>JAKZAP010000011.1:9337436-9829753 GCA_023053575.1 Branchinecta lynchi | reverse complement strand
ACCGCACTTTTGGATGGCGGGTGTATTTTGTGACGTTCTCATCTACTTTCTTGTACTGCCTACTCGTGACAAGTGCCATATGATCTCGTAGCTCTTGTTCATTAATATGAAGTCAACCAAGTCAGTTTTCAGGTCCGAATCAAGATTTCACAACGAAGTTATTCGGGATGAGACTGGAGCTGAAATTGCGGGAGACCCGAATGAGTTATGGAAGCTTGTTAAAAGTAAAACAAGTGCGCAAGCGCTCAGACGTGGAGTGTAAAAGTAAAATGTTTATCACATTTATATACAAACAGCTTTAGAAGCAAGACATTTGTCATCCCCAATAACCAAATAAGTATTGATATAACCTTGTAATCACCCCCCCCCCCCCTTTAAAAGCTTTAAATGTAAACAAACCGCCAGTAGAAATCCAAAGAAATGTTGAAGATCTTGCACGAATAGCATTTGTTCGAACCCTGAATGGTCTACCTGCCAGTCCCACCCTTTACAGCTCTTGTCCATTAGCAAGGTAATAACAAGTGCAATAAACCAATTCGTAGCAGACTAATGCCAAAAGAATGCCCCTTTTGTCACAATTCATTAAGAATGGTATATCATCGATCATATGACAAAACAGTCCAGTTTCCAACTGTGCATTAAAGAGTAAAGTACGTCGCGTCGTCTTATTTGTTGACGTTACGCAAAATCCTCATCCATAGATATCTCCCCAAATATAGAAGAGTTAGACTTGAGACCTGTCATAGACAAATTAAACTCATGGGAAATCTGGCCCAGGTGCCCATGAACGGGAGGGGGGGGGGGGATCGGGACCCATCAAAATGTGTATTTACACCTTTTTTCCTCAAGTATACCAGCTTAGAGTTTGATTCCAGTCACGGGTCAAAAACCTTTTTTCATGGGCAATTTTGGGCCCGCTTGCCCTTGAACGGGGAGGGTAGGGATGGTTCAACTCTCCCCAGTCCCTATGATCCAAGAGCACAAAGGAATTTCATCGCCTTATCTGTTATTGTCAAATAAAAAACATTAAAAAATGGGCAATCTGGGCCCAATTGCCCATGAACCAAGTGGGGGTGGGGTTTGGAACCCGCAACAATTAAAAAGAGACCCCAATGCTCACAATCGTACCAAGTTTCAACTTGATACCTGTTGATTCCTAACAAGGGTAACTAACTGTACTCCTGGGCAATCTGGGCCCAGTTGCCCATGAAAGGAGTGGGTGGGGGAGGTGCAACTTAAAAAGCAATTTTCCAACCCTAGGATCTACGCGTCCAAGGAATTTTATCGTCCTATGTCCAGTTCAGGTCAATTGAACTTTATTCACTGGGCAATCTGGGCCCATTTGCCCCTGAACCGGGTTGGGGTGGGGGGTGGGACCCCCAAAAGGTAAAACTAGACCCCAAAACGCACTACCTTACCAAGTTTGAATTTGATACTTGCACTGGTTCACGAGTTATGAGCTCCACAAAATACGGTGAAAACCGGAAACCGAAAACCGAAAGCTGCTATAGCGCTCGCAATAGTGGATTGTTCCAAGGAACACTCCACTAAAACTAATTCAGAAGTTAAAAGTTCTTTAAAAGTTGAAGATTGGGTTTCTCATTTTAACAGTAGTTTTTCGGTGCAACTGAAACAGGCCCATGACCAACTTGATCGTTAGTTGGATGAAGAGCTGTCGAAGCCAAGGCTAGTTTGTAAAATTGAAATTACTGAAGAAGGTGTAAAAAACGGGATAACACTACTTAAAAGTAAGCATTCATCTCCACTCAAACCACATCAAATGGGCCTCACCAAATGCTATCCTTCTACTGTCTATGCTGTTTTTTGCTATTCACTCTTCTGGTCTGCTTTTCGAGAGCGACAACCTCGCCAATCCCAAAGAAAGGAGGTAATCTTGAAAAGTGTGGTGGTTTCCGGCCAATTACGGTTTCTTGTCAAATAAGTAAACTTTTGGAGATCATTCTCCTAAAATATTTTCAGTCTTTTAGTCAAGGGCTAAATCAAATTAGATTTCGGAAGCATTTAAGTCTCCAATGTCCTTAGTCAAACTATTATCCGAGCCTCCCCATGTCGAGCCCTTCCGACCCGCGCGGCTAGATGACCCAGCGGTCGGATCGCGTCGTGGTTTCATCTTGGGTCTTGGGGAGGGGGGGGGGTCTCCTTAACTCCTTTAAGGAGAGGTGATTTTGTGAAGTATAGGTGGACTATTGCGTGAATTTTGAACTTGTACTTGCCGAATTTTTGTAGTATCGTTGCCCTTTCGTCTGATAAGCTCCTCTTAATACAGATGGGCATCTGCAATTGCTTAATGCTTAGTGCTTAGTTTTGGGTGAAAACAGGTTTGCAGGAAGCAAGGCGGGTCTCTCGGGATTTCTTTCGTCAGTATTACCCAAAGAGAGGTCACCTCACGTCAGTGATTGCAAAGAGCTGGCCGGGATTAGAAGTCTCCGAATGCACGGTAATAAGTTTGTTTTACCTCTTGTCTGGGTTATAGGCCACCTTGTATTAAAATGTTTCATACGCAATTAACGTTTACTTCATTCAGGACTTGCAATATTCACGTATTACTGACCTTCTAAAGTATCTTAACAGAGGGCCAAGACCATTGGAAAGAAACTTACAGGAAAGAATTGATTTCCATTTTGTCTTTTACCTTAAATTGCAGCTTGGAGCAAAATAAGGATTTCTCCTGTAGATTTGCTCCGTAGTTGACTCCGGTTGGCAGGTCCGTGTAACGATTTGACTTGTGGTTAGCTTCAAACATTGACAATTGCATCAACAGCATCCCAGTTCAACTTCCACTCGATGTCAGCCCACTCCTCATCAACGGATTTTTTGAACGATTCAACTGTTCGGCAGTTTACTGTTTTTTCGGAGAGGACATTCCAAAGGGGTATGGCTCTGGTAGAGAAGAACTGATGGCGTATTCTAGTTGAAGCGTGGGGTTTTTGGATCCTTCTACTATGTCCTCGGGTTTTAGTGGCTGGATTTGGTGAGAAGACATTGGAAGACTGGCTGGATTGGAGGATCTTGTAGGCCTGGATGACATCTCCTCTTTTTCGTCTGTATGTTAAAGTTGGGAGCTTCAACCTCGGCAATCGCACGTCCTATGGGAGATCTTTCAAGCCATGGACCATTTTTGAGGCTCGCTTTTGCACACGCTCAAGAAGGAATTTATCCTTTTTGAAAGCTGAAGGCTTTCTTTACATAGTATTTCATATAGGCGTCAACTCAAAGAAACCTATAAGGGCTGGAGCTGTCCTTCGATTCTTTAGCTTAATTTTACGTATTTGAGATCAAAAATACTTAAGGCCCATTCACAACGGGTTTTAGCTATCGGTACCAGGTAGTTCGGAAAATCGCTCAGAGAGAAAGCTTTGCGAAGCCTTGCCAGTATTCTGCCGTTTGCAATTGATATTGGTGTCAGTTTCGGGTACCAGCTAGTCTCGGACCCAAGTTGAAACCAGTTCAACTTTTGAGGATACTAGCCATTCAGATTACTTATGGGACTACTGAGGAATGTTCTGACTGGCTAATGCTGAACCATGTCAGACCGAAGAACAGTGACCTTAATTTACTTTCGTTTTCAAAACGGCAAGGAGTGGATGTGATTTTATCTATTGGCTTGGTTAGAAACTAGCCAATCAGAATATTGCTCAATATTCCCCAAAGTAGTCTGATTGCTAGTACCCATAAAAGTGAGACTAGCTGGTACCCGAAACTGGTACCAATATCAATTACGAACGGCAGAAACCCAGCCAATTTTCGGTCTCAGAGTAATTTCCAGAACTGGCTGGTACCGAGTATTAGCTAAAATCCGTTGTGAATAGGCATTTAAGGTAAGTGAGTTAACAAGGTATGAACGAGAAGTAAACTATGTATTCATGAAGACTTATTGGAGAAAATATTTTGTGTAAACAGTGTATATTCGGTTTTGCACCTCTTCAACTAGGTTTTACAGTGGTTTTCATGTCTGGCCAGGGGGCAGCCCCCCCCCCCCCCCAAACGGCGCCCCTGATGTTTCCAGTCGACAGTTCAAACTAAACAAGTGCGCAAACGCTCAGACGTGGAGTGTGAAAGTAAAATGTTTAATCTTATACACAGACAGCATTAGAACCAAGACATTTCACATCTCCAATAACCCAAAAATATTGAAATAACCTAATCTGAATTCGTCCCACTTTAAAAGCTTTTAATGTAAACAAACCCCATTTAGAAATCCAAAGAAGATCTTTGAACTCATGCAAGAACGGCCCGGCATGTTGAACCTCTTTTCCATTAGCAAGGTATTAAAACGTGTAATAAAACCAAAGGTTTTGTTGCAAGCTGATACCCCCTTTTCAGAACTTCATTAAAGCAGAATGGACACTTCTAATGCTTTACTTTGTATTAAATGCTTCACAAATAAACATTTCCGACTTCTTTTAGGAGGCGCTACTAAAATCGGCCGTTTTCTTGTTATCCCTTGTCTTTACCTCTCTGGCATTTCGGCGATCCAAATCTTAGGAGCTGGGAAGTCTTGGCAGGAAATTCAAAAACTCCCAGCAATGCTTGATAGAAAAGGATATATTTGAGATGCAACCAAAGTCAAGCCGCAGATGCAGTTTCCCTGATTGTTCTATGTTTCATCAGAAGTTCCATGGCTTAAAGTTCCTATTAAAAGGTTTTCTTTGTGGAATAGTGTTGTGAAGCTTGATTAGATTGTTTTATAAAATGTACCAGAATATGCAATAAGCTTATAAAAAAAAAACATAGCTACTCAAATCTTGCAAAAACAAATAACCTATTCAAATCTGAATTATACAAGCTGATTTATGCGTAAATAAAAATCTACTAAGTATTATAAGAAACATCACTTTTATCTTTGTCGAAGCTAGTAAATTGAGCATGTACTGGCCCAAAAAATTACGCTTTGAAATAGCCTATCACAGAGAGGAAACTCTTGAAAAAGCTGCTGATCTAGGGGGTAAGCATTGTTCCTAGGTTGCTACAGAATGATATTGGTGTAGTTTGATGTGCCCATTGAACTTTAAGGACGGCACATCATCAGTCATATGATAAAACCATCCAGTTTCCAACTGATCATTAAGAATTACGTTACGCCGCGTGGTCTTATTTGTTGCTGTTACACCATAATCCGCATCTATACATATATATCTACAAGTATACAAGAGTTGAAGTTGAGACATGTCATAGACGAACTTAACTCACAGGAAACCTGGGCCCAGTTACCCATGAACGGGAGGGTGGTGTGGGGGGGGGGGGGGGGTCGGGGATCCATCAAATTGCATATATAGACCTAAATATCCTCGACAATACCAACTTAGAGTTTGATTCCAGTCGCGGGTCAAAAACTTTACTCATGGGCAAATTGGGCCCACTTGCCCATCAACGGGAGGGGGGGGGGGGGGTTCAACTCCACATTAATATACCCAATCCGATGATCCAAGAGCACGTACGAATTTCATCGCTATCTCCAGTTTTTGTCAAGTTAAAAACATAAAAAAATGGGTAATCTCGGCCTTATTGCCCCTGAACCACTTGGGGGTAAGGTTTGAGGACCGCAAAAAGCAAAAAGAGACCACAATGCTCACAAACCTACCAAGTTTCAACTTCACATCTGTTGATTCCTGTCACGGGTAACGAACTTTGCTCCTGGGCAATCTGGGCCCAGTTGCCCTTGAACGGAGTGGGTGGAGGAGGTGAAACTTTAAAAGTAATTTCCCAGCCCCAGGATGTACAAGTACAAGGAACTTCATCGTCGTATGTCCAGGTCTGGTTTTCCTGGAATTCCGGTAGTCGCGAGTTAGAATAGTTCCAGATGTAAAACGACAACGAAACTTTGCAGGCATATTAGCGACCCGAATTATCTTGACTTAAGAACCTGACACAACATACCCCCGGAAACTTCCGTTCCTAGATCCGAGCATTTTTTGGGGAGCACGAGAAGAGAAATATGGAAATTGACTTCTATAAATTGCAAACGAGTGGTCTGATTCGAGTGAAACTTTATGGGTGATACGAATCGATGGGCTCGACATGTAAAACATGCGTTCGAACCATATGCGACCACGATTAGGGGAATTGGGGGTGGGGGGACTGTTGACATGCACAAAAACCAAACGGATGGACCGAATGAGATGCAAATTCGACAGTGCCGAGTTTATGCGGCCTAGATTTGTTATTTGGCGTCCGGGCCGAATTCCGCCAAGGTAGGGGGGGGGGGGGGTACTGGAAACTTGCAGATAGGCTAAGCTCCAATTTCAGTAAAACTTGATGGACAGGAACAGGGAATTAAGAGATTGGGCCCGAACCGGCTCCGACAACGTTGGTGGGAGGGGGGGGGGTACCGGAACTTTCCAAAAATGCTCAGATTCGAGTGAAACTTGATAGATGGTATAAAAGAAGATGCTTTAGGTGGTCGATTTTTTATATTCCGAACCAGATTCGGCCACGGTAGGTCGAGATAGAGTGGGTACCGGAAATCGTGTAGCACGTCTAGGGATCAAACAAATGGATTTATTGGGATGAAAGTTTGAACAGTCATGTGCATTTGCTACAGACAATCGAGACTATGCCGGAACTGCTCAGAAATGAGTGAAACTAAATATCTTATTTCTATTTCCGAACCGCATTTTTGGATGGCGGGTGTATTTTGTGACGTTCTCATCTACTTTCTTGTACAGCCTACTCGTACAAGTGCCATATGAGCTCGTAGCTCTTGTTGGACTTAGTCATATAGAGAAGTACTTCCCAGCCGGTGGTACGCGAGACTTTTACAAGGGGAACGTGAAGGAACCAAAATTTAGTCTGTAGCTTCAAAATCTCGCCTCACTCATTTTTGATTGCCGAAAGCCTAATATTGACAGCAGAGGCATCACCAGCCATAATGTATCTTAAGGGGCACGGATTTTACTGACCGACAGGTCATTTTACCGATTTTTTATGGCACTTGCCCTTCGGCCAAGTGCCATATAGCGATTGTAATTTCTGTCCGTCGGTCCCGGTTTTGCTAGTTCGGGCACTTCCAGATAAGCTAGGACGATGAAACTTGGCAGGCATATCAGGGACTGGACCAGATTAAATAAGAAATAGTTGCTTTCCTGATCCGACCATCTGGAGGGGAGTGGAGGGAGGGGGAATCCGGAAAAATTAGGAAAACTTAAATATTTTTAGCTTACGAACGGGTAATCGGATCTTAATGAAACTTGATATATGGAAGGACGTCATGTGTCAGACGCTTCATTTTAAATCCAGACCGGATCCGGTGACATTGGGGGGAGTTGGAGGGGGAAACCGGAAATCTTGGAAAACACTTAGAGTGAAGGGATCCGGATGAAACTTGGTGGAAAGAACAAGCAGAAGTCCTAGATACGTGACGGATGTAACCGGAACGGATCCGCTCACTTTGGGGGAGTTGGGGGGGGAGAAGTCCGAATTTCTAGTGATCCCGCGAGTTTGGTGCTTCCTGATGTGCTGGGACGCTGAAAATTGGCAGGAATGTCAGGGACCCGAACAGATTAAATAGGAAATAGTCATTTCCCCGATCCGACCATCTGGGAGGGGGAGTGGAGGGAGGGGGAAGCCAAAATTTTAGGTGTTTTTATCTTGCGAACGAGTCATCGGATCTTGATGAAATTTGATATTTAGGATGACCTCGTGTCTCAGACGTCCCACTATAAATCCGGACCGGATCCGATGACACTGGGGGGAGTTGGAGGAGGGAACCGGAAATCTTGAGAAACGCTTAGAGTGGAGGGATCGGGATGAAACTTGGTGGGAAGAACAAGCACAAGTCCTAGATACGTCACTGATATAAGCGGACCAGATCCGGGCACTCTGGGGGAGTTGGGGGGGGGGCCGGATTTCTAGCGATCCCGCGAGTTCGGCATACTTGCTGATGTGCTAAGGCGATGAAACTTGGCAGGTATGTCAGGGACCCGAACAGGTTCACTTGAGAACAGCCGTTTCCCAATCCGACCATACTGGGGGGAGTGGATGGATGGGGAGTCCGGAATCTAGTGGCGTGTATAACTTTTGAACGGGTGATCGGATCTTGATGAAATTTTATATTTAGGATGACCTCGTGTCTCAGACGTCCCACTATAAATCCGGACCGGATCCGATGACACTGGGGGGAGTTGGAGGAGGGAACCGGAAATCTTGAGAAACACTTAGAGTGGAGGGATCGGGATGAAACTTGGTGGGAAGAACAAGCACAAGTCCTAGATACGTCATTGATATAAGCGGACCAGATCCGGGCACTCTGGGGGAGTTGGGGGGGGGTCCGGATTTCTAGCGATCCAGCGAGTTCGGCATACTTCCTGATGTGACCATAGTGGGGGGAGTGGATGGATGGGGAGTCCGGAATCTAGTGGCGTGTATAACTTTTGAACGGGTAATCGGATTTGAATGAAACTTGTATGGTGGAAAGAGCTATCGCCTCGGATGTTCAGTGTTAAGTCCGGGTCGGGTCGGGTTATACCTGTGGGGGTTGGGGGCGGGGACCGGAAAACTCAAGAAACGCTTAAAGCAGAGGGATTGGGACGGAATTTAATGGAGAGAACAAGCATTAGGCCTAGATCCGAATTTGACGGAGCCAGATGGTTTCGGGGCTCTGTGGGGGGGGGGGGGGTAGAGGGGGTTTCCTGGAATACCGGTAGTCGGGGGTTAGAATAGTTCCAGAAGTACTAAGACAATGAAACTTTGCAGGCATATTAGCGACCCGACTTAATTGACTTATTTATTTAAACAAGGATACGACCAACTAGGGTCAAACAAATGGGTGATAAGGATCGATGGCCTCGACACGTAAAAGATGCGTTCGAACAAATGCGACCACGGTTGGGGGAATTGGGGGGGGGGGGACTTTTGACATGCACAACAAACAAACGAATAGCCCGAATGAGATGCAAGTTCGACAGTGCCGAGTTTATGCGGCCTAGATTTGTTATTTGGCGTCCGGGCCGGATGCGGCCATGGTAGGGGGGGGGGGGGGGGTACTGGAAACTTGCAGATAGGCTATGCTCCAATTTCAGTGAAACTTGATGGACAGGAAGAGGGAATTAGGAGATATGACGTTTATGTTTTCAAGTCCTGTTCGGCCACAGTGGCGGGAATTGAAGGGAGATTGCCGGAAACTTTGAGGCTCGCATAGGAGTTAAACGAGTGCATAAGTTTAAATGAAACATAGAACTTAGAGAGAGCATATACCCTAGATGACATATTTTGGGCAAGGATCCGGATCCGACAACGTTGGTGGGGGGAGGGGGTACCAGAATTTTCCAAAAATGCTCAGATTCGACCGAAACTTGATAGGTGGTATAAAAGAAGATACTTTAGATGATTCATTTTTTTAGTCCGAACCAGATTCGGCCACGGTAGGGGGAGATGGAGGGAGTACCGGAAATATTGTAGCACGTCTAGGGATCAAACTAGTGGATTTATTAGGCTGAAACTTGGAAGTTTGAACAGTCATGTGCATTTGATAATCGAGACGATGCCGGAACTGCTCAGAAGTGAGTGAAACAAAATATCCTACTTCTATTTCCGAACCTCATTTTTGGATGGCGGGTGTATTTTGTCACGTTCTCATCTACTTTCTTGTACTGCCTACTCGTAACAAGTGCCATATTAGTTCGTAGCTCTTGTTTTTTAAGTAACTGCGTTTACGGTGATGGGTGTTGTCAACCAGTGCGTGACGCCTCTGATTACAAGCCCTAGTGAAAGTCAGTGAAATAATGTTGATCGAAAACAGCTAGCCTACAGCCGTAAAATCTGTTCCTGTGTCAAACACTATTGTTTCAAGAAGAATCGAAGAAATTGCAAGTGATATGGTCATTCAGGTTGCAAATTAGGCTAACGAAAAAGTTTGCGATGCAGCTTGATGCAAGCACGGAGAACATCAAAACCAAACACAGAAACAGGCTGACTGTAAGTATGCCCTAATAAAGTCGAGCCGAGATTTGACAAAATCTCTGCCACATAGTCTGAAAAAAGGGATACGCAATCTTTTCGAATCTTGATTAGGGGTACGCGGTACGGAAAAGGTTGGGAACCACTGATATAGAGTACCCGCAACATCTCTGAAAGTACACAAACCAGACAATTTACTTTTCTTTATCTTCAGAGGATGATCGTCTCATTCGTCGGATGTGGCTTTGCAGGGATGTACCACCTAGGGGTCGCCGCCTGCCTGAAGAAGTACGCCCCACAGCTGTTTTATGGAAAGGTCTACGGCACAAGCTGCGGCGCAATGGCAGGGGCTTTCCTCATCTGTGATGTCCCTCTTGGTAAGTCTTCCTGTATTTGGTACGCACACACAGGGGTGCCATTCCATTCAAATTTGTCTGTAGAAGATTGGAACAAGTGTTCTTTTCTGAAAAAAAAAATGCTAAAATGCTTGCAAATTCTTGGTTTCTTGTGTGTATTATTGACGATAATAAATTGACGAAGCCAAGACTCATATAGGTATCAATAGAGGATATTCGTCGTGGAATGGGAACCGACTCAGCTTCTACTTAAAGGCCCATTTACAACGGGTTTTAACCAATACTCGGTACAAGTCAGTTTCGGAAATCGCTCTGAGACCGATAATTAGTTGGGTTTCTGCCGTTCGCAGTCGATACCAGGGTTGCCAGATCAAAAATATTTAGAGTGACTTTTGGCCCAAAACAGAGAGTGAATTGGGAGTGAAATTTATTTTCATGAAATGTTCGCTTTTGGTCGGCATCCCTTCTGTAAAGATGACACATCCTAATTTACTTTCATGAAAAAAATTGAAATAGTCACTTCTAGTCGGAATCCCTGCTGCAAAACCATATTTGGTAATTTTGTGAAATCGAGTGATTTTTATGTCCTACGTAGGACAAGAGTGACAAAAACAAAATAGAGTGACAATTCACACTATCGTGCGACATCTGGTAACCATGATCGATAGTGGTGCCAGCTTCGGGTACCAGCTAGTCTCGCACCCAAGTTGAAATCAGTTCAGCTTTTCAGGGTACTATCCAATCACATTACTTAGGTGAATTCTCAGGTATGTCCCGATTGGCTATCGCCGAACCCCGTCAGACCGAAGAACAATGACCTAAATTCACTTTCGGTTTTCAAGACAGCAAGGAGTGGATGTGATTTTATCTATTGGGGTTGGTTCGAAACTAGCCAATCAGAATATTCCTCAATATTCCCAAAAATAATCTGATTGGCTAGTACCCTCGAGAAGTTGAACTGATTTCAACTTGGGTGCGAGACTACCTGGTATCCGAAAGTGGCACCAAGGTCAATTGATCAATCAGAAACCCAGCTAATTCTCGGTCTCAGAGCGATTTCCAGAACTGGCTGGTATCGAGTATTAGCTAAAACCCATTGTGAATGGGCCTTCACTCCATAGGGCACTATTTTTCAGACTAATCTATTCCTGCAGACCAAAGTTTAAGAGAAGGAAAGTGTTCTTTTCAATGTAAAAAGTGTAATTTTTGCTTAAAAAGGCTGTAATAGAGCTGCGTTTTCTTGAAAGTGCTACTTAATTTTTTTATTTTTTTTTAATTAGCACTTTCGTGCTACCCGTGGCAACGCTGCACACTTGACCTTGTATGCGTCAAATTTCGTCTCGATGCTTCTGCTCGTTTGGTTCCTACTCGTGTCGCAAGATGACCGGCGTTCACGGATCCAGTCCAGACCTGTAGACATGGGCAGAAATGTCACATGGTCTTACAGCTAACGAAGTTCCAACCGACTTGGGCCATCTGTTCCGAACTGGTCGTTTCAAAAGATTCTCAGTTCACTCAAGCACCACCACCTGTGGGAATAGTTGAAGTGATAAAACGATAGTTCCAGACCTATAAATGACACATCTAGGGCATATGCTCTTACGACTTACACCCGACGAAGTTCCACCCGATTCGGATTATCAGTTCGGAACTTCGGCGCGTGAAAGGTTCCAATTCCCCTCACTCCACCTCGCCTCGCGAATAGTTGAAATGGAGAAACGAGTGAACCGGGTCGCTTGACGGTACTCCTGCCAAGTCTTATCCTCCTAGTTGCATGTGGATCGAAGTTTTGTTTGTCGTTGGCTTTATGGGTTGCTTAATCATGTTTTTAAACGATGGCGAAGTTCAGTTTCCGTAATTAGCGTTTTTTCGACTCGGGCAATCCTTGCCGGATTGCCGTTTCAGCCACCTTGCAGGAAAACTTCGGACTTGCTAGTTCAACGTTCAAAGTATGAAGGAAAAGAAGACGTTTTGAAAAGATTTTGGAATTTGTCCATTAGACAAAAATGTGTGCTGCACTTGTTGCCAAAATGACAAATTTTGGTTTTCCTAAAAAGTTAACATCAACCAGCTATGGTAACAAGGGACCGGTGACCAAAAACGGTGTTTAAGAACAGACCTTCAAATTTGAAGGTAACCTGAACTTCGATCAAAAATGCAGCTCTAATCTGTGCCGTCTCTTTGTCTCTCGACTGCAGTGAACAGGCCCATATCGGTTTTGCTGATCTGATCTGAATCTTCTTGTATAGGTGACATTGGACGTCATGTAATGAAAATATCTTCATCTGTTCGTAAGAGTACCTTTGGGTTCTTCCTGCCGACTTTCAGTCTGAATGAAATGGTCAGACAGACGATGGACGAGGTAGGTAAATACGGTGTAAATTTTTAAACTTGTAAAATTGTCGGCTATAACAAACGTTGTTGATTGGTTTACGTATGATTTGAGTTAATTTTGAGGATTCGTTTCAGTGACGTTTCTTGTTCTTCCCTAGGATCAGTGGCGTGTTTCAGATATAGAGTATATCTAGTTAGAAACGGCAGCATGAGAGTATGCTCTATGTGACTTAAGTCCAAAACAGACCAGTAAACCTCGGGAAGAACGAGAAACGTCGTCAGAACAACGACTCTCTTGTGTCAACCAAGAAACGGCGTTCGTCAAGGACAGCTGTGGTGACGCTTCCGGGTCTTCCGCTAGGGACACGGCGATTCTTCATCGGCACGTTTTAGTCGTCAAGAGTATCCCAGTCTAGCACCCGACCCTGATCCTCTCTTCGCACCTATAAGGCGTATTCTCGCCGTTCCCCGAGGACTCCTCGGGGAATCGAAAGGAACGGCGAGAATAGAGGGAGTCACTCCACGCGGACTCCGAGTACAGAAACAGCGAGAACACGGGGAATGCTTCCAAAATGGATTTTGTTCGAAAAAGTAATATGCTGTTGACGAAATTAGTCGGGATCCACTTTATTTTTGGTTTTGTTTATTCTGATTGTTTTTAATTAATTTTACATTGCACCAACACCAGCAAAAATTGATTCCCCTCCGAATCTGAAAGAGAGTCCTTTTCGATGATGGTGATGATAATCGGAGCACTCCCCGTCGGTGGGGACTCGCGAGAATACGGGGAGTGAGTCCCCGGGACAAACAAAAACGCGGGGACTCCTCAAGTGGAGTCCTCGGGGAACGGCGAGAATACGCCTATAGTGTATAGCAATTCATTTGGTCGACGACATCTATTGAGAGACGGTAGTATGAGAGCTAGTTCCGTGAATGCTCGCTAGGTAGCACTGTACATTATCCGAATTGTTATGCATTTCCAACAGCAGAAACAGAGATGAACTGTTCTTATTTGGTTGAATTCACATTCAGATCTCAATTTTTCCAAGGCATGCCGGATACAGAACTGTGACCTGTCTGATCGTTTGCATCATTCTTGTTGTATGGTGTTCGTATTAAGTAAGTAAGTAAGTAATTTATTTATGACCCGCCATTTTGAAAAGGCGAAGTAAATGAAGAAAATAAAGAAAATTAACAAAACACATATACACACAGAACAAGACCAAAGGTTTCGATGGGATCCCAGAAATTCAATATCTGATCCAGACAATGGGTCTTGTCTTAGCCAGATCCAGTCTTCGCCAGACTCCTTGAACATTTTTACAATTAAAATTCAGAAACAGATTAAGGCCAAATAGCTAATCACCTGAGAAAACCAAGTTCAGATTTGGATTCAGCATGTGTGTTTACCCCTGTAAGTCATATCTGTTTTGACGAAAACTTCCTGCCACTTCTGCCAATTTCCCGGTTCCGGCCGAACTCCAGAACTACTTGTCCGGCGAAAAAAGAAAGCTCAAACACGAAATCAGGGTATCTTCTTTCCCCAGTAATGAACATCTAATCAACTTCAAATAGAAATTTAGCTTATAACAAATTTTCCGATTCCAGCCGGATTCCGGTCGAACTATATGTCCGGGTAAAATATGATTGTCATACAGGGACTCAGCATCTCTTCTTACCAGGGGCGTCGCAAGTGCATTTTCGGTGGGGGGGTGCAGAGCCAAAATTTTACCGAATCTTTCAAAAATTTTACCGAATCCTACAACTAAGAATTCGAGCTTTAAATTATGGAACAGAAACGATTACGTAGGAAGAGTAACAATAACGATAAGCCACGATACATAAATATAAATACGATAAGCCAACTATTGGGCGGCGTTTTGGCGAAGCCCACATGGAGAATATATTGCCGGGCATGATTGCAGTAACAGCTTCTATCTATTATAGCCAATAGAAAATTAAATCGAGCGCCGCAGGCGAAATTTTCGAAATCCATTTGTTTTTGTAGGCTAAAATTTAACTGCTTCTCTTACAAATTCTATCATTTACCGTTGATTAAATACCGAGACTCTAAAAAGTTCCAGAAACCGGACGGAGCGACGTTCCGGCAGCAGCGGCTACTGTAGTCTAGCCGATAATGCCCATGATCACATAAAGTGAGCGCCGCAGGCGAGATTTTTTTTTTGCTTTTTCGTGCCAAATTTAATTTCCATCCACATTCTAGCTTTCAATGTTTCGAAATTTCAATCTTAAAACTGGCTTAGACCCCCCCCCCCCGTCAAATGACGCGCCCTTTCACAAAATAGAGAATATTACGAAAAGTGCTGCAGACGAAATTTTCGAAATATTTATCATTATATATTCTTTTTGGGTTCCAAAATAAAAGTAAGGACTATCGATGATATCATAGATCATCCCTTTTGTCTGCGACCAGTGCTTTACTCGACCTCTTCTGAGTTTCCAGGTTCGTGGTAACTTCCGAATCCTGGCAATTGTAACGAACAAATTACCGAATCCCAGTTATTATACCGAATAAGTTAAGACCGATAGCATGTTCGGGATTCTGTATAACTACCGTATCCCGGTTATTATACCGAATTGTTTTAGTATCGAAAGACTACCGAACAATATTCATATTCGGTACACTTTCGTCTAAACTGGAACAAAGTCAGGATTTGTGGTTAACTTTCTAATCCTGGAAATTATACTGAATAAATTACGGAGTCCCAATCATGATACCGAATAATTTTTAACCAATATCTTATTCGGGATTCTGTGTTACTACGGAATCTCCATAAATATACCGAATAGTTCCGGCATCGAAAAATCGAAAAATTTCCGAATGATTTCAGTCAATACTTTCACCAAATTCGTGATAACTACCGAATACTGGCAATTATACCGAATCCCGATCATTATACCGAAGATATTTGTACAGAAAGCCTATTTAGGATTCTGTATAACTACCGAATCCCCGTAAATATATCGAAAAGTTCTGCCATATAAAAAATACCGAACAGTTTCAGTAAAATTTCGGGCCTCCGGCCCAAAATTTTACCGAATCTTAAAAAGGTGGGGGGGTGCTGCACCCCCCGCACCCCCCCCCCCCCCTTGCGACGCCCCTGCTTCTTACCCCTAAATCGCTTATCTAATCAACTAGAAATAAAACTTTGACTTCCAACAGTTTTCCGGTTTTGGCCGGATTCCGGACGAACTACATGTCCGGGTAGAAACTTGTTTTTACATAAGTCTTCAGCATGTCTTCTTGCCCTAAATCGAACATCTAATCAGCTCCAAATAAAACTTTTAATTTTGACAAACTTTCCGGTTTGGGCCGGATTCCGGTCGAAATACTTGTCCGTCGAGAAAATAGTTCTCACCATCGTCTTCAGCATGTCTTCCTACCTCTAAATCGAACATTTAATCAACTTCAAATAAAACTTTTACTTTCAACAAACTTTCCGGTTTGGGCCGGATTCCGGGCGAAATACTTGTCCGTCGAGAAAATAGTTTTCACCATCGTCTTCAGCATGTCTTCCTACCCCTAAATCGAACATCTAATCAATTTCAAATAAAACTTTTACTTTCAACAAACTTTCCGGTTTGGGCCGGATTCCGGGCGAAATACTTGTCCGTCGAGAAAATAATTTTCACCATCGTCTTCAGCATGTCTTCCTACCCCTAAATCGAACATCTAATCAATTTCAAATAAAACTTTTACTTTCAACAAACTTTCCGGTTTGGGCCGGATTCCGGGCGAAATACTTGTCCGTCGAGAAAATAATTTTCACCATCGTCTTCAGCATGTCTTCCTACCCCTAAATCGAACATCTAATCAACTTCAAATAAAACTTTTACTTTCAACAAACTTTCCGGTTTTGGCCGGATTCCGGGCGAACTACCTGTCCGATGACAAAATAGTTTTCACCATCGTGTTCAGCATGTCTTCTTACCCCATAATCGACTATCACATTAGCTGTTTCAAAACATTTTGTTTGTCCCTTAATTTGAATCCCCTCCCCCACCCCTAAATGTAGAGCTACAAAGCCCATCTACGAACTTGACTGGTCCGACGACCCAACGAACCCTCACACCAAGTTTCATCAAAATATCTTATTCCCTTCGAGAGTTATCGTGCTTACAGACGGACGGACGGACGGACGGACGGACAGACGGACAACTTTTGCGATGTCATAGGTATCCCTCCACTTACGTTTTGGGATCCCAAAAAGACACTTAATTTTTAATCTTCGGTCAGGAAGCAGTGGACGACGTCGTGTGCTGGTTTGGCCTTGTTGTCCATGATTTTTGAAAGCGATGACGAAACATCCAAAATGGTAACACTTGCATCTTGAATTTTGAATTTCTCCGTCAATTTATGGTTACGACATAATTTCGACAAGTGGAGCAGGTGCTTTGCATATTTAAAATTTTAATTCCCGATGATCTTGAGTGGGTGCCGAGCAGAGATGGGCTAATCCAGTGATGAAAGGATTCGAATCCAAATCCAGGGCTAGGTCGAATGCAGTTCCGAATCCTCCATTCCATGCTGAGGAATCGAATCCCACCTTAACGAAAATTAAATCATGTACATGGGCTGTAGTTTAAAAATTAGAGGTGGAAAAAAGCACTGATATCTGAGGCTAGAAATTTGGATTGCCTAAGCATTGTAAAAATAAGGAAAACGGAAACTGGAAGGATGAAGACTACAAATTTGAGCGGGTTTGCAAGATTGATGATTTGTTACACAAAATCAACGAAGAAACCAACGAAAATGGGGTTTGTAAAGGCCAACGAACATACTGGTTTTATCTCAGTATATTCGTTGGCCTTTACAAACCCCATTTTCGTTAGTTTCTTCTTTGATTTTGTGTGATATGTCTGGCCGATGTGGTTTACGAAATTATCATTGAGGATTTGGAATCCGAATCGGAATCCAGCATGACAAGCAGAAGATTTGATTCTGGATTTGAATCCGGCCATAAGGACGAGTCCTTGATTTGGATCCGGATTCGGATCCGGATTCTCCCATCTCTGGTGCCGAGCTGGCTCTTATAATAAGGACAGGGAGGGTAGTGTTTGGATGCTGGACGGATGTAAGAGTTTAGGAGTTGACGGTATTCTATATCCTTCAGAGAATCTGGGAGTTGTATTGTTTCCTTCCGTTTATTGAGCTTATCTTAATATGGCTAACGATCTTAAAGCGTTTTTCCCTACCTATTTATCTGCCACACACTCCACCCACAAGCTGAACCTCGCGTTTTTTCGTTGCCATTTGAAATGTCTGAAAATTAAAATAAAGTCGGGTAAAATCTCAATAAATAGAACTTCACTTACGTCCGCACCATTCTTTACTAGAAGGACCCTCAGCTGTATATCTATATATCTGTGTATCTCCTTTATTTTGACATATATTTGCCGCGATATGTGAATTGCCCGCCAAATTCGAGCAACAAAGTCGAAAACCGCCTCGACAGTTGTTTTTCAAATTCGAGCCACAAAGCGATCCACAAAAAACTTGTTGGTGGCGGAAACGCAAACGATCGCAGAAAAACTTTCGAGCTACAAAAGACTTTGTGGGATCGCGGAAAAACGCCTTTAGTAGTAGGCGTTTTTGGATAATCTTGAATGAGCACTGACACGAATCAGCTCTTCTAATAGACGTACGATCTGCGAACGGATAACGTACGGATTTGCGCGGGTGTATGAGTTTAGAAGTTGTCGGGCTAGGGTTGCGGAATGTCTGTCCGGGGAACCGGGAGTTGCATAGTTTCTTTTTTTTCATTCAATTCATTTCTGTTTTGCAGCTTCTTCCTGAAGATGCACACATTAAATGCTCGGGAAAACTTGAAATTTCTGTGACTGACGCCTACACTCGCAAGAATGCCGTCTTGAGCAAGTTTGACACTCGCGAGGATCTGTTAGATGTAAGTGACGGATTCGAGTTTTTTTTTTCCATTCTAATGTTGGATTCCAAAAGCCAGTCACTAGATATGTGTTGTATACGATACAAGTTTACTTGATTCTGTAATTTGATAAATGTAAAGTCAAAGTGAGATGATTTGGCGGCTAGGAGACATGATGAATCTAGGTATTAGCTTGTTCTTCACGCCAGGAATAAGGCAAAAACGAGATTGGTACAAGTAAAAGTTTTACCTGAAGTCGGTTAAACGGTTGATATTTTGGTAGCTTTGAGTCTATGGTCATGGTCCACACTAGTTTTACGACGGTTTACCCTGATGAAAAATGTGTCATCTCAAAATAAGTAGTATGAAGTTGTGCGAAAAAGTAGCATGAACTACGAACTGACGCAACACCAAAATTTGGCATTGCCATGATAGTGGTTTTTTGAAATAAATTCGTTACAATTAAATGTTAGTATTTTTTACTATTACAAATCAATACATGCAACTATCATGCAACCACGGAGGCTACAAACTTTTCATCGGGAGACGGTTGATGTTTTGGTAGATTTCGAGTCTATGGTCGTGTTCCACCCTGCTTACGGTAGTAACGGCTTCTCGGCTTTTGGCCTTAAGACTGGAACAATTTCCGTTTTCGGCAAAATATCGCGCCATACGCTAATCCCGCCAATTGCTTCAGAGGTCGCACTTACCACGGTTACTACGCTCCCGCCCGTGGTAAACAAATAAGTAATGTTCGTTACTATTTCGAGAAGGTTGGAACGGTAAGCGTAGTAACTTTTCACGAGGTTGGAGCACAAATAGTATCTAATAGTTACTATTGTAAAAATGGTGGAACACGCTCTATATCTCAGCTTAGTTTGTGTGGGTTTATTCGTTTGGCTGTTGGAACAGGAGATTTTAATCAGCAATATTAAAATACTAAGCCTCTAACATCACGAACATGAATACGTCAAAATAGCAGGCGGATAGATTTAAGAGCGACTCTGGACAGCTCCGCTAATTTATGCTTTGGCTGTTTTTGAGACTTCTGCTACAACTCACTTTCTTAAGCTGTTTCAGCGCTCCGCTAGTTTCGGAAAATAAAACGAATTGTTCTGGGAAGCCAATTCACGACATAAGTAGAAAGTTGATAGCCAAAACCGCTTTCCGTGAACTGTCCGTAAGTGACAGTAGGTTTATACAGCAATTGCCATCTGGATTATACACCAGTTATGTTATTATGCAATAGAATTGTGGTTAATCGGTGCCTTATACTAGGGACCTAACGTGCCGCGCGGATACACGGTAGCAGAGATGACAAGTTTATTTAGCTTCTCAGATAAGGTGGACTTAGAAAAAAATCTATCCGTGTGTTATTCTTTCCATTACCAAAACATATTTGATTATTTCTATCTGCGACAAAATCCCGCATTCTATTGCTATTGCTATCCTTGATCTATAATACTAAGTAAGTAAGTAAGTAAAGTAAGACCCACCCACCCCCGCCTGGCTGGTATGAAATCTGAAACCGCTAGGGGTACCCCAATACCCGCCGAAAAAATCTGCATAAGAAAAAAAATATTGCACACACCACCCCCAATAGCAGGGTGTGTAGCGTATCGTTCGATTCCAAATCACAAGGTTAGAAGTATGCTGCACTCCTTTTATTATTATCACGAAGACTATCCGAGGAAAAAGCTTATTTCAGCAGACGTGAAGTATTTTTTTAAAGTTTTTGGGATCCCAAAACGTAAGTGGAGGGATACCTATGACATCGCAAAAATGTCCGTCTGTCTGTGAGCACGATAACTCTCGAAGGGAATGAGATATTTTGATGAAACTTGGTGTAAGGGTTCTTTGGGTCTAGGGTAAGGTCAAGCTCGTCGATGGGCTTTGTACCCCTTTAGGGGTGGGGGTTCAAATTAAGGAGCAAACAAAATATTTTTAGACAGCTAACGCGATAGCCGATTATGTGGTAATAAGACATGCTGACACGATGGTGAAAACCATTTTGTCATCGGACAACTGTTCGCCAGGAATCCGGCCAAAATCTGAAAAATTGTTGAAAGTAAAAGTTTTATTTGAAGTTGATTAGACGTTTGATTTAGGGGTAAAGAAGAGATGCTGAAGACGATGGTGAAAACCATTTTTTCGCCGGACAAGTAGTTAGCCCGGAACCCGGCCAAACCGGAAAGTCTGTTAAATGTAAAAGTTTTATTTGAAGTTGATTAGATATTTGATTAGGGGTAGGAAGACATGCTGAACACGGTGGTGAAAACCATTTTCTCGCAGGACAAGTAGTTCGTCCGGCGAGTTGGTTAAAAGTGAAAGTTTCATTTGAAGTTGATTAAATGTTCGATTTAGGGGTAAGAAGACATGCTGAACACCTATGTGAAAAGCATTTTCTACTCCGACAACTAGTTCGCGCGGAATCTGGCCAAAACCGGAAAATTTGTCAAAAGTAAAAGTTTTATTTGAAGTTGATTATGCGACAGATTTAGGGGTAAGAAGATACGCTGAGTCGGTATATGACAATCATTTTTTAACCGGACATATAGTTCGTCCGGAATCCGGTTGTAACCAGATTTTTTTTTTATAAGTTAAAGTTGATTAGATGTTCTTTTATAGAGATAAGGATATACGGTGACAATTAGTTCACTCAGAATCCGGCCCGAACGGGAAAATTGGCAGAAGTAAAGCAGGAAGTTTCGGTCAGTGTCGTCAAGATAGATATGGCTGATAGAGGTATATCTGAACTTGGTTTTCTCTGATGATTAGCCTGGCGAAGACAAGACTCAATTGTCTGGATCAAATATTAGATTTTTGGGATCCCATCGAAACCTTTGGTCTTGTTATACCCGGATCCTCGCAACCTTTTTTTTCCTGTTTCCCTTCAAGAGATGGGTGAAGTAAAAACGTCAATTTTAAATATTCCTTCAGCCCAAGCTGACTGCGAATCATGTTTGACGGAGCAAACGGATAAGTCAGCTACATTTTATTAGAGCTATATTTCGGCCCTTCTTGGCAAGGGTCCTGTTCAGGCTCAAGCCGCTCAAGCTGGAAAATGAACTTGTCATGCCGCCGACAAGTATCCATCTTAGCTGGAAAGAAGAAGAAGAAACAGCCGACACCAAAATCAAAATGCAGAAGAATCTCTACCCTTTTGACGACCAATTCGAACAGCAAAAATAGCAGCCGTTTCCAGAATAGAATCATAACACCAGCTTTAACTCCAATCAATTGTCAGAGAAGAAATTCACAAAATCAGATATTTAAGGATGAATCTTTAATTGTTTTTCCACAAGTTCATTTTCCAGCTTGAGCGGCCTGAGCCTGAAGAGTATCCTTGCCAAGAAGGGCCGAAATATAGCTCTAATAAAATGTAGCTGACTTATCCGTTTTGCTCCGTCAAATATAACATCAATTTTATTTTTTCAAGAAAAGTGCGTTTTTCCTATCTTTAGTAGCACGAACTGGTCTGTCAACCCTGTATCTTATTCTTTGAAGGGTACCCTTATAAACCACTACAGTAAGTTTTTGGGATCCCAAAACCTAAGTGGAGGGATACCTATGACATCGCAAAAACGTCCGTCTGTCTGTGAGCACGATAACTCTCGAAGGGAATGAGATATTTGATGAAACTTGGTGTAAGGGTTCTTTGGGTCAAGGGTAAGGTCAGGTTCGCAGATGGGCTTTATAGCCCTACACTTAGGGGCGGGGGTTCAAATTAAGGGGCAAACAAAATATTTTTAAACAGCAAATGTGATAGCCGATTATGGGGTAAGAAGACATGCTGAACACGATGGTATTTTTCCATCGGACAAGTAGTTCGCCCGGAATCCGGCCAAAACCGGGAAGTTTGTTAAAAGTAAAAGTTTTATTTGAAGTTGATTAGATGTTCGATTTAGGGGTAAGAAGACATGCTGAAACGATGGTGAAAATCATTTGGCAGAAGTAAAGCAAGAAGTTTGTGTCAGTGTCGTCAAAATGGATATGGCTTATAGCATATCTGAACTTGGCATATCTGAACTTGGTTTTCTCTGATTATTAGCCTGGCGAAAACTGGATCTGGCGAAGGCAAAGACTCAATTGCCTGGATCAAATATTAGATTTTTGGGATCCAATCAAAACCTTTGGTCTTGTTGACCTCGGAAACGAAGCATAGTCTGCGTCTTGGTGTAAGGAGGCACGATGAAGCTCATCGGCAGCATTCTGTGGCACCAAAAGACATGTGAAAGAAGTCCGGGCTTTACTACTATTACCGGATTACTTTTTAAACTGTATGCTTATAATCGAAATGTTAACTTAATTTAGTACAATTGTTTCCAAATTCAGTTTGCTTTGACGGGAAAGTGGTGGGCTTCTTGTACTTGTACTAGTACGATGTTCAGAATAAGAGATCTGTAGGTCTCTTTGTCCCAGCTGTTTCGTCCGTGTGATTTCCTGCTAAATGATATGTTGCTTGGGTCAGTGTACAAAAAAAAAACACCCAAGAGGACCCCCCAAATAAAATCTGCTAAATCGTGGCAAAAATGACCCACCCCACCCGGCTAGGGTCCTCAGATTTCATACCAGTCCTCCCCTGACCCGCCATTTTGAAAAAGTGGAGTAAATGAAAGAAAATAAACAAAACACATAAACAAACAGGACAAGACCAAAGTTGTCGATGTGATCCCAAAAATCTAATATTTGGTTCAGGTCTTGTCGTCGCCAGATCCAGTCTTCGCCAGGCTGATCATCAGAGAAAACCAAGTTCAGATATACCTCTTTAAGCCATATCTATTTTAACGATACTGACCGAGACTTCCTGCTTTACTTCTGCCAAGTTTCCGGTTTCGACAAAAGTCCGAGCAAACTACTAGTCCAGCAAAAAAAGAGAATTCAGAAACAAATGCAGCGTCTCAAATCCCTATAAAGAACATCTAATCAACTTTGAATAAAAGTTTGATTTAAAAAATAAAAAAAATCCGGTTACAACCGGATTCCGGACTAATTAAATGTCCGGGTAAAAAATGATTGTCATATACGGACTCAGCCTCTCTCCTCTTACCCCTTAATCTGTCATCTAATCAAACTTTTGCTTTTAAAAAATTTTCCGGTTTTTGCCGGATTCCGGGTGAACTAGTTGTCCGGCGAGAAAATGGTTTTCACCTTCAGCATGTTTTCTTATCCCTAAATCGAACATTTAATCAACTTCAAATGAAACTTTTAATTTTAACCAGCTTTCCGACTTTTGCCGGATTCCGGACGAAATACACGTTCGGCGAGAAAATGGTTTTCACCGTCGTGTTCAGCATGTCTTCTTACCCCTAAATCGACCATTTAATCTACTTCACATAAAACTTTTACTTTTAACTAACTTTCCGGTTTTTGCCGTATTCCGGACGAACTGCTCGTCCGGCGAGAAAATGGTTTTCACTATCGTGCTCAGCATGCCTTCTTTCACCATATCACATTAGCTGTTTACAAATATTGTGTTTGTCCCTTAATGTGAATCCCCTCCCCCGCCCTTAAATGTAGAGCTACAGGGCCCGTCTACGAACTTGCCCTTACCGTTGACCAAATGAATCCTCACACAAAGTTTCATCAAAATATCTCATTGCCTTCGAGAGTTATAGCGCGCACAGACGGACGGACAGTTGGACAACTTTTGCGATGTCAGAGGTATCCCTCCACTTACGTTTTGGGATCACAAAAAGACACTTAATTTTCAATCTTCGGCCAGGAAGCAGTGGATAAGGTCGTGCGCTGGTTCAGCCCTGTTGCACGGTTTTTGAAAGCGACGAGGAAACATCTAAAAGTATAATACTTACATCTTGAATTTTGAATATCCGTCAATGTATGGTTATGACTTAATTTCGACAAAACTTATTACTAGTAGTCCGGGATCCAATCTCCTCTGTCTTTCAAGGGGGGAAGCTCGAGAGCTGTAGAAGGTTTGAAGAAGAAAAGAAAAAATACGCTAAGAAATGTAGGCGACCATTCGATAGACCATAAAAAGAGGATTCAGAATATATATAGTTTGTTAGATTTAGCTTATGCGGTGCTGCTAGGGAAATTGTTTTTATATAGTTGGTCTTTCTAGGCCTGATCTGGCTTTCTAGGATCAAATCGGTACGTGCGGTACAATCTTCGTTCTCACCCCAAAACGTTGGTCAAGAGCTGCAGGTCTTTCGTCTTTCTTTCTTTCTGTATTATGGTATAAGTAAGGTCATCGTCGCACGTGAATTGTGGAGGTTAAGGTCCAGGTTTGTCAAACAAATATGTGAGATAATATCATGTAAACAAAATAGATGAAGTAAATGTTAAGTGTAATTCTTGTGTTTAGTGGGAAGTCCCGTACAAGCTATGCTTCCGGAGGGAGTTGATCCTCCTGGCAACTAGTTCCTTAAAATTTTGTGTTGTGTATATTTAGTAGTTAATAGAAATAGAAAACGCAGAAATCAGCCTTTGTGGTGCCATAGTATGCCTTCACAATACAAGCTTTTGAATTTTCTGTTCAAAGTTCGGTGCTTGAGGCAGTTCAAGCCGTCGTTTGTCGGCAAAAGCCATTTCTGTAGGTGTGGTCCAGTCGTTTCAGTGTTGGTGCGGAAGAAGTAACGTCGGCTTTGGTTTCAGGCAATTTGCTGTACGACATTCCTACCCCTGTTTTCCGGGCTCATACCTCCTGCCTATCGTGGGAGGCGGTACATGGATGGTGGATATTCCAACAACGTGATAGCTGACAAGAACACTATCGTAGTTAGTCCGTTCTCCGGAAAGAGTGAAATCAGTCCCCCGGATGAAGTGTCGGAGCATACGTTTTACGTAAGTAATTTTCAAGAACTTTCCGGTATTGTTCCGCTTTGTTTTCTCACCAAACCACTGTCGGTTGAAATCTGGTTGGACGTTTAACCGCGAAACAAACTTTCGAAAGAAATCGTCACTGAATAATTGGCTTTTGTCCGATCTTCTTGTTACGATCTGTTTTGAGGTTGCCCCATGTGGGTGCTTCTGAATAGTGGCACTATAGATGCTCCCATGGTCGCTCCCAAACTCACAGGAGCACGTTCTGCATAGATAGGCATTTTTATGGCACTTGCAGCTTCGCTCAAGTGCTATATACCGATCACTTTTCGGTCGGTCTGTCGGTTGTTCTGTCAGGCCATTCTTCTCGAGTTAGGGTACTTCCAAAAGTGCTAGGACGATGAAATTTGGCAGGCGTATTAGGGACCAGACCAAACTAACTTGGAAATAGTCACTTTCCCGATCCGACCACTGTGGGGGGAGTGGAGGGAAGGGGAATCCGGAATGTTGACGTATTTATAACTTTTGAACGGGGAATCGGATCGGAATGAAACTTGATATTTGGACAGACCTCGCTTCTCAGATAACACACTTCAAGTCCAGAATGAATCCGGTTACTTTGGGGGGAGTTGGGGGGGGGGAGGGGACCGGAAATTGTGTATGCGTGTGGCATGTTCAGAATGGTCGGATCGGGATGAAACTTGGTGGAAAGAACAAGCACAAGCCCTAGATACCAAGACTGGTCCGGTTTCGAGCACTGTGGGGGGAGTTGGAGGGAGGGTTCCGGAATTCCGGTGATCATTTTATAAGTAGTGAACTGATAGACAAAAATTCTGCTAAGCCGTGATTTGAACCCAGGACCCTCTGCTAACAAGGCAGTCGCTCTACCATCTGAGCTAACGAGGGCCCTTGTGTAAAGTGCCATCTATGTAGTATTATCCGGTGATCCCGTTGAGATGCTTACACATGTGCTAGGACGATAAAACTTAGTAAAAAAAAGTGTGTAAAGAGAGAAAGCATTAAATACTATGTAAAAATTAAAAGCAGAGGTAGACAGTAGTGTAGGCAAGAATAAATAAGGGAAGAATTGAGAAGACTTGAAACATGCGACGTTTTTTTTTTGCGACTCTGTTTACCGGGGGTGGACCCTACCCGGTGCCTGTCGCGACCACAGAATAAAAGCCAGGCTTCACCTTCCAGATTCCCAATCGTCCGGGGCTTCCGCATAGCCAAGCCAACCCTCCCAGATTTTCATGACAGTGATGACAGCTAAATGGGCTGTTCTTCAAAAATTCCTAGATGTCCCCTGTTACATTTCAAATATCTCTTGCACCCCGATCATAACTGTCAATCACCTTCCCTTTTCTTCCTTCATTTGCATAATAATATATGTTCTGCCTCTCTAACGGCTTGCCTCGGTGGCACCTTCCAGACATCCGCAATCTGGGGTGTCCAACACCCCAGGCTTCTAGATGTGTTTGGCCTGGCTTCACCTTCCAGATCCGTTTCGACGAAACCGGCTGTCTGGAATCCGGAAGAATAGTCTTGAAAGTGAAGCCTGGCTTTAATGATTGGCGCTGGTTCTTCTGATCGCCGTTCTTCACGCCAAGAGAGTGCGCTGAATTCAAATTAAACAGAAAGAGATCGATATTTTGACCTTCTCCCCCTCCAACAAATTGCAACTACCACTATTTTGGAAGACGAGATAAGGGGCTAATACAGTGAGATGGTAGAAGTTGTGCAATCCTACGTTCAAGATGACGAAAATAAAGACAGAAAAGGACCAACAGTATTTTGACTGAACACTACAGAAGTTTAAAGAAGGAAACATACTACTCTAGGCTTACAAAGCTTAAATATCCGTCTCCGGAGAAGCGAGAATAAAGGTTTACTTTTGTTTGTTTATTCATTCATTTAATATCTATGGCAGATTGTTAGTGATGAAAAAAAAAGACTGATAATATAATGAAAATGAAAAACTTAAAGGACCTGTCTTACCTGTAATTTTAACGCAACCTACTTCCATAATCACTCCATGTTTCTAAACCTGGAGACCAAAATTTCGTACGGTACATTCTAACCCCTCTGACGAAACCACGCTGATTTCTCACTTGCCGCATTTTACTACCTCCGATGTGTATCACGCTGTCGGTGGTTGTCTGAGAGAAGTTTTTTCATCAGAAAAACAGGTTATGTAAATAGTTTCCCTGTCTTCGCTACAAGCCAACGGGTCTCGGAAAGGGCTTAAAACAGCTAAAACCGCTGGTTATTTGTTGAAAGCACAGCATAGTTTTAAAGTGTTCAAATATTTTAAAATACTTCAAGTTGGAGAGTAAATAGTGCGCGGGGTCCTTTGATGAAAAATTTAGCCAACCATCCGAGATAATGATATAGATTTTGACACACACAATCACCCGGAATCCGGCTGGAACAGGAAAATTTGTCATACGTTAAATTTTTATTTAAAAAAAATATTGTCATATACGTATTCAGCATCTCTCTTACCCTTAAATCGGATATCTAATCAACTACAAATGAAACTTTCACTTTAAAGAAATTTTCCGGTTTTGGCCGGATTCCGGACGAACTACTTGTCCGGGTAGAAAATGATTTTCACACATGTTTTTAGCATGTCTTCTTACCCCCAAATCGAACATCTAATCAACACCAAATAAAACCTTTACTTTTAACAAACTTTCCGGTTTCCGTATGTCTAGGGTCGTTCGAGGGGGCTGACTTCCCTGGGACGTACCGATCGGGCAATGAACTAAACAATCTTTGTCTTGCTTTTCATAGGTCGACATCACCGGTACTAGCTTCCAGATGACCTCTGACAACTGTCATCGACTTTTTAATGCTCTTTTTGCATCATCTCACGAGGTAAGTTGACAGTCATCCTTTTACCTAGTCCCATTTGCATGTCTTGAATTTAAGGAGTTTAAGCTAACCTTCAGGCTAGTATTGTAGCTATTGTAGTATGTTGTAGTGTACAACGTTTTCATGTTCTAGCAGGCTACAACGTGGTGTACACGTAACAACATGGTGTACACGTAACAACATGGTGTACACGTAACAACATGGTGTACACGCATGTTCTTGGTGTACACGTAAGGCGTGAATTGTCAGACGCCACAAGAGTCGAATTTAGATTTGAGGATCGATTCCAAAGAGATACTTGCAGCGTGTTCCACCCTTCCAACGATAGTAATTATTACTTCCATTTTTTTGTACATTGACCGTTTCAACCTTCTCAAAATAGTAACTAACAAACATTTACTACACTATTGAAAGCTCAGTGTATTTTTTTCCTTTTCTTTGTCTATACTGCACTATTTTCCTCTTCTTAAGTGCGTAAATAAAATTTCGTCATCATCATCACAATGACTATTTGCTTACGACGCTCGCGAACAATACGTTGTTTAAGGGTTGTGCTTCAGTAACTCAACGATTTAAAATTTTGACAGGAGTTAGTTTTTAGGGTTGAAAAATATGAAAAGAAAGTAGAACTGTTAGGAATTTGTATGTATTAATATCACTGAGTTGGATGTGGAGACGTTGAAAAAACGAAAAGAAAAACAAAAAAAACTCAACGATCAGTGTAGTATCGATATGTAGACCAAAAATGCCACCGTGGACTCATTGCGTCTAAGTTTGCGTTTAACTCTCTCACTGTAGGTCTTGGAAGGAATGAGTCACCAAGGATACGAGGACGCCAAGCGCTTTTTGCTGAAGAACAAGATGATATCCTGTCACCAGTGTAAGTCCTTACCTGATCTTCTCTGCGAGCTGCCCCCTGCGAGTTTACCGAAACACGACGCCGCCCAGAACGGTTGCGGTGAATGCAAGTTGGAAGCAGAAGTAAGTTTAGGGCTACTTTAACTATATATTTTCAAAAGTTGTTCTACATCGAGCTAACTGTTAAAATTCGCAAATACCCAGAACAAAATTGCCGCATTCAGCCTGTATCATCACCAGAGGCCTTACTAGCCACAATATTGGGGGGGGGGGGGGGGGCAAAATTGATGTGCGTAGTAGAGACGCTGACAATTTTTCTGGTGATCAAATGACATCTTGTATGCCGTACTTCTGGACTAATTAGGGTTGCGACAGGAACGAGAGACGTACATCCAAAATTTACAATATGAGACATTTATAGATCATAGTAGAAAAAAAAAGTTGATAAGACCGTTGATATAAAGAGTAAATATTGTTATTGAATATAGTTTTGTTAATTTAATTTTATAAATAAAGATAGGATGGAAGTGTAAAGATTAGAAAGAATTGAAGGAAAAAAAAATAATTAAGAAATTAAAAAATAAACGTAGAGATAGAGGAAAGTGTAGGTGACGCGAAATAGATAGGCCGGTCATGTGTTTAAGTTAAGAAAAGAAGAAAAAAAAGTTGATAAGACCGTTGATATAAAGAGTAAATAGTGTTATTAAATATAGTTTTGTTAATTTAATTTTATAAATAAAGATAGGATGGAAGTGTAAAGATTAGAAAGAATTGAAGGGAAAAAAAAAAGAAATTAAAAAAATAAACGTGGAGATAGAGGAAAGTGTAGGTGACGCTAAATAGATTGGCCGGTCTTGTGTTTAAGTTAGGAAAAGAAAAACAAAAAAAGTTGATAAGGTCGTTGATATAAAGAGTAAACATTGTTATTGAATATAGTTTTGTTAATTTAATTTTATAAATAAAGATAGGATGGAAGTGTAAAGATTAGAAAGAATTGAAGGAAAAAACAATAATTAAGAAATAAAAAAATAAACGTAGAGATAGAGGAAAGTGTAGGTGACGCTAAATAGATATGCCGGTCATGTGTTTAAGTTAAGAAAAGAAGAAAAAAAAAGTTGATAAGACCGTTGGCGTCACCGAGGGTAAGTGGAAGCGTAGTCACCTGGCCAACTCATATTGGACTGGAAGAACAGAAAAGATACTACGAGGCTTCAAATAATAATAAAAAAAAAAATAGATTATAGTAGGACATCTTCAGAGCTTTGGGGGTGGGGGGGGGGGCTGCGGAATGTGGTAAGGCTACAAGATGTAAGGAACGCGCTGCGAGGTGGCATTTAACTAGGGTAGCCATTAATTACAAAATTTAAAAGTGCTAGCAGGGGCTGATGATACTTTGTTATAACCATTAACAGGGGCGTAACCACTATCCTAAGAGAAGGACCTAAGAGAAATTCAACCTGATTCCTTGATTTGTTGATTTGCTTTAAGTAAGACTCATCTTCGTACCCTAGAAGTTTTAGCTTGAAACGTAATCGCCCCAAAATCCCAAACCTTAGTCAATGGTAAGGCTACAAGATGTAAGGAACGCGCTGCGAGGTGGCATTTAACTAGGGTAGCCATTAATTACAAAATTTAAAAGTGCTAGCAGGGGCTGATGATACTTTGTTATAACCATTAACAGGGGCGTAACCACTATCCTAAGAGAAGGACCTAAGAGAAATTCAACCTGATTCCTTGATTTGTTGATTTGCTTTAAGTAAGACTCATCTTCGTACCCTAGAAGTTTTAGCTTGAAACGTAATCGCCCCAAAATCCCAAACCTTAGTCACATCTAAATTACGCGCTCATCCATTAAGCGCAGAGTAATGACAAGAGTTATGTTGAATCTGACTGCCACTGGGTCACTCTCGTTGTTTTGCCGGTCATCTCTATCGCTAACGATGATTCCTCATTTCTAGAGAGTATCTGCCGATTCTCTGCCGACCACTATCGTCGAAATTATTGATAAATGCCGCAGTTTCTGGAGCAAACGCCGATTTTCAAAGATCACTGAAGACCCTACCGACAAGCTCCTGATGTTACTGTCGTCGATGTAAGTTTTTCATTTCACTTGATCCAGGGGCGAATCCGCTGTTAGAATCTGAAAGACCATTCGATTGGTTGGCCAATGAGCGGACCAAGTCTGATTGGTCGTCGTGAAAAACCAAATTACCGTAGGGCCGGAGCTAAGCTGTAAAAGAAAACTCTTGCAGTATTAGCCACTGGGATTAATCTTGTCTCTACTGAGATAAGATTATCTCTGATTAGGATTAATCTTATCTAGAGATAAGATTAATACCAGTAGCAAATACTGCAGTTAACTTAAATCCTTACTCGTATAAATTTTTTAAAGTGTATTGTGCATGTTTTGGCCCTTGCTACAGTTATCTAAGGAGCTGTAACTGATTAATTGAGCCATTCGCCTTCTCGCCACATAGCGACGTGCATGCCTTAGTGCTAAAATTATTGTCCTTGAAACAGCCCTGCCGAAAATGTGGTTAAAGCCGAAGATAAGATAGTATAAGATAAGGTTTATTTCGTGGGAAAGCAGAAACCGGCCATCGGTTACGTCAACTGGCTACACAGCATCTCGCTAGTAATTGCGATTTGAGGTTAGGGCGATCAAATCAAATCATTTAATGTAAACAAGATACAGTCTCTCATAGGCATAGCCCAAATATGGTATCTTTTAGTCAAACAGTTAATACAAGAAAGATTTGTCAACGAGAAAAACAAAAAGAATAGGATAAAACGCACAAGTTACGAATTGTTAAAAGTACGAACAAAACTCGGCACAAAGCTTCGAGAATAACGCTGTGACCTGGAGTAAACCGGTGTCAGTTTTGGAACTTTCGCAGCCGCCTCTCTGGGGAGTCGGGATCTGAGGGGGACAAAGGGGGGCGGGAGGAAGTTCTTGTAGATGGGGTGGAGGAGGAGGGTTGAGCCAAATTTTAGGCACAGTTTCACTCGACGGGCAAAAAGGGGGTCAAGTTTGTATTCTTTTAGATAAAAAGAGTAAGGCAGTGTGGAACCTCCGTAGATGATTTGTAGCGACCTCTTCTGAACCCGTTCAATTTTATCACTTTCTTCTTTCGTAAGAGCGAAATGCCAAACAGGACATGCATATTCTACTAGTGGGCGGATGAACATGCAGAAAATTAATTTTAGTTTATCCTTAGGAACCCGGAATTTCTTTAGAGTCTTCAGCATTTGGATAGCACCATTTGCCTTTTTTGCAATCAATCTTGTGTTTTCATGCCAAGTTAGATCAGAAGAGATCACTACCCCAAGCAGGGTAGTGCTGTTACAGAGGAGGTTTGGGTCTATAGGTGGTTCGAATTCAGGTAGGCTTTTCTTGAGAAATGAAAATGTCATTACTGAAGATTTATCTTTATTTACCACCATATTTAATTTTGCTGCTTCAGAAGTAACTTGTTCAATATAATTGAAAGTTTGACTTTTACACGCTCCAAATACTACCTCTGCTAGGGAAAGATCATCTACATACTTCCATCTTTCTTCCAGCCCGACAGCTATTTCATTGATCATGAGGAGGAAGCATAAAGGACCGATCACTGTTCCTTGCGGGACACCGCAAAAAATCGGTAAAGAAGAAGAAAAATTATTTTTATATTTTACGATTTGTTCTCTGTTTGTTAGAAAGCTTTTTACGATATTAATAAGATATTCAGGAATATTTTTCTCTGCCATTTTTTCCAGCAAAATCTTGTGATCTACAAGATCGAAAGCTTTTTTAAAATCTATTGCAATTAGATTTATCCATTTCCCGGGTTCATCTAAATTTTTAAAAATAAAATCAAGTAAACTAACGAGATAGTGAACAGTTGAACACTTCGGGATGTTACCAAATTGCCTCTTATCGATGACTTCCGAGAGATATTTTTTTAGCCAAGAAGCAACAAAGCTCTCGTAAATTCGGCTAAAAATTGATGTAACAGTGATCGGCCTCACACCAGAGAAATCATTAGCTGCTCCCTTTTTCGGAATGGGAGTGATGAAGCCAATTTTCCGCTTTTTGGGGAAATATCCAGTTTTGGTGATATTATTGTAAATAATATGAAGAGGAAACGCCAATTCTTTCGCAAAAGCTTTAGCAATGGCTACTGGAACATCAAAGGGTGCCACTGATGTTTTCTTTAACGAGGAGAGTTTCTTTCTAATTTCTGATATTGAAATTTCAGGCATTAAATTAGAATTTACATTTGAATCTTCTTGTGAGTTTTGGGATGGTGCTTCAGCTGAAAACGAAGGTGGCTTTTCAGGAGGCAGTGGTTGGTACGACTGTACAATAGAAGCAAAATGAGAGTTTAGGTATATAATAGTATAGTATCAAATATATCAAATATAATTTTTGAAAATAAACTGAATTGAACTATATATAAGATTTTCAACTCAGCTTAGAACGCCTACACCTAATTTCTTCGAGGTTTTGTCGAAGCGAAGACCTCGTCTTTCCCCTTTTGAATGGATGAGAAAAAAGGTTTTCGAAAATACCAATACTTTCCACCTCAAACTAGCGATTCTCTTGTTAGCGCTTGTCGATTGTATCCAGCCGTCCTGCTCTCCGACGCGGCGGCTGGGCGCAAAAGATTTGAAAACTGAACGTGCCTTGGTTAAAAATTGGGAAAACTAAGCAAATAATAGAAGTAATAAACGATTATCACATCCTTATGTGTGTAAGAGGTGTCAGCGAACAATGAAGATTCCGGCAAACTTTTCGTTGGGTGACGGGAAAACTCGGCAAGGCCGAAAAAGCGTTAAAATTCGTAGTTACGGAACAAAAAATGGAGAAAAGGTCGAGATTTTAGAAGGTTATAATTCCATATGGGAGCTAAGTATATTGTAAAATCAGAATAAGCAAGAGGAGTCCTTTAAGTTCAAGAACCGATGGGCGACGCTCTGGAAGAAGCTTGGTTCATTTTAGAAGAAATAGGCAGTAATTTTCCCATGCTAGAATCTCTTTTCCTGTTTTCGAATAATAACAATTGTGCCCAATGTTTTTTTTTTCTCTGTACTGTACTTCCGATTGCTTGGTTGCGCTTTTGTAATGTTACGTCGTCATCTAGATTGTCTATGGTGGTTTGGTTTCTGGCATATGTTATTTATTTAAATTGTTGTTATGCTCCCCCTGTAGTTCGAGACATAATGCAACAAGACCAAAGGTTTCGATGGGATCCCAAAATTTAATATTTACAGACAATCCGGTCTTGTAGAGGTCCAGTGGTAATCATCTGAGAAGACGAAGTTCAAATATGGATTCAGCATGTGAGTTTACCCCTATAGCCCGCGTCAGGTTTACTTTAACGAAAGTTCTTGCCTTACTTCTGCCAAATTTCCGGTTTCAGCCGGATTCCGGGCGAACTGCTTGTCTTGCGAAAAAATTAAGTTCAAATCAGATTCAGCGTATCTGCATACCCCTATGTTGAACCTCTAATCAACTTCAGATAAAACTTCAAGCAGGATTCGTCGCGAACTATGTGTCTAGGTATAAAATGATTGTCATACACGAATTCAGCATGTCTTCTTACCCGGCACTTAATGAAATTCTTATAAAACTTTTACTTTTAACAGATTTTCCGGTTATGGCCGGATTCCGAGCGATCTACTTGTCCGGCGACAAAATAGTTTTCATATTCGGATTCAGCATCTTTCACTATCCTTAAATCGAACCTCTAATCAACTTCAGATTACTCTTTTATTTTTGACAAGCTTTCCGGTCTTGGCCGGATTCCGGGCGATCTACTTGTCCGGCGAGAAAATGGTTTTCATATTCGGGTTCAGCATATTGTGTTACTCCGTAATCGACTACCTCATTGGCTTTTAAAAATATTTTTGTCGCCCCTTTATTTGAAACCCCTCCCTTAAATATGCAGCTATCGGGCTTATCTACAAACCCGGCCTTTCCCTTGACCCGAAGAGTCCTCACACCAAGTTTCATCAAAATATCTCATTCCCTTCGAGAGTTATCGTGCTGACAGATGGACGGACGGACAGACGAACAACTTTTGCGATGTCATAGGTATCCCTCCACTTACGTTTTGGGATCTCAAAAAATGGACGTCAAGCTCGGATCGCATTGACAGCCCGTCAAATTCGTTAGTTTTTTTGTCTTAATGTGAGTTATACCTTTAGGTTCGGAGAGGACTTCCGTAGCTATACTCAGCTGGTGAAAGCACATCTACTACACGACAATCATATTTCCCCATTCGTTCGACAGACCCGGGTTTTCGTGGATAAGACGAAATCGCACTACTGTTCAGTCGATGGTAAGCTGCTCTAACTTTATCCTTCGTCACCTTTAGGCGTGGCCAGAAGGCAAACCCTTAGGTGGTGTCTGGAACTTCACGGTGCAGATGTGAATGTTTGAATTCCGGGGAAGGACTAAGCGGCTTCAGAACAATTTAGGCCCCCGGTGATAAGGTAAAGGCCCAGTCACAACGGATTTTAGCTAATGCTCGGTACCAGCCAGTACCGGAAATCGCTCTGAGACCGAGAATTAGCTGGGTTTCTGCCGTTCGCAGTTGATACTGGGGTCAGTTTCGGATACCAGCTAGTCTAGCACCCAACTTAAATCAGTTCACTTTTGAGGGTACTAGCCAATCAGATTATTTTGGGGAATATTCTGATTGGCTAGTTTCGAACCAAGCCCAGTAGATATAAAGAGCGTGTCCGAAAGCTTCTTTCACGAAAAATGCTGCCAGAAATAATGCTGCATTTCAAGTCCGAAAGGTGCTCTCGTCGTTTTTTCTTTGAACGTCAATAAGAGTTGCTATTTCGTTCGTCCCTCTTCATCATTAGCATTCAAAAATCGGCCGCTGATCGTCCGAATAGGCCTGTATTTTCAAGGCGGTCACCAGTGGGGATAAATAAATCGTTTCGAATGATCTTTTATGGCTCCGGGGACAGTAAACAGACTGTAGCTTCGGGAAGTAGGTCAAACTTGAGCAGTTTCAGGTCAATACAGTTTAAATTCTGTCAGACAAAAATGAACATAGAATGATTTTTATCAAGCTTACCAGGATTACTTTATAATTTTGGAAAAAAGGTAGAATTGTTTCAATAATTTACTAATCTCAACAGTTTATGTTAAAATTTAAGTATGATGTTTATTTTGTTTGTTTTTTCCTTGGAAAAATAATAATCAAGCCATTTGTCCTGTTTTCACACACTGAAAAGAACACCGTATTGTATTACTTTAGAATGATTACAGTCTACTTTCTTATTTTCTGATACCATTAATATATAAATATATATAATAATATAAATATATATAATAATATAAATATATATATAATAATATATAACACATAAATATTTATAAGTTTTATTTGTTGTTTTTTACTTCAAATAACCGAGTAACCTGAAATTTCTACCTATTTATTTAGGAATTTGTGCCACTTTTGAAGTCTAAAGACTACAAGACAACTAAATTTGACTCTGACGCACTCAGGAGATGTTATCTTTTATTTCTATATATTTTATTAAACACAAAAAGAATATACAAATTAGGTTTTTCTTTTGAATTCTCCCGTCAACCGCAAACAGTTGATCAAAAGGGATCGCCGTCGTTTTCCTAACCTCTTCTCAGAAATGCCACATAAATGCTGCAACTTCGCAGCATTTTTCGTAGCCTTTTTGACGTCATTAATGCTACATTAATGACAGAAGAAATTCTAGTCCGAACTGAAAACGCTACGAAAAATGCTGCATTATTGCTACATGCTGCATTTTGAGCTTTCGGACACGCTCAAAATCATATCCACTCCTTGCTGTTTTAAAAACCGAAAATGAATTTAGGTCATTGTTATTCGGTCTGACGTGGTTCAGCATTAGCCAATCGGAACATTCCTGAGTATTCTCCTCAGTAATGTGATTGGCTAGTACCCTAAAAAGTAGAACTGATTTCAACTTGGGTGCGAGACTAGCTGTTACCTAAAACTGGCACCAATACCAATTGCGAACGACAGAAACTCAGCTAATTCTCGGTCTAAGAGCGATTTACAGAACTGGCTGGTACCGAGTATTAGCTAAAACCCGTTGTGAAGGGGCCTTAACCGGGTTTCGCGACATGGTAGCGCGTTTAGCCACGCAGGCCTTCTGGTTCTGGCCAATTCAAAGACTTGTGGAAATTCAAGCGTTGTGACGTATGTTATTGAGAAAGAAAATTATCGAACAGTATCAGGTTTCGGTTCTGCTTTATGTGCTCCTTCAGCCCAAGCTGACTGAAAATCATATTTAATGGTGCTAACGGGTAAGTCGGCTGAGACTTGTCCTAGCGAAATTTCGGCCCTTCTTGGAAAAGGTTCTCGTTAGGCTGTGAAGAAGTGAACTGGAATTGACGAATCTTGGCAACCAAACCTTCAATGTCGCAGATTGGTTCCTTCTAGCTACAGCCTGACGAGTACCCTTGCCAAGAGGAGCCGAAATGTCGCTAGAACAAATCTTAGCTGATCAGATATAACCATACTTCTCGCCATCATGAATCATAGTGCTTACCTTACTATGTGGACTTTAGGCGTTTTTGCGTGACACGATTGTGGGCCACAGAGCTCGACTGATTTTCGCGGAAGTGCGATTGCGCGCCACACAGTCGAGCAACAAGTTCAAACTCGCGAAAATGCCGTTTTGTTTATTTTTTTGGGCGGTAATTTCAAGTCTCTGAATGTATAAATAAAAATTATGTAAAAATCTCGATAAATAGAACTTCAGGCTTTCGTCCTTACCATTCCCTGCAAAAAGGATCTTCAGTTTTACGTCCACATACTTGAGAAAGTTTATAGTTTTAATGTTTTTAGGTTATTTGCTGCTGAATTTGAATTTTCCCGCCAAAATCGAGCCACAAAATCGGCAAGCCTCGGCAGTTGTTTGTCGAAGTTGAGCCACAAATTGAGCCACGAAAATCTTGTTGGTCGCGGAAACAAACTTGTGGGCCGCACAAAAAGGCCGCGGAAACGCTCTTTTCGAGCCACAATCGACCCACAACCTGTTTTTGGGAGCACGGAAAAACGCCTTTTGTCTTGCTAAGCGCCTTTAGACTCTGCTAAATCAACAGTATTTTGAATCTTCCAGTTCGCCCTGCGACGGAGGAAGAAAAGACAGCGAAGAAAAAGATAGAAGAAAAATCACCTCACCAACAGTCGACACAGATTGAAGAGATATCCATTCATCACGCCGAATCTCATGATGATCTTGTAGCTGCCTTTAACAAGCACGAAGCCATTGTCACTGTGTACTACAGCAGAGTACTAAACGGTGTACTTTGCAGTTATACCAAGTCATCCTTCGCGTGACCATGTGATTTGCTGTTCATAGTTCTTTGCAAGGGCCATCCAGTAGTACTACTTTCCAGTGATCTTCTTTCCGCTTATATGTCTTCTGGATATCCGCTAGATGACGTTCAGCGGTGAGAAAGGTAGATCACGCTTTGTGCGTTTTGCTTTGGACAGATAAGATTAATAGGCTGTGCTTCACAGAGGTAATACGAGTTATGAAGATAAGAGGAGCCAGCGCTGTCTTGTGGTAGTTACTATCCTCTCTAGAACTAAATAATCGTAGTGGGGACTGACATTACCATTCTGATGAAGATTTCCTGCTGAAAAGATAGTTATTATCGCTTCTGATGCTCCCGACCATCATACGTAAACTGTACCTAACTCTTTTGGGGTGAAGATGATAAGCGGGAGAAATTGTACCACATTCGTAAAATTCCTTCCAGCTCGGTTCTTTTTTTAGCCGCTGGATGCGCTAGCATTAAGTACAATGACACGTCACTTCTTGGTGTACGTTTATTCGAGTTTGTTTGGTTGTTTAATTCCTCTCAGGCCTAACCATGCTAAAAAACTGTTTAAAATGCCTCTTCCTGTATTTGTGCTCTGCTAAATAACTCTGGAGCGCAACCCTAGCCTTAAGAATTAAACAAAACGCCGTTCCATGAGTGAAGTACTCATCTGTCTGACCAATCAAGTTGTCCTAATCCCTAGCCATACCAGGCATAGGTCCACTGAAGGATGAAGTTAATAGACAACAGCATAAATGGGAAGAAAATCCATTAAACAATGCAGTGGAAGGCCCCTGCAGAAAGGTCCCGAACAAACCAGGCACAGGTCCACTGAAGGATGAAAGTTAATAGACAACAGCATAAATGGGAAGAAAATCCATTAAACAATGGAGTGGAAGGCCCCTGCAGAAAGGTCCCGAACAAACTATTATGAGCCCATGTTTGTGGAAACTTGGTCCAGTAACCACCTAGTCTACCTATCGTACAATGATGAAACCCTCGCACTGTAAAAGTTTGCGAATACTTCTAACCAGAAGAGAGAACTTAGGGCATCTACGCTTTCAGACTGACTGTGGTTGTGTGTTTTGCCAAAAGTGCCCTTTCGTACGTGCTAGCAGTGCACTTAACCCAGAATTCCCTCGAGCATTTCAGAATGATTACCCTAAGAAAAAGGCTTTTAGTTAATAAGGTGCCATCCGAAATGGTCGTGGAACGCTGGAGTTAATTTGCTGGAAAGAACACTTGCGGGAAGCTTTACAGTGTGTACTGTCAGAAAATGTCGTAACAGACAACACAAGGGAGCGCGGTTTTGACACTTAGGATGTTGGCTGTTATGATTTTGAAACGTTATGCGTGCAAGGGCCGCAAAACCGCCGGAAAAACATCTGCTGGCCTTTTTGTTTGTCAACATGATATAGGAAAAGTCAGCATATATTTTCGGCGTTTTTTTTCTCTTCCTAGCAAAGCTTGTTATGAATAACGTTTAATACATAATGCTTGCAAAATCATAACAGATTAGATCCCAAGTTTTTGACTGTTGAAACTGCGCATCCTTGTATTATCTGTTCTGGAACATCTGACAATGTACTTATTGATCAGGTCGTTCGTTTTAGTGCCTGCTCACGAGTTTGGAAATGTTAGTATTATTTGCACATCGCGACCTAAAGCCGCCTACCTTACCTTACCTTGCTAGTTCACACAGAGCGTGTTCCATCCTACTTACCGTAGTTACTACGCATGACGTCACGAATTCTGGCTTTTTGCCGTCAAGGCTGGAACGATTCTTCTATTTTCCAGCAGGATCTCACGCCAGGGGCGAATCTGACCAATCACGTTACAGAGATGCGTAGTTACTACGCTTACTACGCTCGCGAGCATGGTAAGCAAATAGTAACTATTAGTTACTATTCCCACAAGGTTGGAACGGTCAGCGTAGTAACTTTTCGTGAGGATGGAACGGAAATAGTAACTAATAGTAACTATTGTTACAAGGGTGGAACACGCTCACAGATTATCCTTTTTTCCTGTGACAATAGACAGGTTGGTCATGGCCTTGATAGATTGTGCAGTCGACAACTTTGGATAGGCGTGATTCAGTCCTGTTTAAAGTGCGTAGTGGATTGCACAATCCTTCATTTTATTACTCGAAATCGTATTTTATCTTTTTTAAGTGCCGGCTCAGAAAAGTGAGTTCGATCAGTTTGGTGACCTGAAGTGTCATAGCCTAACCCGATGAAAAATTTATCTAAAAATAGTACTATGAAGTAGTGCGAAAAAGTAGCATGCAATACTAACGATGCTACTACATGCTTCTACTTCAAGGCTACCGTGTTACTGCATACTACTATTTGCTACTATTAGCAAGACTGGATGCTACTATGGCAAGACAGGATGCTACTGGATACTACTACATATGATTGGACCAGTCTGAGGCACATTAAATGATAGTGCTCTTTCTGCTACATAGTATTACATGCAACGTTTTCGCACTATTACCATACTACTACGCAGGCTACAAATTTTTCGTCGGGGAAGTAGCCTGAAGTGTCATGGCCTACAGGTAATACGGAAAAGTCGGCTGAAATTTATACCAGCAGGATTCGGCCCGTCTTGGCAAGGGACCCTTCAGGCTCGAGCTAAAAGACGAATCTGAGGTCGATATTATAAAAACAGAAGAAAAGTGATTGATAAAATGAGGTCTATGAGTATTCTAAAAAGTGAAGAAAAGCGATCGATAAGAAAGAGGAACCTGAGCTTTTCCTCACTATTCAGAATACTTCTCAGGTTCGTCTTTCTAGCTTGTGACTAAAGAGAACCCTTGCCAAGAATGGCCGAAATAAGGCTAGAATAAATCTCAGCTGACTTTCCATTCAGCAACAGATTTACATTTAGCTTGGGAGTTGGGATACTTATAGCCTAAATGTATTGTGCTTTCGCCTGTCAACCGCTGATTTTTTTGTACATCCCTCGACATCCGACAGCATGTCACTCCGTGTGGATGCACATGGTGATTATTGTAATTTTCTTCAACCTCTTTTGCATTTACTTGTGCACTAATACTTAATTGCTGACCGCGTGCCCCTCAAGTGATTCCTCCACTACACTGTAAAAAAAAAATCTTGCAGTATTTGCTACTCGGATTAATCTTGTCTCTAAAAAGATAATCTCATCTCTAATTTGGATTAATCTTATCTCAGTAGAGATAAGATTAATCTCAGTAGCAAATACTGCATTAATCCTTACTCCGAGGAACTTTTTACAGTGTGGCAATCGTTAGCTGTCGGAGGCGATGCGGCTATTTGGCGACTTTCATCCAGTGAGTATACGCCGGGTCTGGACGAGCGCGGTTACAACGGCCATGCGTTTGGCAGTGGAGGACCCGCATGATGTATAATGCTATCGGTCACTGGACTCTAATGCCCGGGCCCCACTACGGACGGACACATCTGTTCGTAATTCGTTTTTTAGGCGTTTTTAAGACTTGAGAACGCTCCTCTCTCATTGGTTGTTCATAACAAATTAAAAACGGGAGATGGATTATCCGCCCCAGATTTTATGAACGGGTTGAAGGAGGAACGTCTAAAAAACGGTCATAAAACGGGTCAAGATTTACGAACAGATGTATCCGTTGTGGGGTCCGGGCGTAAAGGGAGTCATTTTCCGGGACTGAAATAAACCCTATCGGCCCTGTAGGACTCTAAAGGGAGTCATTTTCCTGGACTGAAATAAACCCAAGAGGAAAAACCATTTCAGTGACATGTCCTCGGGACCGCAAGCGTTGAAACAAAGAGTATATGGACCCCTCTTACCGGCTTCGTTGTCTCTTAATAATAGATCACAACAGGAGCCACTTAGTTGTAGTCACTGCGTAATCAACTGCATGGATTCCGTGCAGTTGCTACAGTAAAATATGATTGACCCCAGGGTACCTGAATTTGCTCGATTGTGTTTGTTTTACTGTACTAAGCAGCTGGACTTTCGTAAAGATTTTATAGTAATAAACTGTCATTTGCGACGAATTAAGTAATCTGTTTTCTTATGATTCGTGTCCTCGTTTTCTCCTATTTTCTCTCCAGCGCTCCTATCCAATCAGTTCATTGTTCGTACCGCGCTGAAAACGGCAAAAGGGCTGGTAACCTGTGCTATTACTAGTTAAGTCCGCCAGTGAACCTCGGGAAGAACAAGAAATGTCACACAAACGAACCCTCAAAATTGTTTCAAATCCTGTGTAAACCAGTCAACAAAGTTTGTTGTCGTGACGTTTCTGGCTCTTTGCTGGGCATACACTGCGATTCTTCGCCGGTGCGAAGAGTTAGCAAGAGTTCCGATCCGTGCCGAAAACCCGTCGTAGCGAACTAGTCGGAAAAATATTCCAAAGAGTCTGAAATAATTTTTCTTAAACATTATGTTACGAAACACCTCGACAATAATTAAGTCTCGCTCGTTCCAAGGAAAATGGGATACTGAATAATTGTGGAATAAAGACTCTTCAAACCAAAGAAGGTTGCTAATTTAAAGCACATGCTCTTGTTACTTAAATAGCTACAAAACAATAACTCCTTTTTAAATCAACTGGCAAGCAATTAAACAACGGTGAATCACGAAATAATACAGTTCTTTGACGCGTCTCTTTGCTTCTTGGACTTGGACTGCTTAGCCAAGGCCACTGCATCATTTGGCACAAAGCCCTTGGGCGGTTTGCACAGAGCAGCGTTGAAACTGGTATAGAGCATCTCTTCATCCGTACTCGAGCTCGAGCAGGTAGAGCACTCGCTCGCCGTGTCTGAGTCATCGCCATCTCGCGGATCGCTGGGTCGCGAATCGCGCGAGCGGCTATTCCGCCCACAAGCGCGCTTATTACGCGCCGGCGGAGTTTGATTCGGAGGCGTAGCGTTATCAAAACGAACACTACGCTCCGCGGGTCTCCCTCGCTTACTCGAACTAAGGCTGGATTTCTTTGGCATCACAATGGAGGTATTTGAAACGGAAGCGCTCAGATTTGTGGCAGACGTGTTCTGGACACTAGAGGCGCTGGTGTCGCTACTCTGCGCATTCTGTAGAAGAAACTTCCCTAAGTCTTCCGGCCGCATTCCAGCAGCCGCCGCGGTCGCCACCGCAATCTGGATGATTTTATCCACTGTCTCTTTATTCACTTTTTGTCCCCCGCCGGGTATGAATCCCTGCAATATGCTGTCTAGCCCCCTTTCCTCAATAATCCTTTCAACAGTTAACTCCAGAGCAGAGGAGGTAGAGTTCTTTGCTTCACTGTGCTCCGTGCTCGTGCTCGAGTTGGCTAGGGGCTGGTCGAAAGAACTGTCCATAGAGGATGCGTGTTTGAAACTCCCGCGGAGCTCTTTCTGAGGGGCCAACGTCTCCCCCTCCCTCGTCACCCGTTCGACCTCAGCCCGCACACTTAGCACCTCTGGTCTGCTTTTTCGTGGGCTCTCTCCTTCAGGCTTCATCTTACGCGGACTTGAGGTAACACTTCCATGGAAACGCGGACTACCATAATCTGCCCTTTTAACGTCCACTTTCACTGAGACATCGGGCAAGCTCGGGGTCCGAATATCACCAACTGGGATTTCGTACTCCGATTTGAGATCGACGTGAGTTTCAATTTTTCTCCTAGTATTTGGCGAGAGCTCAAGCGCTCGCCGCCCCATTTTCGGTGAGCGAATTTCGTTCACTATACTTAAAGGCACCGGAGGCAGTCCTACGGTAAAGTAGTCCCCTCGAGGTGGCTCCTTCAGCGCCTCAGTCCTGGGTGGCGCAGTGGGGAGGTTTAACGACGCCGGAGGTACATAAAGATCATCAACGGGCTCAACCACCCTATCTGTTAGTGTCAACTCCCTCACAGAACTACTCAGGTCTTCACTGGGAAACGGTCGGTTCACCCTCAGGAGGGTGGGTGGAGGGTGGGAGACACTCCCTATTTCGCTCACTGAGGTGGTCATGACGTCACTACTTACGTCAAAAAGGCGACCGCTATATCGGGAGGAGGTAAGAGAGGCAGACATTTCCGTGAAGGGCTCTGACGGGCTATCCTCTTGCTGGTCTGAAAAGAAGTAAGGCAACATTACTTGGCGGTTCAATTTTGATACACTGGTAGTTGAGAGTATTCAGGCTTAACTGAACAGCCAACCTATTTTTGTATCATTTAACTTAACACGGAATTATTTGGATTGTGCTAAGCGATGTTTTTATTTTTCTCTATACGCCCTAGCAGTGACGTTCAAAATTTCTACTGTTACCCCCTCTACGGAAAGTTCTGCTATGACAGGGAAAATTTCAATTTCAACCCAAACACGGATTTTGGGATCCCAAAACTTAAGTGGAGGGATACCTATGACATCGCAAAAATGTCCGTCTGTCGGTAAGCTCTCGAATGGAATGATATATTTTGATGAAACTTGGTGTGAGGATTCATTGGGTCAAGGGTAAGGTCAAGTCAGTAGATGGGCTTTGTAACCCTACATTTAGTGGTGGGGGAGGTGGCTCAAATTAAGGGACAAACAAAATATTTTTAAACAGCTAATTTGATAGTCCATTATGGTTTATGAAGACATTCTGAGCACGATAGTGAAAACCATTTTCTAGCCGGACAAGTAGTTCGCCCGGAATCCGGCAAAAACCGGAAAGTTGGTTAAAAGCAAAACTTTTATTTGAAGTTGATTAAATGTTTGGTTTAGGGGTAAGAAGACATGCTGGTGAAAACCATTTTTTCGCCGAACAAGTAGTTCGTCCGGAATCCGGCGAAAACCGGAAAGCTGGTTAAAAGTAAAAGTTTCATTTGAAGTTGGTTAAATGTTCGATTTAGGGTAAAAGAACATGCTGAAAACCATTTTCTCGCCGAACAACCAGTTCGCCCAGAATCCGACCAAAACCGAACAAAATTTGTTAAAAGCAAAAGTTTTATTAGATGACAGATTAAGGGGTAAGAAGAGAGGCTGAGTCTGTATATGACGAACGTTTTTCATCCGGACATATAATTAGTCCAGAATCCGGTTCTAACCGGAATTTTGTCGGTGCCTTCTATGGTGCCGCTTCCGACTCTTCCGCTAGGCACAAGGCGATTCTGCATCGGCAAGGAAAGTTAGTTATCAAGAGTATTCCGGTAATTCGCCACTAAGCATCAGTTCGACAAGCCTAATTAGAAGGGTCGGGGAGGTGACACACCTTATTACAATTACGCACACTTTTCTAGGAAGCCTTTTTTTTCTCAGCGCGGTTGCCCAATTTGCATGATGCTCGTAACCTTGACAAAATAAGCGACACGGACTAATCTTGTTACTTCAGAAAAATTAAGACAATTACACTCAGCCCGCCCAGTATGTAATTCCAGCAACGTGTCATGAGCCATGGTATAGTCGGCAATACTTACACTTTAAACAAGTATACAAACATGTACGACCAAGAGAAATTAAAGAGATGTCTCCACCTTATAGGTATTGTGTTTAATTTATCCAGTATTGTTCATTCCTAAAAACAGATTTGTTGAAGAGTAGAACCAGTGATGGGCTTAAGAAACTTACTGGTCAGAAACTCCGGTTAGGGAAGGTTTTTCGTATCTCTTATTAAAACCAAAGGAGAAGTAAGAGGTTGCAAACAGCTGAGAGTTTTGTACAGATCAAAATAACGTTAGGGACCAGCGCAAAGGCTTGGAAAAGTGACACATGCAGTAACAGCAGTGATACTAGCACCACTAGCGATAGTGAACGACCCTATTGAAACTCAATCGGTCGTGCACCAGCGCTGGCTCCAATTAATTCATACTCTGAACACGGCAACAAAAAAAGATTATCCTCCGCTGTTTCCTTGATGTGTGCAGATCGCATCTTAGATTTACTAGAAATTTGTATACCCGCAAGTTTGTCTCGCTTTAAATGCCTCAAGCGTAGTGGGCAGCACTATGAGTATGGCCCGTTTGCGAAGCACGGAAAGCATAGGTCTTGGCAAGAGCAAAATAACACTAGGGAGTAGCACCAACACCTATTCTTTATATGCTCTGCTGACGGGCCATACTCGTAGCACTACCCAGTACGCTTGCGGCCACAGCTTAATCATCTAGGATCTAGGATGATTAAGCTAGGATGATTAAGCTGTGGTTGCGGCATTTAAAGCGAGACAAGCTTGCGGGTTTAGAAATTTCTAGGAAAGAAAAGGCGCGGAAAAAAAGAAAAAGGCGGTCTGCACACACCATGGAAACCATGGAGGCTGTATAATTTTGTTTTTGTCAAGACTTGGACTATTCGCTGGTGTTATTTTGCTCTGCTACTCCCTGGTGTTATATTGCTCTGGTTCTGTAATCTTTCAGAAACCTAAGGCGTATTGTTGCGATAGAAACTGTGTCTACCTTTGAGTTGTGCTTTAAGCAAAATGTCAATGCAAAGTTTCGAGATTCCAGCGAATCTTTCACAGTTTTTCTTCCTTTTTTTTACTACAAAAAAAAATCGAGCAAAAAGGTAGCTTTAATTCGTCAATATCTTGCTTTAGCTCAAACTAGTAACCCGCCCTTTTTATGATACACAAGACCCAACACTTCTAGTTGGCACAGCAAAAAAAAAATATTTTCTCAAGTAAGAAACGTCTTGATGAAATAAATAATTACGTCTTACTGTGCCAGAACGTGCCGACAAAAAACCCGGTGGGTGGCGGTGGCTTTTACTAGCAAACGTTCGGCCCCGTTGGCAAGACTCGCATACACCCACATACGTAACTTTCATTGCAAATTTCTTCCATTAACTACTTGACAGGAGGTCTAAATAGCATGCGAAGGCCTCGACCCTGCTACGACTTGCGGGCATCCTCCCTGAGAGCTTTACTGTATTTTAAGAACAGAGAGTGCAAACGAAACTTCAAATACTCTATATGACTAAGTCCAAAACACGCCAGTGATTCTCAGGAAGAACGAGAAAACGTCCCACTAACGACTCAAACACAACAACTCAAACCCTGTGTCAGTCAATCACGGCGATCGCTGGGGACAGGGACGTAACTAAGGGGGGGGGGGGGGGGGGTAGGGGGTGTGTATTTAAATTTACGAACTTGTATTAGTGGAATAATAATAATTGATGCATTACAGTTAGTTTTATACAAAGTTTCGCCTGCGGCGCATTTCGTAGTAGGCCTATTCTCTATTTGGAAGAATGGTGTTTCATTTAGTTAGCGTTTTAGGATTGAAGTTCTTGGGGGTTAGAAACACATTAAAAGAAACATATTAATATGGTAAGTATAGCAACAAATGTTCGCCTGCGGCGCTTACTTTTACTTTTTCTGGGTATAGTCGTTGAAAGTGTCGCTTTTGCGCGAAAGCTGAACGGAAAAGCCAAAAATGTGAATTTGAATACGAATTTACATTAGAAAAATAATCGCAATTGCATTACAATTCGTTTTACACCGGTTCTGTTATATGCTTGCAGGAAATGTACACCGTTTGTTTTGTCGGCACATTTTTTAGTCCGTCGCACAAACTGGCCGTCCCACCCCAAAGGTGACAGGCTAGTTACGCCCTTGGCTGGGGACAGCTGTGGTGCCGATTCCGGCTCTTCCGCTAGGTACACGGCGATTTTGCATCGGCAAGGAGAGTTAGTCATCAAAGTATAGATTAAGCAGCTAAGCGTAAATACCCCCCTCCCCCACACTCTATTTTTTCGGCAAAAAGCCCTCTACGCGGAAACATCGCCCTGGATTACGCGCTGAGCGCGAATAACTTCTGCCATTTAAGCACGCAGATGATGATGATGGTGAAGTGTTGTATGACAAGAAGTGTTAACGTGGTAATTTACGAAGGTCCCGTCTGTCCCTGAAGTCCCTCAAATTCTATCCAAAGGCTAAAGAGGGATGAGACGAGGAATCATATTTTAGGGAGGGGTTAATGGAAAAGCTTAGAAGTCTTAGTTTGTTTAAGGGGAACGCACTTCCATTCGAAGAAAAAAGGACATCTAGCGCAAAATAGTATAAGCGTTGGAACTTATGTCTGCCCTATGTCAGCTGTAATTGATAGGAATCGGTTACATTTCATGTGCGAATGTTGCGAATTGGACGATTAAGGGAGGAAATGTTTGGGAGTGTATTAGGAGAGGAAAAGGTTATTGTTTGAATAAATGTTTCAAAGTCAGCTTGGGCTCAAAGAATATTTAAAGGTTGTAAATTTGTTTGCCAGTACAGTAGCGAGAAGTTTGGAGGAGTTAGTCCGCTTCGCAGTGTAGCATCAGGAGGGTCTATTTCAAGTGTTTGAAAGTTCTATTTTCGATTTTGTTTTTGTTTCATTTTCTTCATCTGTGGTGGTTTTCCTATGGCCAGTTGATTTTTTAATAAATATCTTATCATCTCAAACCATATTCGAACGTTTCAAAACAAAACACGAAAAAAGATGACGAAGTGAACCTTTTATGAAGGTTCTGTTTGCCAACAATCTTTGCTAACAATCTCCAACAATCTTCTTCTCTCCAAACCCCAGCATCGAGACATCTTACCACCCACTGCACCGCCCAACAACCGTACGCGTCACCAAAATAAACTGGTTCCAGTAGCTTCGCGAACGAACCGCCACACAAATTCGTTTGTACCTTTATTTTACGGATTTGCTAAACAAAGCCGAGTGGTATTTTCTCTTTTTTTTGTTTTTTGTGTTAGCTTGTTATTTAGTATAGTGAAGCAACGCAAATTAGCTGTCAGCTACGATGTTGTTTAAGTAAACCTATCTCTCTCTCTTACTCTCCATCTCATTTCAACTTTTATCCCCATCTACTTACCCGGTTTTCTTCGAATGACGGGCTTAATCCTCGGATTTTTCCTCGGACTTCGCAACAACGGACCGCTTTTCGTTGGCGAGGTGGCGGTACTGTCTGTCGGCGTCGGCGGCTCACCTTTGCTGCAGCCAATTGAGCAGAAGATAAGGCCTCGACGGGGAAGAAAAGGACGTCCAAGGAGGGACATCCGGCAAGTATTGCAGCAAAAACAGGACTCAGTCGCATGCCAGTGCTGGCCGTCGTGTGTCATCTGGCCTGAAATTTATTGTATTAATAATTTTTACAATCCCATCAGAATTAGTGAAGCGTCGTTTTTTATGCCACTGGCATGTCTGATGCTTTTAAGAAACACCAGGTTTATTTATATTTGCCATTAAAATTGTTTCTTACCTTACCTTACCTTAAAATAAATCAAAATTCATAAAATACTTAGTTGCCAGTACCTGCATACACTTAAAGCGTGTTCCACCCTACTTACCGTAGTTACTACGCATGACGTCAAGAATTCTGGCTTTTGCCGTCAAGGCTGGAACGATGTTTCTATATAACAGCAGAATATCATGACAGGGGCGAATCCGACCAATCACGTTACAGAGATGAGTAGTTACCCCGCCTACTACACCCCCGAGCATGGTAAGCAAATAGTTACTATTAGTTACGATTTCGAGAAGGTTGGATATATTGTTATATTGATATATTGTTGACTAATAGTTCTATTGTTGGAAGGGTGGAACACGCTCTGAGTTTGTTCGCAAGTTAATTTTCTTGTTGAACAAAAAGATATCAAGTGTGAATTTCCATGAGAATCTTTATGACGGATGTCTATCCTGGAAAAATGTTTAACACGCCTGAACTCGTAAGCAAAGGTTTGGTGTTTCGGTGGTGCGTACGGTCTACTTTAGGGCGGGGGTTAGTGGTGTGACCCTTTGAAACAAGCCATAGTCCATCCAACTTCAGATGGCCATCTAGAGAAATCTGGGGATGGTGACAGGGATGGTGTGCGAAAGCAGCAGGATGGCTAGCCCCCAGCCGCCCATTGCACTTCCTGGCCGAGCGCAGAGAATCCGAGTTCAGCGCTGACAGTTGGGTCTGTATAGGCTGATGCTGGTTCCTTGCCGATTAGCTATTTTATTTATGGCGTAAGAACTACACTGTCAGAAGTTTCATAACAGACAACAGAAGGATGCGCGGTTTCAACAGAAAGTGCGTAACAGACAGCATTTGGGATGTTATCTGTTGTGTTGGAAAAACTTATGCGTGTACTACACTGGAAGAAGTTTTTCCGAATAAGGATGCAGTATTTGCTATTGGGATTAATCTTATCTCTATTGGGATGAAATTAATCCGAATTAGGCATACTCTTATCTCAATAAAGACAAGATTAATCCCAGTAGCAAATACTGCAAGATTTTTTTTTACAGGGTATTATGCAGAACAAGTATTGCCAGGAAGAGTAAGAAACAGCCAAAAAAAGCATTTACTGACTTTTTTGTTTGTCGTCATGACGTCGGAAAATTCAGCAGATGCATTTTGGCGATTTTTTGGCTCTTCCTGATGGCAAAGCTTGTTATGGATAACATTTTCAAACAAAACAAATCCGAAGTGTTGTCTGTTGAAACCGCTCATCCTTCTGTTGTCTGTTATGAAACTTCTGACAGTGTAGTAAAGCAATTTCCGTACGGTGACTACGCCTGGCATTATAAATTACAATCGGGGGTATATTTATATTTCTGTTACTTGCCGCAACCGCTTTTCCGCCAATATGTGAGCTATAAAGAGTTTTGCTCTGTTAATTTTGTTTACTCAACTGTGACTAAAGTGGACAGACTAAAGTGAACAGACTGTAGTGGACTGAAGAAAGTGGAAAGACTGAAGTAGATAGACTAAAGTGGACAAACTAAAGTGGAAAGACCCTAGTGGAAAGACTAAAGTGGACAGACTATAGTGGACAGAATAAAGTGGAAAGACAAAAGTGGAAAGACTTGAGTGGACAGACTAAAGTGGAAAGACCAAAGTGGAAAGACTAAAGTGGACAGACTAAAGTGGACAAATTAAAGTGGAAAGACTAAAGTGGACAGACTATAGTGGAAAGACTAAAGTTGACAGACTAAAGTGGACAGACTAAAGTGAACAAACTAAAGTGGAAAGACTTAAAGTGGGAAGACTAAAGTGGACAGAATAAAGTGGAAAGACTAAAGTGGAAAGACTTGAAAAAATGCCCTTTTAAATCCTTTCAAATTTCGCATCATTACTCAGAAAAAAAAACTTTGTTCCGGTGCTTAATGGAAAGCTGAACTTTCTAACCAAACGAAACCTGTGGACTTCCGAGAGATCTTGAGCTAAAATTGCCACACCGATATGCGAACTTCATTGATTCGAGCCCGTCTCGACTACCAGGCGGCACGGGCTTTTCTGTGCGTAATTTGTAGGATGATCTCACACGCGCCCGCACTGAGACAATGCTGCAATTACAAACTACGCCCGAATGATGTGCTATTGTCTTACCGACAAGTAAGATCGTATTTTATAGCAGTCGGCTCTCAAAAAAACTTTAAGCCACCAAATTCGTTATCGACAGAGCTAGGACCATATATAGCGCCCCAGGTTTAATTCCGGATGGTTTCCACCTCGGCTTGAATATCACGAATACCTACTTTCCTAAAAATCGCTTGTCCTGACCAGCATTATTTCTGCCGCTAGCTCTTAAATTAGGATCTTTACTCAGTTTTTTAAACGTTAAAGTTTAACTGAAAGCCAATTTATTTTTGTATCATTTAACTTAATACACTGCATTATTTTGACTGTGACTGTGCTATTTCACTATTTGCTCTAGTATGGCGTACAGAATATCTACTGCCGCCTCGCAACGCAGAATTCTACTGTGACGCGGAAAATTTGAGTCGCAATACAAACGCAGCTTTTAAGTAGCCAGTGATCAGCTCGCGGAAGGTGGCTCACTGCGTGAACACTTATTCTTCGTAAATCGTTTTCTTCAAGCATACAACACAGGTATAAGCAAATAGAGGTACCACAAATCCGACAGGGAAATTCCACTATAGGAAAATCGATTACTCGTGGATAACGGAGCGACGAAGTAACGCATTTTCATCGGACCTTCAAGCCTATTTAAGATAGATAGATAGATAGATAGATTTATTTGCGCTAAAAAGCCACAAGGGCCATGGCAAATACAAAATAATAACAACAAAACAACAACAATAACAAACCTACAAAAAACCTTCCCGATATGACAGAGCGATCCGAAGGAATCTTCCAAAACTCTTTAAATCCCCAAAATGTTTACTTTTTAATTTTCTAACAAGTTCCTCCCTCGAGAAAAAACCCACCCTAAAATTTCCTCCCTTAGATACCTTAAACCCTCACAATCACAAATAAAATGCTCTACATCTTCATCAATCATCCCGCACAAAGGGCAGAAATAAGGACCAGACGAAACTCTAATTTTCCCAATATATTTTCTTCTTTGGCCAAAAGGCAAACAATCTCCTCTCAGACTAATTAAACATTTCAATTCTTCTGGAGATAACGCCGACTTAAAATAAATTTCTTCGCCCCATGCCTCCTTAACCCTATTGTAGAGACTCAGGGACCCAGGAATCCAAACCTTACAACCCCATAAGTGATGGGTAACTGGATTGCCCTTAGCCCTTTACGGTTAAACTTAAAAGGAAATGTAGTGATTGTGCTCACGGTCATCTGTTTTTCTACATCAAAGGTTCTTATCCTCAAAATTTTGTATTTTTAACCTACAGTTTATCCGATTCGTTGCAGCGACATCTAAACCAGTTCTTGCTTTAACCTGATATCATCTGCTTTTCCGTACCCTTTGACACGCGGTCTCTAAAGCCAATTTTGGAAACAGACATTGCGAAAAGTACCTCAGCTTTCACTAATGCTGATGATACCAACTGAAGGGGCGTTATTATTGAAGTAACAAAGTACTTCTTGAAAGGGAGAAAAACATTTCAGAAACTTAAAGGACACCTCGCGCTATTTACTCTTAAACTCCCAGTGTTTAAAAATAATTGAATACTTTAAGGCTAGGCTCTGCTCTCAATAATTATCCACGGCGTTGGCTGTTTTAAGCCTTTTTCGACCACCTTTGAGTCCTTTTGACACTTAGCGAAAACGAGGAGAAATTTACACAACCGGTTTTTCTGATGGAAAAATTTCTCGCAGACAAACGTCGACAGCGTGATACGCATCGAAGATAGTAAAACACGGCAAGTGAGAAAATCAACGAGGTTTTATTAAAGGGGTTAGAATGCACCGTACGAAATTCGGGCCTCCGCGATTAGAAATGATTGGAGTGATTACGGAAGTAGGCTGCGTTAGGATTATAGGTAAGACATGTCCTTTAAGTGCATTTTTCTCTTTATCCTCGAAACTACACTCTCTCCGATCCATCCTAGCAACTCCGACGAATCCTTACTGTTACCGGGACCGAATCTTTTCCGAGACCCTTTAGTCTCCGACGGCGAGCGAACCTCAATCATACACTGATAACCGATTGAAAAAATTTGTAGCCTGCGTAGTTGTATGATAGTTGTACGAAAAAGTTGCATCTAGTGATATGTAATAGTAAAGAGTACTATCATTTAAAGTGCCTCAGACTGGGCCAATCTTAAGAAGTAGTATCCAGTAGCATTCTTTCTTGCTTTAGGAGCATCCAGTCTTGCTAATAGTAGCATGCAGTAAGAATGCAGTAACGCGGTAGCCTTGAAGTAGAAGCATGCAGTAGCATCAGTTAGTACTCCATGCTACTTTTTCATACATCTTCATACTACTATTCTGAGATAAATTTTTCATCGGGGTGCCCCTGTTGCCCCATGGCAACTTTCTGAGCTTCACTTAAATCATCAATATTTTATTCATTCATTCATTTATTCGTACTAGTTAGACTACATGACATAAATATAAAACAAGAAACAAGACCCCCTGAAGCTATCTTGTTGGGTCCCAGTATCCAGCATTAGGCATAGGGCATACCAAACGCTAGATATACCCCAGCGTTTGGCATAGGCTTTCCCAAAATTAGGGGTTTGTGGTAGACCACCTCAAGCAAAGCAAAGTAGATCAACACACCTAGACGCCTGAGCAAACCGATTCCACATCAATAACTACCAGGTCTGTCTGGGAAACATAGCTTTAGTGTAACTCACTAAATCTCTAGAGAACGCTCGTACCAGTCTCGTTTCAATCATTCACTGTCCCAGTTTCGAGGCATTAAAAGTAACCAAGGAAGCCCGTGTTAAAATCCCTCGCGGAAAACTTTTCCTCCGAGGACGAGATAGCCACATCCATCAATCCCGCAAAATAAAAAGTAAATCGGAAACGCATCCTCAATCTGTCTTGGGACCCTTCTTATGTTGCTAAAATGCTTCAGGAACTACCGACTTCCACTGGAAGCCTTTCCAACATTCCATATGGAGTTAGGTGCTAAGGTGTCGGCTAAGTTGTATCGGAATTCCAGCCGTGACGTACATAGTGACGTCATGTGATTAAGGAACATAGGATTTGATTGTCCCTAGGTCGACTTGTAAATGTAAACGAGACCGTCGCCTCGCTGGCCGCTCGGCTCTACATATATATTCAAATATATATTCACCGATAGAGATAAGTAAAAATATTTCGCTTTCTGAGGTAAAATAGATCAAATGGGTGTAACGTCACGCTTGTATGGAGTTCCGATTCAACTTAGTTCAGATCTTCTTATAGGAAGACTTGCCTAGAGCAATTATTAAATCCGCTCGGTCTAGCGGGGTGGTTGGAACATTAAAGCTGCACCTTCATATCTACCATGCCTAGATGGCAGATAAGATCGCGCAACGATTTTAACCCGAATGACACTTCGGGCAGACGAGTTTCAACTAAATGACCTCCGTGTTCTTCACCCCCTCACAGATTCCAAGACAGGAAATAGATTCTCCGAAAAGACAGGTTGACATATCAAATTATTCCTTCTGTTTCCGCAAGGATGTCCGGGTAAAGCCTAGCGACGACGACGGTGAATTGGACGATTAATGAGTTGACATCGGGGCCAAACGCGTTGCTGGGATCCAAGAAGGCCTTTTGGCAGAAATGGGAGGTCAATGGACAACCCTGTCTATGGCACGAAATCCGAAAATGTGTGTTAAGAAAAGGTTGTTGAGAGAAGTTAGGTGATCTCCGGTAGATGGACACCTTGCCTCTCTGCACAGTGAAGAGAAAGACCTTCTTAGCAGGGGTCCGGGGCTCTCTGATTTAAGGGGTACTTACAGGAATGAAATTGATCTTGCTTTACCAGGGATCCTGCGAAATGGTAACTCGTAAATAACAACTAGAACTTGTTTTTATCTAAAATCTCTGCTGTACATCCGGCCATGTCTACTCTGTCGTCCGGGATCCCCCAGATGTCATCGAGCCCTGCTCGCAATTGCGCAACGTTCAGAGGAAGAGGTACTACCTTAGACACAAACACGGACTAAACACGGAAGTATTGAAAATCCCACGTAGTAAGTAAGCCCTTCGGTGGGATCCCCCAGTCTTAACGGTTCTGGGAGCCAGCTGCAGTTTGAGCTTTTCAAATTTGCTATATTCCAGTACTGCGCTTGCAAGCGGAGTTGCTTCAATAATGCTGCAGACAGACGATCGGATTTCCCGTGCAGATTTTCTACGCTTTCATCATAAAGTTGAAACAATCTCAACTTTTCCGGACGGAACTGATGATGGTGCCAACAATATGGAATTCCAGTCCGCAACCGCACGGCCCTCTGCCATCAGTCCCGAGCACTCCCGAGCAGTTGTCCCCACATATAGTAAAATAGTTGAGGCGAGAAGAAAATCTGTAGTTTGGTTTCCGAGCAATGGCCAGTTTGCCTTTGGAGTTCTGTCTTTAAGTGGAAAGTGAAAGCTACTCATTCTTATGAATCCATGTTTTACTATCTCCCTGTCACAAGCAGAGGCGTTACTAGCCAAAATGTTTGGGGGGGGGGGGACGAGGCATTTACCGACTGGCTGGTAATTTTTACCGACTTTTTCTGCAGAAAAAAAGACTGTTTTCACTTTTCAGCAACAAAAATTACGTTTTTGAAAAAAAATCCACTGATTTCCAGAAAAACCGACTATTTTGACGAAAAATCGACCAATTTTCAGAAACACCGACTGTTTTCATGAAAAAATCAACTGTTTTGACGAAAAATCGTTATTTTTTACCGACTGGCCTTCAGCATTGAGGGGGGGGGGGGGGCCGTACCCCCCCTCCCCCAATCGTGACGACCCTGTTCACGAGGTGTCGATAATTAGACAATGAGGGACTTAAAGAAACGAGTCCGCTTGGAGCCCTGCACTGGGATAATCTTCTTAAGTTCTTAGTGGGACGAGACGCTGAATTCCAGCAAGAACAAATAAGCTGAAAGAACCTCCGTCTTTGGTCTCATGTAGCGACTATGGATACCCCGATAAAAACTGAGCGGTGCTAGAGGTACATGCTGTGAGGTTTGAGTTGATACCAGTCTACTTCCCTCTTCGCCACTGCGCATACCAGGTGAAAAACCGTAGGATGCCTGAAGGTAGGGGTGGAGAACCTGGTCTGCAGCGAGTTAGACATGACGCCACAATGGTAGACAATCAATCAGCTGTAAAGGACTGCTCAGACGGCGTTCGTATTCCTCTGCGGAGTTGTTACTGCGACACAGCTGTTCGTAGAGGTAACAAATTATGATGTTCTTCGTATCTCTTCCTCCGCTTGTTTGCATCAGAATCAGAATATATTTGACTCCGCATGGTCGTGTCACAGTGATAGGGAGACGGAGGTTCTTGTAGATTATTTGTTCTTGGTTTCAGGTGGTAAGCTTGGCTTGTCGTGTACGAAGAGGCGTAACAGACCTATTCGAACTTATCGTATCTGTATTTATTTCTCTGTTTCTCTAATGTGACGACGACGAAGTTACCGTACAACGTCAGATGGTGGAATAATCGGCTCTACCCACTCGCTCACAGCTTGGTCCCATTGGGCTCAAAAATCCACCTATTCCACAAACAACTGAAAAGGAAGTGAGATTTTGATGGGCTTTGTGGCAGCTTGGGAATAATGAGCAGGCTGCAATTAGGGGTCAATTAGGGCTCCTGTAACATAAGATACACATTATTTTGCTCTAATTCATCTCCCGAATTTAAAACGACAACATTCAGAACTAGCTGTATCTTGTTCTTTTTCTTTTTTCTACTTTTGCAACCCAAAAAGCCAGGAAATGAGCCCAGTGTGACCAAGCTCTAGCCTCGCTGGCACCATTATAATATTCAGCTGCAGCATGAACTGTGAATATGATAAACTTGTTGTCCTTAAAGACTTATAGGTTCTTGGGAACCTCTTCCACTTAACTCCATTTAAAAGTGACGACTAGTTCTAGAAGTAACAAGAACGTGGGAAGACGCAACTTAATTAAGTCGAGCAGAGCGGCCATGGACTCTTTTTGTCTTGAACTGACAGATGCTACAGTGAGAAATAAAGTACCTTCTAATTAAAGTGACCTGACACGTCAGTTAATTTGCTTCAGTTTTCACTAGAAAAGAAAATTAGGAGGAGCTGAGTGAGGCACTGTTATTCTTCTCTGTGCAGAGACTACTCTTTCGAGCGGCGAATATTTCTTCGAAACATTACTTTTATCCTCTGAACACAAGATCAACTTAACGAGAGAAAACCTAGTATGTAGCTGCATGAGCCGTGTAATAACTTCTGAGATTTATGACCGGTACCGACGGCCTTAGCCCGTCTTTGTGCCGTATGCATGCTTAGCAACAAGCTAGCCGTGGGACTGAATAATAATTGAGGCAAGAGCTCTAATGAAGCTTTCCAAAATGTAATTATTATTATTACTATGTTTTATTGATCTTGATGATAACAAAATAAATGATTAAATATATTCATCAATCCGGCCTAAGGTGCACACTTCCCGTAGACCCTTACCTTCTAATGGCAATAAGGTGAAATCGGAGGACTAGGAAAAACAAGACCAAAGGTGTCGATGGGATCCCAAAAATCTAAGATTTGATCCAGACAATTGGGTCTTGTCTTCGCCAGGCTAATCATCAGAGAAACCGAGTTCAGATACTATCTATCTATACCTCTATAAGCCATATGTATTTTTACGATACTGACCGAAACTTCCTGCTTTACTACTACCAAATTTGCGGTTTCGCCCGAAATCCGAGTGAAACACTAGTCCAGCAAAAAAAGAAAGTTCAGAAACGAAGCCGGCGTATCTCCTTATCCCTATAAAGAACATCTAAAAAACTTTGAATAAAACTTTGACTTAAAAAAAAAATGCGGGTACAACCGGATTCCGGAATAATTATATGTCCGGGTAAAAAATGATCATTATATACAGACTCAGCGTCTTTTCTTACCCCTAAATCTATCATCTAACCAACTTCAGATAAAGCTTTTGCTTTTAACATATTTTCCGGTTTTGGCCGGATTACAGGCGAACTAGTTTTCCGGCGAGAAAATGGTTTTCACCATCGGGTTCAGCATGCCTTCTTACTCCTAATTCAAACATTTAATCAACTTCAAATGAAACTGTTACTTCGAACCAACTTTCCGGTTTTGGCTGGATTCCGGGCGAACTGCTTGTCCGGCGAGAAAAGGATTTTCGCCATCATGCCCAGCATGTCTTCTTACCCCTAAATCAAACATTTAATCAACTTCAAATGAAACTTTTACTTTTAACCAACTTTCCGGTTTTTGCCGGATTCCGGACGAACTACTTGTCCGGCGAGAAAATGATTTTCACCATCGTGCTACGCATGTCTTCTTACCCCATAATCGACTATCACATTATTTGTTTAAAAATGTTTTGTTTGTCCCTTAATTTGAACCCCCACCCCCAAATATAGGGCTACAGAGCCCATCTACGAACTCGACCTTATCCTTGACCCAAACAATCCTCACACCATTTCATCAAAATATCTCATGCTCTTCGAGAGTTATCGTACTTACAGACGGACGGACGGACAACTTTTGAGATGTCATAGGGATCCCTCCACTTACGTTTTGGGATCCCAAAAAAGAGAGAAAAAACGCAATACAACATTACAACACAGCAACAATGAAAGAAAACATGAACATTAGCACGTAAATGAGTCATATAAACCATGGGATCTATTTAAAGAGCTTTCAAAATTCTTTATTCTTGCTTCAATCGCAGTCACAGGGTCGGCAAGATGGTATTTTGTACTGATTTTTGTATTCTTTGGCCACGGAGGCTCTGCAGATACTTGGCGTACCGATAATAATAAGCATCCATCAGATGATCTTCAGCACATTTTTTCGAGCAAAAGCGTATAGTGTGACAGCTCTGAAGAACAATTTGGCGTTATTTAAATTTAAATAGCAAGTGTGGCAGCTCTGTAAAACAATTTCGCGTAATTTAAATTTCGATAGCAAGGTTTGTAGAGCCGATGTCAGAACCTGCCCCTATGACAGACCTGCCCCCCTCTCCCCTTCACCAATCCAGGAGAATGCTGACCCAGCAGATCATCTTTAGCAGACTTGGGGTTGGACTCCTCAGCATTTTAAGTATCGCCTGTGCTTTAAGTTAGATTGCGTCGTTGACATTAAAACAGGCAGCCAAGTGAGACCGAGAGGAGAGCTAGCAAATAGGCTTCAGACTTTCGCAACTGAACAACTTCTTCAGTCGCGAGTTTGCGTTTCGTAGCAAACACATTAATGAAGAAGCGGCTTTCCTAAAGCAACAGATGACCCTATCACATTTCAGCCTTGAAGATTAGTCAATATTTGCGGAATGGCACAGCCAAAACTAAACACGAACCACTTCTGACATCACTAACACAAAAAATGCAGTCCTCTCCTGTTGGCTTATGGTCCATTCACACAGTGCATAAAATCCGAGCGTATTTTGAAATTCGAGCATATTTTACGCACGTTTTGAGCTTGAAAACATCTCTAGCGATACGGACGTATTTGAAAAATCGGTCCGTTTTGTATCTAAATACGTCCGTATTGCTAGAAATCTTTTCAAGCTCAAAACGTGTGTAAAATACGCTCGGATTTTACGCAGTTTGTAAACTCACCATTAGTGCGGTACTGACAACGAAAACCGAAGGGATGCCAACTGTGCCTTTTCGTGCATAAGGCTCAGTGACTCTACCCCATTCTGCGTGCCTTTTGAAGTTATTCTTCACTGTAATTTAACAAGTACCCCTTATTTGGCGTGTCCACGATTTCGGTATTAATAAAAGACTATTCTTCTTCTTGTTCTTCTTCTTACAGCCTAGCCCCTTGACTACGGGTTTGGTTAATTTTTGTTTCACTTTTTGCTCACACAGAAGGAGTCTACCCCATCCACGAGCTTGGCACCGAACGTTAGGGTCATGAACAACGTGTTCCAATCGTCCAAGTAACGGTACCAAGTAACGGTTTTTACAATCCTCCAATTACCCTTCCCCCCCTTGGTGGTAGCTATCACTTTATGCTACAGCTGATACCCCTTCAAGTGTATAAAACTAATTACTCAGTTTCTAAATTTTCGCACCGACCATTAACTAGTCAAGGGCTTTTAGATTTTGGATCTTGGATCACGGCTGAGAGTTGGGAGGATGTTGTTTCTTGCGTTGATCTTGATTCAAAGGTTAGTTTGTTTCAGTCTAAATTAACGGAAAATTACCAAAAGTGTTTCCCAGAGGTTGTTAAGAAGGTATGTTCTTCAGACAAACCTTACGTAAATGAAAAAATTAAAGAGCTAATCCAATTAAAGTTAAAACTTTTTCGCCGTGGAAAGAAAGACGAAGCGATTGCTCTTAGAAAACAGATAAAGAAAGAAATAAGACGTGCTGCTTCTCGTTATGGTAAGAACAAATTAAATAGTTTAAAACAAAGTAAACCTCAGCAGTGGTTCAGGAAAGTGAAAGAAATTGCGGGTCTTTCGCCCAAAAACCTAGATTTTCGACTTGATGAACCGCCGTTTCAGACAGCCAATGAGCTTAACAAACATCTTGCCACGATTGTTCAAACATTCCCTCCTCTCGCAGTCAACCAACACATCCCCGAAACTCCAAAAGAAAAAATTCCCGTAATTTCAGCGAAAGAAATAATTACAAAAATACATAGGCTGAAGATTACTAGTATATGTCCGATTGATATCCCAGTGGATCTAATAAAAGCATTTCCTGATAAGTTAGTAACACCCCTTGCAAACATTTTCAATGATATCAGTACATCCGGAAATTACCCGTCTTGCTGGAAGCTGGGTTATATCACACCAATCCAAAAGAAGGGGGGTTCGAACGATTTTAGTGGTGTTCGACCAATAACACTGACCCCAGTTCTTTCAAAAATGTACGAGGGTTTCTTGGCTGATTGGTTAAAGGCAGAGATTCTTGATCTTATTGATTTACAACAATTCGGGAACCTCAAGGAGGTATCTACTTCGCACTACCTTGTTAGTCTTCTTGACACTATTCTGAAAAATCTTGAAAACCCTGATACTTGGTTGAATCTTTTATTAATAGATCTCCAGAAAGCTTTTGACCTAATTGACCATAATATCCTTGTAAACAAACTGTTGATTGAGTTCCAAGTGAGTCCTTTTTTAGTCAAAATTGTTGCTTCTTTTTTAACAAATCGTTCTCAAGTGCTTAAATACAAAAACGTCTTTTCTGATCCCCTCCCTATTTTTTGTGGTGTCCCCCAAGGAACTCTAATGGGACCAATTTTATTTTTAATAATGATCAATAGCCTATTGACTGACCACCCAGATCGTTGGAAGTACGTGGACGACCTGTCTGCACTGGAGGTATGTCGACGGAATATAAAAAGTTCAATTACGGCTCTACTTGAGGACGCTACTAAGCAAGCGTCTTTGTCGAAGATGAGGGTTAACTCCCAAAAATCATCGGTCATGACTGTGAATTTTTTAAAATCCGTGCCCTCTTTCACAGACCCCATTCCTCCCGAAATCTCCGTTAGTTTTATTAAATTACTTGGAGTTACTATTTCAGCTGACATGAAGTGGGATGCCCATGTTCAAAACATCCTCAAACAAGCTTCCCCTTCGGTTACCATGTTAAAACTTATGAAAAAATTTTCTTGCCCCCCGAAGGATCTCCTCCAACTGTACTGTTCGTTTATCCGGCCAATACTGGAGTATGCTTGTCCAGTGTGGCATTTTGGGCTTACCTCTGAGCATGTTTATAAGATTGGAAACATTCAAAAACGAGCGCTTGGGATCATTAATGGGGAGGGTAAGCTTCCTTACCATTATCTGCTTGGCAGGTTCAGGCTCACCACCTTGGACGCGAGAAGAAACCTCCTATGCCTTAATTTCGGCACCAAGACCCTGTCTGTTCCCAGATTGCGTCCTATTCTCCCCGAACTCTACACACCCATCCGCAATAGACCGCAGCGCGACAAGGCTCAGAAAGTACCCAAATTAAATCCAGTCCCCACAAAACATGAAAGGTACCGAAGGAGTTTTGTTCCAAGTTTTGTTGAATTGTACAACAGCCAGTAAACTTAGTCATTATTTTTGTTGAATTTGTTAGTTTTAGTTTTTGACCCTTTTAGAATGTTTTATTTTGTTTTATATATATTTTTAAGTGAAATTACTTTTGACGTAATGATTAAAAATTTATTTTGATTGAATTTGAAATTTTTTTTTTTTTTTTACCATTTCTTTAAAGTGATTTTTATTTGTTTTAGAAGTTTTTGGCAAAATGTTCGCCGAATGAGCCCATCGTGTAAATTGTGGTAGTTAAGTTTTGTATCGACTGATGAATTTGTTACGAATTATGTTGCAATTATTATTTGACTGACAAATTGATTCGAGTGTTTAGTTATGTTTGGACGTAGAAGTCGAAGATTTTAGAAGATTTTTATTTGTTTTAGAAGTTTTTGGCAAAATGTTCGCCGAATGAGCCCATCGTGTAAATTGTGGTAGTTAAGTTTTGTATCGACTGATGAATTTGTTACGAATTATGTTGCAATTATTATTCGACTGACAAATTGATTCGAGTGTTTAGTTATGTTTGGACGTAGAAGTCAAATTCGGCGTTCACGCTGTGAAAGTACTTTTTAGAATTAAAAATCTACTACTACTACTAACGGTAGGAAAGCCTGCAGCACACTTCTCCAACAAACAAATAATTCCCCTCAAATTCTGCATTTCATTATCTTCAGTTCGTATTCGTTCATTCATCTCAAAAGCTATTCCAGCAGAACACGAAGTTAAAAGTCCTGTGGGAGATATTGATACCCTATCCCAGATTCCTGCGACCGTCACAAATTCGTGGTTTGGTGTTCGTCTACACAAATAGGGAAGATCATAACATTTTTAGTCCTAGGTCCCTCGTGCTGTAACTAGGGACGAGAGCCCTGTTCTACGAAACCCCAGTAGCAGATGCGAGGCACAGTTGCACACAGGGTTGCCACATGTCGCACGATAGTGTGAGTTGTCACTCTATTCTGTTTTTGTCACTCTTGTCCTACGTAGGACATAAACATCACTATATTTCAGAAAATGACCAATTGTGTCATTTTTGCAGCAGGGATTCCGACCTGAATTGACTATTTCAAGTTCTTTCATGAAAGTAAAATTAAGATGTGTCATTATTACAGAGGTGATTCCGACCAAAAGTGAACTCTCTGTTTTGGGCCAAAAGTCACTCCCTAAATATTTTTGATGTGGCAAGCCTGGTTGCACACCATTATCCATCGCATCGCTGGCAATCCCCAACTTTGTTTCCACCTTTCCAGAAACGGAAGACCTGCTATATATAGGCTGCACAAAAGAAATGTGGAGCCACTTTCTCTGAGACCTCTAGAGCGGAAAGTTGGCGTCACACGTTTCTTTCATTTTTCAAGAAAACAACTAAGGAGTGAGAAATAAAAGCAGTTGCCCGCTGTAGGTATGTTCTTACCTTGATCGATACCGATCGGTTCCCCACAGGCATCGCAGTACTCGGAAAACATCGTGTCGAAACATTCGAGGCAAAACGGTCTCGATTCCCGCATGATGTATCTTTGTCCTCCCAAAACTAGTTTGCACTCGCCACAGGCAAAGTGCCGCATGTGCCACGCTTTTCCCTCTGCTTCAGTACATTCGTCGGCAAGGATAAGCTGAAAAGATTTAAATTTAAAACAAGTTAAACAAGTTGTTTTGTAGGAGATTTTGAAGAAAGTTTTGTTAATAAGAACATTTAAAAGAATCAAAGAAAAAACTACAAATGGTAGTTCGCAACAATTCTCTGAATCTCAGATGGCAACACAACTCGCTTAACCTATTTTCAAGATCTAAACAATAGAGGGATTGTACCAAACCCGACCAGAACGGATCAATATTTGCAGTAGCCTACTGGCCATTAGGAAGGAACTCAAAGGTGCAAAAACCGATCAATAGGATACGAGACTTTGTGTCCCATTCCTGATCAAGCTTTGATCCAATACTGTTATTTAACAATTAAGAAAGTATCGGTAAATGTTTCCAACAACTTACAGGTACAGAACAGTTGCCAAACACCAATAATTCAGTTCATAATGCAAGCTGGAGTCGAGAACCCTATGCCTCAGAACGATAAATTGTGTCTTTACATTTTTTGTATGTAGAACTACACATTTTCGTCGGATAGGGTGCAATCTCTCTGTACAAAGGCGTAAATAGTCACAATACGTTGTTATAAGGTCTGCTAATATGAGCGCTATACCATGGTCTACTGATGATCTGATTTATTACACGAAGTGACGTAGTAAATTGTTTACGATGTCGATTATTGTTCGATGAATACTTTCCAAGAAAATCCCTTCTGCCAATGTCAGGCAGGGCCGTAAATGGTCACAATACTTTTTATAATATTGCTGCTAAGAGCATGATATGATGATCTAATGATGTGATTTATTACACGTAGAAGCGTGTTTACGAAGTTGTTCATTATCCCATGCATACTTTCAACCAAAAAGTTCCTTTCTGCCAATACCATTATCTAATATATAAAGTGGTCCGAAACAGAGGGGAGGGTCGCTAAAATTAAGACGACCCATGTTGATAACTATGTTGGGGCAACCTATCGTGGTCTCTTATTATATCAAGAAGACAACTGAGCACCGCCCTTTCCTAATGTGTTTCCAGGTGTTCAGATGAGCAGACAGAAAATAGTGTACATACGCACAAAATGGTTTTTTGTACACACCATTAACATTTACGGCAGAGCCGTAAATGGTCACAATACTTTTTATAATATTGCTGCTAAGAGCATGATATGATGATCCAATGATGTGATTTATTACACGTAGAAGCGTGTTTACGAAGTTGTTCATTATCCCATGCATACTTTCAACCAAAAAGTTCCTTTCTGCCAATACCATTATCTAATATATAAAGTGGTCCGAAACAGAGGGGAGGGTCGCTAAAATTAAGACGACCCATGTTGATAACTATGTTGGGGCAACCTATCGTGGTCTCGTATTATATCCAGAAGACAACTGAGCACCGCCCTTCCCTAATGTGTTTCCAGGTGTTCAGATGAGCAGACAGAAAATAGTGTACATACGCATAAAATGTTTTTTTGTACACACCATTAACTTTCTCACTTTGACTAATGACACGGAGATACATTCGTGGTGTCGGGTGTCAGGTTCGGCAATGAGCCTCCCGCATAGCAATTTTTATGCATCATGATATCCGACACGTAAAACATGCAACCTGTTATTATCCAATTAAAGAAAAAAAAAGTGTAGTTTCCGGTTCGCAGATCACCTGAGACTGTCACAGATTTCATTGTCATGCGTGCCGGGGGTTTTCATGACACTTTCAAAAAATCCGTTCCACTGCGATCGCATATTTTATTTTAAACACGAGGCTAAAAAGGAAGGAATTAATGTTGTTATAAGTTTTAGGGGAAACTGTTTACAGTCGGAGAGAAGAGAAATTATATTGGCAAATGTCGTGGAAAAGACTGGTCCTCCTTTCTTCTGCTCAATGTGTGGGATTGCGAATGATGGTTTGAGCCACTTCACGAGTGTAGAGAGCTGAACGTGCCTGAACCATTTAAGATCTGAGGTATTTGGTGAAGGAGTGTTTGGGAAAGAGTGGGTGTTTTGGATACTAAAAAGTAGACAATTTTGTAATTTAAAAATGTTTAACGGCGATCTGTTTATTTAGTAGTCTTTATTACTCTTTTTTAAGTTGTTAGTATGTATATTCAAACCAGTTTTAACAATACAGTTATTTGACATGGCCTTCGGGCTTTTGTGTAAATATATTCTACTCTATTCATATACCTGTTTGTACCAAGGGGTTGCTCTCTCTGCGCCACCGGTATACACCTCGGCACGGCACCGCAGCACGCGCCACTTGGTGTACATTGTTTTTTAGAGTGAGCAACCCCTCAGTTTGTCCGTCGGTCGGTCTGCTTTCCCGATCATTTCGGCCGTGATAGGATTCAAAAAGTCAGTCTGCATAGGCATTATTATGGCACTTGCCCTTCGGCCAAGTGCCATACAGCGATCGCAATTTCTGTCCCGTCTTTTGGTCTGTCCGTCGGTCCGGGTTTTGCTAGTTCGGGCACTGCCACAGAAGATAGGACGATGAAACTTGGCAGGCATATCAGGGACCCTAAAAAATTAACTTGGAAACAGTCATTTCCCCGATCCGACCATCGTGGGGGGAGTGTAGGGAGGGGGAATCCGGAATCTTCAGGTATTTCTAACTTTTGAACAGGTGGTCGGATCTTAATGAAACATGATATTTGGAAAGACCTTGTGTCTCAGACGACCCACTTCAAATCCGAACCGGATCCGTTGACTTTGGGGGAGTTGACGGAGGGAACCGGAAATCTTGGAAAATGTTTATAGAGTGGAGAGATCGGGAGGAAATGTGGTGGGAAGGACAAGCGCAAGTCCTGGATACATCATTAACATAATCGGACTGGATTCGGACACTGTGGGGGGTAGTTGGAGGGGGGGGGTCTGGTGATCCAGCGAGTGCGAGTGCTGTACTAGGATGATGAAACTCGGCAGAAACATGAGGGATCTGAATAGACCGACTTGAGAATCGTCGTTTGCACGATACGAACATCGTGAGGGGAGTGGAGGGATGGGGAATCTGGAATCTAGTAGCATTTATAGCTTTTGACCGGGCGATCGGATTTGAATGAAACTCGACAAGTGGAAAGAGTTATTGTCTCAAATGTTCCATGTCGGGGGGGGGGCTGAAAGGGCGTGGAATTTGGTGGGAAGAGCAAGCATAAGCATTAGATGTGTTCTTAGAACCAGATAATACCGGGATCTTAAGGGGGAGCTGGAGGGGGTTTCCCGGAATTCTGGTGATCGCCAGTTAGGATACTTACAGATGTGCTAAGGACGATAAAACTTGGCAGGCATGTTAGTGATCCGACCAAATAGACTTAAGGACCCGACAGAATGCCCTAGGAAGACTTCCGTTCCTGGATCAGACCACTTTTGAGGAGCTGATGGAGGGGAATCCGGAAATTACTGACTTCCGTAGGTTGCAAACAAAGGTCCTATTCAAGTGAAACTTTATGGGTCATAAGAACTGATGACCTAGATATGCAAAGCATGTGTCCGAAACCCGGGCCATGGTTGGGGAAGCTGGGGGGGGGGGGGGGCGAAAACTTTGTGACATGCACAGAAACCGAACGCATGTGCCAAATGGGATGCAAGTTGCGGCCTAGATTTGTCATCTGGCGTTCGAACCGGATCCGACCAAAGTAGGAAGAGGACGAAGTGGGAACCAGAAATCTGAAGATATGCTCCGATTCGAGTTAAACTTGACGGACGGGAAGAGAAGATGTTAGAGATGCGAAGTTTATGTGTCTGAGTCGCATTCGGCCACAGTGGGAGGAGTAGGAGGGGGAGTCCCGGAAATGTTGTGGCTCGCATAGGGGTTAAACGAGCGGAGTGATTGGAATGAAACTTGGAAAGCAGAGAAATCGTATCCTTAGATGGCATATTCTAGGGTCCAGACCGGATCCGAGCACGGTACGGAGGGGTACCGAATTTCCGGAAAAATGCTCCGATTTACTTTCTCGTTCCTCACATCACCTAAGAAGTACCATATGAGTTCGTAGCTCTTGTTCTTTTTCAACCGAACCAACAGAGAAACCGAAACCAACAGCGTCTATGGCACTTTCGGGGCAGGAAAAGGCGAGGGAAAAACTGCTGGTGTCACGATATACGGAGTGGACTCAGTTTTAATAGACCAATTTTCAGACCTTAAAAAAATTCACTGGATTCTAGTGTCGACAGGGGCGGAATGGGTGGGATCCAAAATTTCGTGTTTCAACGGCCTATTTTTAGAGCAAACAACCAAAGCTAGACAACAACAAATGGAAATACCTCATAATATTTAGATTTTTCGATCAGTTACGGTATTTATTTACTCCTCCGAGTACAGTAAATAAAGTGATATCAAATCAGAAAATGCAGATGAATCCGGTCAGGAAAGAGAAAAGTTTGCGAGTATTGCAGTCGTACTACAGTAATAACCAAACCTAAGTAAAGCATCATAGTATGCTCGTTAGTTCCAAAATGATAAAAATGCTATTTAAATGAGTAATTGATTATCTATGTACCATTTAACAAGACAATTAAGGAAACCAAGTCAAAGTGAAAGTCACGCCTGTCATTGCCAAACTCCGCACTTCGAGATATTCTGATTGTAGGCTACTAACTTCGGAAAGTACCCAAATTACGGTATCACTAATTTATCATTTTTATTTTATGATTTAAGTGAAACTCAGAAATCAACCAATCAGAATGGGTCAGGGTTAGGGTAACAACAGCTATCCAGGTTTTGGTATAGGGTATCCAGTTTTAGGTATAGGCTACGCTAAGCCGAACGCTAGATATACTCAGCGTTTGGCATAGGGTATCCAAAATTCAGGTTTTTGGGGCTGACCGGAGCAATCCACTTAGCAGTTATTCTGTTTCAAGAACCTAAACGGGATTACTGGGGCCGCAGGTGAGTTCAAGTGGATCCTCAACTGGCAATTGTAAGCTGTCGGAAACCATTGTAACTTATTGTAAGCGGCCATTTTGACTGCGAGAGCACGCCGGGTCCCGACGTGCACAATTATGACAGAAACGATTGCCAACGGAGGACCCATTTCACGTATATCCTTTGTCGTATGTGCACAATGTATGCTGTTTATCTATTTTAATATTATGTAGGTCGATTCTCGGCGAGACGGGTTGTGCTAACGCAAACGCTAAAATTGACTTGGATGCCATTCGTGTTTTGAGTAGACTTTCCATACGGAAAGCTTGCGTTGCATCTTCAGAAACGCAGCGTAAGACTTATGCGTAGTCGACTGAGAAACCAGCATTATTAGCACACGCGCGAACTGACGGTACAGCACGATGACAGGACCTTTTCAATCTGTCGGCCGTAATAGCTTTACGGGAACTGTGTTCGCACTTTTCAATTTCACGAAGAGCGAATCCGTCATTACTTCCTCAGCGAAATAGATTGAGACACGCTGTCTGTTCCACCATAAAGATTCCAATCTTCGGGGCCCTTCGGGGACCAGGAAACACAGCCCATGGGAACAAGATTGGATGGACTTCTTTTACAGCTTTAACGCAACCTGATGGATTATGGCCTCGGAGGGAAAGCAAAAACGCGTCTCTTGAGCGGTGGCAAAAACGTGTGAGAAGATTTGGATTCCCATCAAGATACGGTATCTTTACACGTCGCCTAATTTTGAACTGCGCCGATGCCGCCGACGAATATGGTGAAATTCAAAACCTAACAAATATTCATGCAAAATACTGAGTGCAAGCAATATTAGGCATTCATTATCTTTTTTTTTAATTTTAGCAAATTTTTGGTCAGTTGCTTTTGCACCATTAAACGGCAAAATTACGGCGGGACTTCTTGCATTTTTTCATTTATTTTGCCAATCGTTCGAAGCCCAGCAAAAGAAACGGAACATCAAAAACAAACAACAGGCGAAATTAAATAAAACTGATTTCATTTGTTCTGTCAAAAGAAAAATGAAACACTTTTTTCTTAGTATTTCACTATTAATTTTAATTTTAATGTACAATATACCATTCCGATTTGACTGTTTTAGAGTTGACTAATAAAACCAAGGTGGTCTAAAGTTTACAAAAACGTTCGATGAAGCAACACTCTACTGAACTTAAAGTGACCCTAAAGCAACCCGTGAGCATAACGAATCATCACTGAACAATTAGCAATGTAATATATATGAGTTCTAAATATCGGCATATAATTTATTCAAACAATGTTTACAACGGATACGTCAGCTATGATTTTTCATCAGCGATATTTCGGCCCTTCTTGGCAAATGTCCTCGTCAGGCTGTCAATCCTCTGGTTCAACTTCGGGGAAGGAAACAAACCTGTAATAAATAACTGAAGCTTCTACCGACTATATAATAAGTCCATCCTTGCGATTGTTTTCAGCAGGGGCGTCCCGAAGGGGAGGGCGGGTAGGGGCAGATTCATTTGGTTCTCATTCGCTACCGAAGTCCGTAATTAACCAGACTTTCGTTTTGTTCGTATCTATTACTAGACCTGCCGCATTCGGTTGTTTTAGTGGTTTCTAACACGAGTTTTATTCATTACGAAAGTCGGTTGTCATGCCGAACCCGATCTGTTCCTTGTTGGGATCCCAAAACGTAAGTGGAGGGATACCTGTGACATCGCAAAAGTTGTCCGTCTGTCCGTCCGTCCGCATGATAACTCTCGAAGGGATTGATATATCTTGATGAAACTTGGTGCGAGGATCCTTTGGATAAAGTACAGGTTAAGTTCGAAGATGGGCTCTGTAGCTCTATATTTGAGGGTGGGGGAGGGGTTTCAAATTAAAGGGCAAACACAATATTTTTTGAAAGCTATTGAGATGGTTGATTTAGGGGTTAGGAGACGTGCTGATTCGTATATGAAATTTATTTTCTTGCCAGACAACTAGTTCGGCCGCAATCCGGCAAAAACCGGAAAATTGGTGAAAAGTAAAGTTTAATATGAAGTTGATTAGAGGTTCGATTTAGGGGCAAGGAGACGTGCTGATTCCTCATATGAAATTTATTTTCTCACCAGACTTATAGATCGCTCGGAATCCGGCTGAAACCGGAAAAAAATTTTAAAGTAAAAGTTTAATCTGAAGTTGATTAGTAGTTTTTTGCCAGACAAGTAGGTTGTCTGGAATCCGGCCGAAACCGGAAGTTTGGCATAAGTAAGGAAGGAAGAAGATAAGATGTAGGCTATAGGGTAAACCACATGCTGAATCCATATCTGAATATTTGACAGCGCAAAACGGATATCTGAATATATCTGAACTTGGTGAGGTTCAGCTGGCGTATCCGTTTTGCACTGTCAAATACGAACTTTGGTCTTCTCCGATTATTCCCATTGGCCTTAACCTGTTTGTAAATCTTAATAGTAAAATTGTTTAAGAAGTCTGTTGAAGACCGAATATCTACAAGACCTAATTGTCGGGAGCAAATATTAAAATTTTTGGGATCCCATTGGAACCTTTGGTCTTGTTTATTTAGTTTTCGTTAGGTCGAACGGATTATTTGGTTCACCCGGTTACTGAGTTCGGTTATGTATAACGGCATTTATTTAGCTCCCGTTTTTGATCATTTAACGGTAGTTTCAGCCGGTTATCATTCATTACTTAACTTTTACTTAAACGGATGGTTGCAGTGCTTCAGGAATAAGCACGTCTCTTGACGTGAAAACTACCTTTTTGTTTGCTGTTAATTTAAATAAATATACTGTCTGACTACTTTACCCTGGATTGCAACTACTTTTGGGATCCCAGAACGTAAGTGGAGGGATACCTATGACATCGCAAAAGTTGTGCGTCCGTCTGTCCGCACGATAACTCTCGAAGAGATTGAGATATTTTGATGAAACTTGGTGGGAGGATTTTTTGGATCAAGGTACAGGTCAAGTTCGAAGATGGGCTCTGTAGCTCTATATTTGAGGGTGGGGGAGGGGTTTCAAATTAAGGGGCAAACAAAATATTTTTTAAAGCTACTGTAATGGTTTATTTAGGAGTAAGGGAACGTGCTGATTCCGAATATGAAATTTATTTTCTCGCCGGTCAATTAGTTCGGCTGGAATCCAGCGAAAACCGGAAAATTTGTGAAAGCAAAAGTTTAATATGAAGTTGATTAGAGGTTCGATTTAGGTGCAAGGAGACGTGCTGATTCCGAATATGAACTTTATTTTCTCGCCGGACAATTAGTTCGGCCAAAACCGAAGAATTTGTTAAAAGTACAAGTTTTATTTAAATTTGATAGGATGTTCGATTTGCGGGTAAGAAGACATGCTGAATTCATATATGACAATCATTTTCTCACCAGACATACAGATCGCTCGGAATCCGGCTGAAGCCGGAAAATTTGTTAAAAGTAAAAGTTTAACCTGAAGTTAATTAGATGTTGGATATAGGGTAAGGAGACATACTGAATTCGTTTTTGAGCTTTAATTTTTTTGCCAGACAAGTAGGTTGTCCGGAATTCGGCCGAAACCGGAAGTTTGGCAGAAGTAAGGAAGGAAGGAGATAAGATGTAGGCTATAGGGTAAGCCGCATGCTGAATCCATATCTGAATATTTGACAGTGCAAAACGGATATCTGAATATATCTGAACTTGGTGAGATTCAGCTGGCGTATCCGTTTTGCACTGTCAAATACGAACTTTGGTCTTCTCCGATTATTCCCATTGGTCTGTTGAAAGAGTCTGTTGAAGACCGAATATCTACAAGACCTAATTGTCGGGAGCACATATTGAAATTTTTGGGAACCCATCGGAACCTTTGGTCTTGTTTCAACGGACAGCTAGCTCTGTGATTTGATAGGTAGTCCATTTGGTAGTTTCATTTGTGATAGCAAAATGGCACTTTGACCATCAATGTTTCCACAAAATTCCGCCAGCGGCACATTTCGTAGTCTTCACTATTTAGAAGAATGGTACGTCCACTATTTGGCGTTTAAGGCTTGGAATTTTGGGGGATTTGTAGTCGTTACGGCTCTACTTAAAGCTAGAGTTTGTACGGACAGTATTTGAACTTTGCGACAAAAAAAGGTGGATTAAAAAAAAAAATCGCAAGCGGCACTTTAATTTTTTCTGGGTACAGCTGTTAGCGACGTTGGCGCTTCGCAGCAACGGCTTGTTTTGTCGGTACGTTCAAGTCCCGTTAACAAAACTGAACCCCTCCCAAAGGTAAAAGGCTTGTGACACACCTGTGTATCCCTGATATTAAAGAAGTGAGAGGCGTGAAAACGCATCGAATTTCTCTTTAGGCTTGATTTTGTAGATGCTTTGCAAATTTTTAAATTATAACATTTTGGAAAAAAACTTAACAGATTCGGTAAAAACCGGGTACCGACTCAGTCAATTTATGTCAGCTTGGCCGCACAATGAAGGAAGGCTGGGGACGCCCCTGGTTTTCAATGTCTCCTTTCATTTTTATTTCTGTTCTGCTTGTAACTGGTTGCTGTGTATAGAACATGATTTTTCACGTATGAAATTTCGGCTGGTATTGGTGATGACCGACAAGAGATGGTAAGCTTTTGTCAAGCAGAGGCTGAAGACTGGGTTGTGATGTCAAGGTTTTGATACGGAGTTTAAAGGACACCTCGCACTATTTACTCTTCAACCTACAATATTTTAAAATAATTGAATACTTTAACACTAGTGTGTGCTTTCAAAAAACAACCCATGATTTTGGTTGTTTTAAGCCTTTTCCGAGACCCGTTAGCGAGAACAGGGAAACAATTTACACAAGCGGTTTTTCTGATGGAAAAATTTGTCGCAGAAAACCGTTGATAGCGTGATACAAATCGAAGGTAGCAAAAGACGGCAAACGAGAAAATCAGCGTGGTTTCGTTGTAGGGGTTAGAATATACCGTACGAAATCGGGGTCTCCGGGTTTAGAAATAGATGGAGTGATTATGAAAGTAAGTTGCGTTAGTATTATGGGTAAGACAGGTCCTCTAAGAGTTACACGCTGGGGATAGCCTGGCGAAAAATTAGCTTGCTACTTCAACTGGTATTACAGTTCACACTTAACCACAAATTACGATAGAGAATCCACAGAATCCCGGGAAAGGCTTAGGCGATGGAAGTTACTGGAGATCCTGCTCCCCTAACATAATAAAACAAAAAAACGTAATTTAAAACTGGGAGTTCGGGCAGATAAAATGGTAGAAAATGTAAAATTGTGCACAGACTTGTTGGTCTCAGACGTACCAACAGGAACTGCAAGAACACGACGGAACTCTGGTAACAGGTAACATGAAAGTACATGTTTCGATTGGTTAGATTCCTGAAGGCTGCAATGGCCCACCTTAAATTATTTTCGGATGTTCATTTTTGGTTTGTTTTTCATGGCCCATGAGCTTTTTCGGGAATAAATCTATTCATTTGTCGTTCGGACATCTTCAGCGACATACACAGACAAATGCAACATCCCCCGAGCACATCAAATGTATCCATATAGAGCAGCAGCATCGTTCTCTCGTATTAGATGCTGACTAAATTAAGGCTTTTTGTGTGACTAAGCTAATTGCTTTAAGTGTCTGGACGTCGGTCATCGTCCTTGAGATTTAACGTGTGAAAAGAATTAACTACGACTTATTTTTGTAAAAGGATGAGTCCGCATATCACTACCAACAAAATAAACATCTGGTGGATTGAGACCTGTACAGTATAGTAGTATGAGATCCACCATTGGTATGTACCATGACTATTATGCTTCAGTTATGACAACTAGGATAAGCTCTTGAAGATACATGGTATTGTGGCTGAAATGAGCATCATCATCAAGGGGGAATGAGCCGGTGTGGCTTCTGGGACATGGCAATATTATTTGTGAAGGAATTAATACTTTTATTGCCGACTTTTGTAAAACAGAAATGCTGGAGCAAAGTAAAAAAAAAAAAAAAAAAAAAAGAAGTGGAACAACCAGGGAACAACTTCTATGAGAATACAAATGTATACAGCAAAGAAAAGGACAAGACCGTGATGCGGAGAAAACGCTGCTTAAACTTTAGATTAGTAGAATCTGCGGACATTCACTCTCCAACCTTGAATTTCCTGGTCCTCGCTTTTTCTTTTCTTGATATTCTAGGAATATTAATACTTGAATTCAGCCTCCTTTTATAAGTCAGCGTTTAGCTATTTCCTAAACTTCCGGGAACTAAACTTTACGACCCCAGTAGGAACTCGGCTCTTTGCGTTTCCGCTCTGTAATTCTGCCCACTATTACTAAATCCATGGAGATAAAAGACAATCAGTTGCCCAGAATCGCCCTTTACCACAATTCGAGAAAATAAAACTGAGTCTCTTCCCCTAAGTTTGAGATGGCATTCGCATACCGAGCCAAATACTGACACGAAAACAAAGGAGAAACTTTGAGAATAGTAATTAAAGAAACTAAGTACTGTTTTAAAGCTGGGAAGTAGTTCAAGGGAAAAAAAGGTTCAAACTTTCGCACGTAACGTATGGAATTTCCCATAGTTAGCAGTATTAAAAAACATCAATTAATTATAGCCTTATTATATAACCGCACTGTACGTAGTTTTGATAGCATTTAACACTTGCTTGCGCATCCTTGTGCTAAATATGACAGAAAATGAGCAGATAATCTAGCACGTACGGAAATTTCCCGCCTGAAATCGACTCAGACAAAGTGAAACAGATTCCGGCCCGATTTCAGGTTAGTTCTTCCTCGGATTGGCCACCAAATCGCCGGAGGCCAAAAATCCGGAGGACGAAACGGTAACCCGAAATCGGGTCGAAATCTGTTTTCACTTTGTCTGGGTCGAATTCAGACGGGAAAGTTCTAGATGGAAGTTATGGCCGATTTTAGTGTTAGCTTTTCGGGGAAAATACTTCTTTAACCGAATAGATATTAATTCTCCCAGACAGATAACCTAAGTCTGAAAAATTTTAATACAAGGATGCGCATCTTGTGTTAAAGGATCCCTCTTGCTTATTTAAAAAAAAAATAATAATTCCGGACCATTATAGCATGAACAATCCTTCTAGCTCTGTTGTAAGTTTAATCAAACTTCTGACAGTGCATTCGTTCACAACATTCTCAAGCTATGAGGCAAATATAGTACGGCAAATATTTCAACAATACGAAGACATTTTTCTACTGGGATCATGCTGGCACAATGGTACAATACAAAAGTGTTACAATCGTAATTTAGTTCCGCTGTTATTCTGCTGTATATTTGAGACTTACTTAATACACATATTGCTATGGTGGCTCAGAACTGGAACAGATAGATAGATCAGTGTATTTCAAAAGCCCAAGGGCCATGTACACAAAAAAAACAAAAATATAATTTAAACAATCAGACTCCTTCTTAATTCTAACATTTGTCTATATACACGCCCACTCGAGTAATAACGGTAGGGTTAGTATTACTCAAAATTTGGGGAAGTGACAAAATTGTGAGAATGTGTAGAATCTGCCTGAAGTCAAAGAAATAACCTTACCTCGTCGCATGCAGAGCATCTAGGTTTTAGGGTTTCCGCATGATGGCGACCGCAGTAGAGCTTTCCATCCTTCCAGAAGTAGATGAGGTCAACCAAAAGCTCTTTACAGGTAAAGCATCCAAAGCAAGATGGATGCCACAGGAGGTCAGGTCCGGCGCGAGATGCTAGGACCGCCATGTCGCCGCCGATGATTTTCTCGGAACACTAAAATGAAAACAACAGGAATAAATACAAGTTTTTACAAATGGCATTTAGCTACTTATTTGACTATGTAGATATTAAATATTCCTTGAGCCCAAGCTGACTTTGAAACATATATTCAAATAATGTATACAACGGACACGTCAGCTACGATGCTTCATTGATTCAGATAATGTATACAACATATATTCAAATAATGTATACAACGGACACGTCAGCTACGATGCTTCACTGATTCAGATAATGTATACAACATATATTCAAATAATGTATACAACGGACACGTCAGCTACGATGCTTCATTGATTCAGATAATGTATACAACATATATTCAAATAATGTATACAAATGACACGTCAGCTACGATGCTTCATTGATTCAAATAATGTATACAACATATATTCAAATAATGTATACAACGGACATGACAGCTACGATGCTTCATTGATTCAGATAATGTATACAACATATATTCAAATAATGTATACAACGGACACGTCAGCTACGATGCTTCATGATCTTTTCAAGTTTCGAGTCCGAAACTTGTTCGCCCAAATACACATTCTACTGATAGGTACCTCAAGTCCTTTGTACCTTATTTCATACACCACTTTAATTCTATGTAGTAATTAGTAAGGTAAATTGTATATATTAAGTGTCGACTAAGAATTTTTAAATTTATTATCAAAATGTCTTTTATAGTGTTATTATATGTATCGGTGGTAAACTGTACGAAAATCCAATGCTAGCGAGTGAATTGTACGAGCTATTAAGGAAATAAAGATATATATATATATTTTTGGTTTCCCAGGTGGGTAGGTGATATTCGTTCTGTTACTGTTATTGTTTTGTTTGTATTTCTGTATTAGGCTAATCAATATGGAATTTCTTTTTCCGGATTAAAGAGTATGTATGTATGTATCAATCAGCCCTTCTTGGCAAGGTTCCTCGTCAGGCTGGCAATCTTCAGGGTCAACGTCGGGGAAGGAAACAAACCTGTAATGTAGATTACAGGTTCGTACCTTCCCTGACGAGGACCCTTGCGAAGAAGGGCCGAAATATCGCTGATGAAGCATCGTAGCTGACGTATCCGTTGTATACATTATTTGAATACATGTAGATATTCGTTTAGTTGATTACAAGTCATGCTAAATGGCTCAAAACCAATTCTACTCCTTGTTGATAGTGTTGGCATTTACAAATGCTGGTAGATAACACCCTTACACGACACGTACAGCTTATTTATATTTTTCATTTGTCACTTGTTTCCATTCAAATTTCCCATATTTTTCAGTTCATCTTTTAATCCATGGGCCTATATACTAATTCACACATATGGGCTATACATACAACTTCTTATTCTTATTCATGCACTCTTCTTTCTTATTTCTCTTACTCCCATCTAACAATTTCAGACATAATCCACTATTCTAAATTTATACCAATACAATTAAAGATCAATTATTTTCCTTGTCCAAATTTAAACAGAATACATTGAACATTCTAACTCATTCAAATTTTATGATTTTATCCAACAAACTAGCATACTTCACCAAAATATCATGCACATTTACTTATTCAAGGATGGATGGCGTCATTCAATTTTGAGAAAGATTAAAATTAATCCAAGTTCATACTATTATTCCTCTCAAAACTAATTAGTCCGGGAAAAACTTGTTCGGCGCTATTTCGCCCTTCTTGGCTTCTTGAAGAGGATATTTATCATATCACAAGGCGTTAAGCGTAGGCTAATTTCCAAAAGGACACCACGTGCTGTAAACGCGACCTGTAACCAATAACTGGAATGTTGTTGGTTTGAAGGAGAGTTGAAACCCCAAACTTTCAGGGTTTTTTTCTTCACGAAACCCCGATTTGTCTCCAGCCTTCAGTGTGTTCCTTACCTGCCCAGTTGTTTTCGATCCAAATCATTGTCTACCCGTTTCGCTAATCACCCTCTCGCTCCGCGGCAACAAATTTGTCGTCAAGTCCCGAAGCGACAATCGTTCAACGACAATCATGGGACGAACATTCCTGCCGCTTTGTTTGTGACATCGTACCGGGCAAATGTCTCCGAAAATATTCACTTTCTGTGTCATTAGGAATCCTCCGTGGCTGATTTCCAACTTGTCCGCCAATTTCCAGCAGAAGAACAACAAACAGAAGCGGGCAGGGATGGAATTACCTTAAATCGCACTTGCTAGCGACAAGGCTGTGTTGCCTCAAAAGAAGCAATTTCCCACAGCTTGATAAACTTGTCGTTCCGGCCTAACCCAAATTTGGGGTAACGTGTGGCCCGACAGGGTGCACTGCAACCCAATAAACTTCAGTTACAGAGCTAAACAGGCTATTTCCCAATTCGGGGTACTTGATTGTCGGTCTCTCCGAAGACTGAAGGAACAAAAAAATCTGAGAATTTTTATTCTTTTAAGGAATATATGAGTTTTATTATGCAATGCCCAGTATAACCAAAAGCAAAGACTGGAAAGAATTAGTCAGGCATACATAATCATCTTCCCAATTTTTTTCTAATTCGTCTTTCTAGTTCTTACAACACTTATTTTTAAAAATTTCAATTTTTTTTTTATCTAACAAAATTCTCTTTATAAACTTACGAATCTAAGGAGAATGAAAAAAAAAAGTATAGACCGTTGGCTCCACATTAGCTGCAGGTAAAATTTGTTGCTAAAAGAAAGATCGCTCAGCAGAATTAACTCCAATTAGTTTTGGGATCCCCAAACGCAAGTGGAGGGATACCTATGACATCGCAAAAGTCGTCCGTCTGTCTGTCCATCTGTCCGCACGATAACTCTCGAGGGAATTGAGATATTTCGATGTAACTTGGTGGGAGGATCCTTTAGATCAAAGTACAGGTCAAGTTCGAAGATGGGCTTTGTAGCCCCATATTTGAGGGTGGGGGGGGGGGTCATATTAAGGGGCAAAATAAATATTTCTTGAAAGCTATCTAGATAGTTTATTTAGGGGTAAGGAGACGTTCTGAATTCGAATATGAAACTCGCCGGACAAATAGTTCACCCGGAATCTGGCGAAAACCGGAAAATTTGTGAAAAGTAAAAGTTTAATATGAAGTTGATTCGAGGTTCGATTTAGAAGCAAGGAGATGTGCTGAGTCTGAATATGAAAAATGTTTTGTCGCCGGTCAATTAGTTCGGCCGGAATCCGGCCAAAACCGGAGAATGTGTTAAAAGTAAAAGTTTTATTGAAATTTGGAAAGATGTTCGATTTGCGGGTAAGAAGAGACGCTGAATTCGTATATGACAATCATTTTCTGACCGGACGTATAGATCGCTCGGAATCCGGCTGAAACCGGAAAATGTGTTAAAAGTAACAGTTTAATCTGAAGTTGATTAGAGGTTGGAGTAGGGGTAAGCTAGGAGACATGCTGAATTCGTTTTTAAGTTTTAGATTTTTTTTCAGACAAGTAGATTGTCTGGAACCCGGTCGAAACAGGAAATTGGGCAGAAGTAAGGAAGGAAGGAGATACGACGTAGGCTATAAGGTAAACCATATGCTGAATCCATATCTGAATATTTGACAGCGCAAAACGGACATCTGAATAGATCTGAACTGAAAATTTTGGGATCCTATCGAAACCTTTGGTCTTGTTACCAAGGGTGAATCAGTAACCCCTTCCTACTGTTATGTCGCCAGCTCTGCTGTGTGCCAGGTCCAAGGTGATCAATTAGGACCACATAGAAAGGGATTTCCCGATACGGGAGGAATAGCCATTCAGCTAGCGCAGTAAATTCTAGTTAGTGAAGAGAACTCGTCTTCCATTCTGGCCTAAAGAACAATTTTCGAGTTTTAAATCTGATATACGAACGTCTGTGCTAACAAATTTGGATACACCGAAGATACAAAATTTAAGAATCTTCATCGGCATTTCATGTGTTTAATAAACTAAAAAATCGCAATGCATGTTCAATAACTGACATCCAGGGCTTCTCTTAAAACGATAGTCGCGAAGGTTCAACTTCGAAGTGACTCGACGGCAGTTATCAGAATCGAAAACATGAAAATTCTAAAAATTTCTCTAAATTTGGCCAACCACATCGACGCCTATCTGACAGTCATGAAAACACGATTATTATTACTGAATCCACTAAATCTAAAAAAAGAAAAACTAAAGTGTGTACATCACGCTGACGTCACCACATTTAAGGTCTGAAACAATAGAATGAACAATCCAAAAAGAAATGAGCTGCGAAAAAAAGTGGGAATTAACTGCCTGGTCATCATACTGAAGTTGTTGAGTGGTACTTTGTGAGCGTCAACTAGTTTCTGGGGTGGATCTCGGATTCTAAACCGGAATCTGAATCCGGTGAAGTGTTTGCGCAGGTGACAGCTTGTCACTTTTTAAAGCGGAATACTTTGATATACGTATCGGCAAATTTATTTTTGTTTTAATACTAAAATAATTCATTATTTGTATCTAAAAGACGAAGCAAGCTAACAGTATGCAGACATTTATTTCGGAGGGTTTTTGCACGCGGGTCGGACTGAAAAGTACAAAAACACATATCATATGTTAAAGCCTATAAAAAAGATTATTTTTGTATGTTTCGGAGGGGGGGGTATGAATCTCCTAGCCCACCCCCCCCCCTGGATACGGCCCTGAGGCTGCCCCAGAGCTTGGAAATATTTTAATTTTTCGTCTGTCTCTTCCGCTTCGTGGATATGATTGTTGCGAGATTTACGCTCAATAGATATGAAGTTCAGGCACCATTTTTTGTGTGTTGTTGATGAGTTTTCTTTCTTTTTTCACTACTCTTTCGCCTCTTTTGTGTATATTTGTGTCCCTCCCTATAGTTGGCCCGTAGTTTAGAGTATAAGGCAGAAATGCTATTCGATTCGCGGATTCGAATTCCACCCAATCGGCATTTTTGCTTTTCAGTTGACTACTTACAACGTCACTTCCTGCTAAGACAAAAAATACCCGAGCAATCGAGAACTCACCAATAGTCCAGCCAAAAGATCTGTCCAGTACGAAGCAAGAGTGAGGGGTTTCACACTGGCCCCTCTTGGTCTCATCTCAGTGTTTGCTGCGTACCATCCAGGTGAATCACCTACACCTTTTTTGCCCAAAACAAGCCTGTCAACGCCTGACTCTGCAACGTCTTATCCAACCATAAACACAGATTTGCGTCGAGAGAGTGCATGCTGTGAATATCAAATCGGCTCATCTACTTCTAATCTATTCGAACTGACGACCGGCACGCTCCATTTAAACGCAGACCACCATCCAGACCACTTATCCGATTCAATCACTTCCCCTTCCAATAAAATCCGGCCGTAAAGTTAAACGAAAATCCGGTCCCTCTTTCATTGCAGAAATTGCCGCTTTAAGGATCCCTCAGCCAAGATCCAGACCAGATCCATTTCGCGAACCCTCGCCAGGGACTATCCGGCTAATGAGATTAAGAGTAATGACAAAACGGAAACGATTTCGGAACGACCGTAGAAGTACACAGCTTGAATTTCCGAATGTGTCGATCACCGCTGTTGTAGTGTGGGGAAGGCCTAACAGAGTAACTGGTGACCGAGATAAGAAAGCAATTATCATCTTCAGTTTGTGGAATACTTCAGAATCTTATAGGGCAGGAGTAGAAGTCCAAAGGGGTAGTTCGTGTGCCAATACAGAAGTTGAGCGGAAAGAGGTTTCCAGGAAATGGTATCTAATAAAGAACTCAGACGAAATGTATACAGAAGACTATTAGTAAATGAACAGAAAAGAAGTTTAAACATTTAAAACTGCAGGAATATATTAAACAGATATACTGGCTTAGTTAAATGTTGATGATAGCGAGGACTAAACCATAAGGTGGCTGAACTGGAGTGCGGAGAATTGACAGTTTGCTAAGTTTAGACAGTTACTACAATTAGGACATCCAGAAAGGTATAAGGTGGCTCGTATAGGCCAATGACCTTCTCATACGTTGCATTATTATTTTACAAACGCTTTAAAACACGAGCATATTACGCACATCAATTGTGAATTGGGGGATTGAGACAATGGGTCATTTATGGCCTGAGTTTCGGTTAGAGCGTCTGGCCTACCCCAAAGAACTCTTCTTCAACTCGTTTATGTATCCCTTTCTGGGTCAGTAAAACCTTCGAATTCGAAACTATACCCCTTCTGGTTTTCCTAATACAGAATTCGAAGTCTTACCCTAGGTTCACACTGCTGCTTCGTATGCGACACGATTTTTTCTTTGATGTTCCGATGTGCGACAGAATCGCATGGACTTTCCCATTACCACGCAGACGCAAATGGAAAACGAAATTTTTCGTCGAGATTATTCTGCAAAAGGACAAAGAAACCCTTGGTGAAACAACCTCTGAAGATGCTGAGAGACTACCCACCTGGATGCCACCCAACATTAGGAAGTTTTCTGTCAAACACCATATGTCATCTTGTTCAAAACAGGTTAAGACAAGTTTATTCAGAAGATATTTTGCACTCAGCCATCCTAGGATTACAGTCAGATCAAGGTAGAGCAATTTCGAGTCTCGAAAATTAACTAGTCTTAGTTTTTTCTTTTCCTTCCCTCAAGAATCGCATGCGTTATGTCGGATCTGTTGAAATATTTCAACGCATCCGACACTACGACAAAACGCAAAGTTCTGCGTTGCTTGTCGCACGATTTGTGTCGTATGTCGCATGACGCAGAATTTTGCGCGAAATCGCAGCAGTTTGAACCAGGGGTTACCATAGCCTACCACCAAAGACAAGACATTCGCTAACCAACGAATAGATGACGTTGTGATCCGCACCTTCCGCTTTCTACTTACAAATACTCAACAAGGAAAATTCCCTGTACGACGCATGTTACGGTCATTTATTTATTGAAGTTGCTCGCTTTTTTTTTCTTCACACCTCCGTCAAATAAAGTGTGTAAATAATTTGCTTTCGTTCAGCAGTTGCATATCTGCCAAAAAACATTCAATTCTTAGTAGACAGGCTGTGTCTCCAGAGAGTTCATCTGCCTATGCATATAGCCATCATAGCCTCTAAAGTAGGCCTATCCTAACGACCATCTTCCCACACACGACACTCAAGTCTATGTCTTTGCGTTCATCTTTTGATCCGCTTTCTTCTCGGATATTGGCCATTCCGCTCTTCTAAGGCCTGGATACTATTTCACGGAGTTATTACTGGGTCTCCTCCACCCTCAATAAAAACAGAGATTGAGAGCTTTTTTGAGCAAAATAGCACATTTGAATGGATTAGATGCGGAAGGCAGCGGTGCATAAAATTGCAAAGGATTCTGAAAGAAACACAGACTCGACTTGACTGCTAATGAACAGGACAGGCGGAAACGTCTGCAGACTGACTGGCAAGAGTTTTCTTTTTTCCCGCTACTCGACTTTCTTAACCTGGATTGAATGACTTTTTCCTCAAACTGTCACGGCAAGCTGTCTTGAATACTGGATGAAGCTGTCCGTTACCAAAAACTGAAGCGCTATCATGACCAGTCCATTATTGACCATCCGAGACCCCCCCCCCCTCGGACCCTATCTTTCCCTGTCAAGAGAATCGATGTTTATTTATGGGGTTTCTTGGAAGAAAAAAATACTAAGAACTACAAAACCCTCCAGAAGTTTACACTTGTTAAAAGTAAACATTCACTTGAGTGGTTACCAACTCCCAGAAATTGGGGTACTGCGTGCCCGACAATTGAGTGTACCCGACTGTGCCCAAAGTGTGCCCGACTCCCCGGTTCAGGTTCAGGTTATTTAATTTAAAAAACACTTTACAATAATATATGTTGATCATGGAGGCCGGCAGGGATACGAGCTCGTTAGCTCGGTCCCATTCTAAACACTGACTATATGTAGATAATATATGAATGAATGATTTCATTAACCCATTCTAAACACAAAATGTGACAAATGGAGTATAAGAAGGGAAGAAAAAAGAAGAAAAAAAAAAGAAAAAACGAATCACACTAAACTAACAAAAAAAAACAAAGAACTAGCACAACTAGCCTACTTTAGAAATGCCTGGTACATGCTGTGCTGGGGATCCAGGGACAGTAAAAACTTTTCTCTGCGGATGTTCATGACATCCGTGGGACCAAGAACACTGTATTTAACAATTAGTGAAGTATTTCTCGTCCAAAGAGGTAGATTACCCCAAGCAAAAACTTCGCAAACTTGAAATAAATAACTCTTATTGCTTTCTTTTCCTTCAGTGTGAAAAGTATCCAAAATATATGAGTCGTACACCCGGTACACAGTGGGCCCGACAGTTGGTAACCCCTTGCATTCAGTGACACTTTTTCGAATCTGCAAAAGTGCTGGATCTCTGTGGCCAAAATCTGTCACAGCGGCTATGGTAATCTATCAAGTGACATTTTGACAGGATGACATCATTTGCCACGGACGCAAACTATGAAGGTGCCAAACTGGAAATAGCGCCGGTAGCCGTAAATCTGACAAAAAACAAATCGACCACACAAAACCCGAGCTGTAACAAGCAAGAACAAGATCATGAAGCTTTATCTCGACGAGCGAACCCACGCATCTTTCAATTCGCTAATCAGGAACAAGAATGACTGCCATGAGAGTCGTTGAGGACGGTAAAAATCAATCGAGGGGTTTCCTACTCCCTGGCACCTGCTCAAGCCCGTATCCAGGAATTTCTTTTAGGCGAGGGGGGTTGCCTTTCGGGGGGGGGGGGGTGCCTGCTGGTCGGACAAAAAAAGTACAAAAAACACATAGATAGGGGGGAAAGCCTATACAAATAATTTTGTGTATGTTTCGGGGGGAGGGGGGGGTCAACCCCCTAACCTCCCCCCTGGATACGGCCTTGCACCTACTGTACACCCTTTTCGACACCGGCCCACAGATGCGATGCCGGCAAAAAGTTAGGCGATTCACCTTTCAAACGCATCATGCTGATTTTAATATTGTAACATGTGGCAAACGGTGCTTACTGGTGTCAGTGTCAGTCAGTGCCGGCACCAGGCAATTGCTGTACACTAAAACTGAGAGTGGGCAACCCCTCGAAATCAACAGCAAGGTGTCAATAGTGGAACACCATGGCAAAGATGGGATGTCGAAGAATATTTAGAAGCACAGCTGAGATTAGTGCATTGTGAAGTGACCACTGCCTTACATTGATTTTTCATACACCGGTCGTAATTATTGAACAATGCAATCTTCGTAAGTAGACAATAAAGTGATAAGACTCAAATGAATATTCTGTATTTCCAAATTAGGACTTGGCAGAAACCAGAAAGCCTGTTCATCCCTCTTAAGCTCCCGCTTCACAGCATGGGAACGAACGTACATTTAAGGCGGGATTTCTTATAATCATAACTTAGCAGATTTGATCTTTGGCTGCTGTACTTTGATACGTATTCAGCCGCGCAATGCCAGAGGCTTTTCTGATCTGATCAAAGGTGGAGAATCAACCACCCAAAAGCTAGTCGTTAAATTACCACCTGCCGATTAAAAAATCGTCAGATTGCTCGATCGCCCAAAGAGTTTCGTCGAAGGTTGAACAAATATGTTTTCGGAAGGGCACCTCTCGGTGCTTGGTGTGTCTTTTCACAGGTTTTGAATGCTTTACATTATTTTCACAGCATCAATCCTGGGATACAAAAGCTCACGCCTCTTACATAAGACGCAAAAGTATATCTGCATTTTTTTTCATCACGTATGTTTTTGCATACAAAATTAAAACCTATTAAACAATAGTTGCGTTTTTGATCGCCTGTGTAAGTTCCCCTGTGAGTTCACTGTTGCAGCTTAATTTACGTTTTTACACTCAGTTCGCCTGACACCTTCGCCGTTTCAAGACTCAGGTGAATAAAAACGGAAACCAAGCATCCCGACACATCATTCATAAAATCGCCTAAATAAGTCAGTAAAGGGTAGTTACAGTTGACAGTGAAAGGGCCATTCTTGTAGTCAAAACATACAATTTGTAATCAAGGCCGTATCCAGGGGGGGGGGGGGGGGGTAGGGGTTGACCCCCCCCCCCCGACACATACAAAAGTAATCATTTTCATAGGCTTTTCCCTCTGATTTATGTCGTTTTTTCACTTTTTTGTCCGACCCGCAGGCAACCCCCCCGAAAAAAAAATCCTGGATACGGACCTGGTTGTAATCATCCCTTTCGAAACACGCTTGCCCGGACTTTCAATTTTTGTGGGTTCGTTTATTCATGACAGGCGAACTCGGACCGAGAACTGCGTCTGCGTCACAGTTCGCCGTTTCACTCGCAGGTGTTGTAGAACCGAGAACTACACGGTCTCCGTTTCAGCAAAAGCGACACTTAAGCAAACTGCAAACTCGGAAGTTGATCGAAAACGAGAAATAAGACGAACTGAGATCAGGAACGGCAATCAAAAACGCAACTAATAGCTTGTTAAACTGACAAAAGCTTTGTATGTAGACTCTATTCTGGTAATCGTATTTTGCTTCTAAGTCTAAATAGTAGCCAAAATGAATAGACTTTCAACTTTCTAACGAAACCGATAGGTATACTTCTGCAAACTCGGAAGTTGATCGAAAACGAGAAATAAGAAGAACTGAGATCAGGAACGGCAATCAAAAACGCAACTAATAGCTTGTTAAACTGACAAAAGCTTTGTATGTAGACTCTATTCTGGTAATTGTATTTTGCTTCTAAGTCTAAATAGTCGCCAAAATGAATAGACTTTCAACTTTCTAACGAAACCGATAGGTATACTTCTGAGGACATCCTTCGGCACAATTTTGCCAGACGGATACATTTACAATGTCGAAGATATCTAGGGATCCCACAAAAGGCGACCTTCACTAAAAATGTTCAAATAATTACATAATTTTCGCTACCTCCAGATAAAAAAAATGTGTTCACCCCTTCAACATACAACATATACAACAACCCTTCAACATATATTCCAACCCGACACCTGTGGGGTGTTTGTAAATCTGCGAACGCCCATATACGGGAGCTAGTAAGTTATCAATCACACCTACGAGCTACTTGATATATAGTGTAAGCGAAGCGTACTAAATTCGCAATTGTTTACTTCTATGCTACCCCGCTGGGTACTTCGAATGCCGAACGTTATGTATGCAAAGGGAATGATATATCGGTGTTGCGTGCATGGACCGCTTTGAATGCCAGACTGCGCATGCGTAATATTTGCCTTGTAATAGTTTCGCATAAGCCATTACTGAGAAGTAGATGAACCCTAGCATAATCATTATAAAGGATCAAATCTAGCTTTACGACCGTTTGATAGCTATAGTCTTGATTTTGTCTGAAACAATGCACAGTGAACACGAAACGGGCTGGAGGATAAGACACCCTTGGCATAGCTTTAACTTGTAATCTGAAGACCTTTGGTCGCCCGGCAACCTCGCATATTTTTTCAACAGCGGACTCCTGAAAGAAGTGATGAACTTCCGCACTTTTGAAATGCCTGACAATCGGGCGGGGAACCTATGACGTCACTGATATGTACATTCCTCTGATTCGCCTCCCCATCTGGCTGTTGGTGCAGCAAGGTCACGAATGAGGCGAAGCTTAAATGTTTAGGAGTACATATAGAAATGAAAGGTGTGATTCTCTCGGGCCCAAACATGCGGCTATCCTTACCTGTGTGGATGGCATGGAACCGTGAGCTGTATTCAGTATTTGATGTTGGGTAGCTTATTGTTTTTATATTTTTGCCCACACCCATTGTTAGTTGTTAATATTTATTGTTAGTTGTTTAGTATGGCCCAAGCTGGCCGTTTTATTAGATTAAATAAATAAATATGCTGTGGGAAAAGAAAAACATGACTTAGGGATTCGATGTCAGGGTATTTTACAGGCCGCGTCTCCATTATGCTGTTAGTTTGCGGATTCGGTGGATACTTCAACCGGAATCCGGAAGAAAAAACGGAAACTATAGAGTGGGGACAAACTTACAGAGGAAACTGGCACATGGTAAAAATAAGGCTTTCAACAAATGAACGAAGGGCGTTTCTGCTAGCCTGACCGGGCATTAACTACTTTAAGGCAGGCCTAAAGACCAAATTGAATAAGCTATGTTCTTGTACCGTGTGAACACTGTCACAATCCCGAACCATCATATTCCCACTATTTACCCTCTTTCTTCTCAAGAATTCGTCGAAGTTAAATGAAACTATGCCTGGTTTAATTTAGGACAAGAGGAACACATGGCTGGGATGGAAGACCCTTGTTACTCCTCAAGTATTTCAAAACACTCTTGCGATCTGTTTATTCTGTATGCAGGTAATCCTTCTGACTTTCAAACCACACAAATCCTTTCCAAACAAACTCCTGCGATTCCAAAGATTTTCCGAAAATCGTTAGTGTTAGTGTGAAACGCCCCGGTATTTACAATCCTGTCACAATGTCTGGAAAATTTCTTTCGTGTCTTGTGTTAAGAAGGTTCACGAACTTCGGTCTAAGCAGGCGGACGCAAACTTCGAAGTATACAATTTATTCCATGAGATCCTACTGAGTCAAATAAACATTTGTAAACGTCCCATAAACCGCCCATCGCTAATTAAGTTAGAAGCAGAGGGACAGGAACAACAAAATACAGGGAATAGACTAACTCTGGCCTATGCTAGGGACTGTCGGATAGACCCCAGCTCTCAAAGAGCCCTCCCTTATTCACATTAGTTGAGTTAAAGAGACGGCCTTCTATGATTCTTATCGCTGTTACTAATGACCACTGGGTACGGAGATGTAGGTCTCTCAGTTTTAAAATAGTGCTCCGCCACTGGTCGCCTGAGTTGCCAGGTGCCGTTCTTGACAGTAATGACAGTAAATATCTGATTGCGCTAAACAGATACGTCAGCTGAGATATGGAAGCGATATTTCGGCTGTACTTGCCAACGGTTCTTGATTTTGAATCTCTTGGAAATCGCAAAATGTCATTTTAAATTTTTCTCTGTTACGATCACGCACATCTGCAAGTCCTTTTCTTTTTGGATTATTCTATTGTCCTTTGCCTATTTACATTATACGATGAATATTCGCGGAGTCAGTAGCTCCAGTGCCTCGCGACAAAAGACCTTCCTTGCCAAAAGAATGAAATTTTACGGCTGTCTGACAGTTAAAACGCTATGTTGCGGCCGTCACAAGCCCCCCCCCCCAGAAATTCCAGACAAAAACGTCCCTGCTAATCTCATTACAGACGACTGACTCTCAAACGAGAGACACCGATTTCTCCCTTCCAAATTTCTGGCAATTTGCTAAGGAGGTCTCCATAGAGGTTGCAGGATTCCCTGAGATAAGATCCATGTAACAGTCAGTTCTGTGATCCCGCACACAAGTCATATCCCTCCTGCGATCGCGTTAGTTGCAAAGCAATTGTGGTTCTGCAGCCATGAGCTTTTGAAATAACTGATGAAGAATTCTTCGTTCCAAAAAAATGATGACACTAAGTAAGTAAGTATATTTGTAACCCACAAAATGGTTTACAACAAAAGAAAGTGTAGTAAAGATAATAGAGGAAAAGAAGAAAGACAACAGGAGATACACTTCTTCATACGCACAGAAACAGTACATCCTAGAGAGCACAATCGTAGTTGATGACCGCAACTCCTTCACTGAAGTGTGCCTAGGTTGTTACGGACTGTGAACATGACTGTATCATAAGCTTTGCCCAGAGGACTTTCCCCATTTCCCACCGAGAGTCTCCTCACAGCTGAAGACTTGAGGCAATCTTAGAAAAAATTCCCGGTCTATTGGTTACGACCACCTTCAGTGTTGATGTTCAACATAAAATAACAACGACAACGGCAAGGTCATCTCTTTCCTCTCTCCAAAGGTTATACTGTCTTCATCCGTATTACCACTTGATAATGGAAGGTTTCATTCCAACTAATCTCTTCAGTCCTCACCAGAGATAGGCGAATTCTTCATGAAAGGATTCGAATCCGAATATGGGGCTAAGTCCGAATCCAATTCCGAATCCAACATTTCATGCTGAGGATTCGAATTCGGCCTTAGCAAAAATCAAATCTTGTACATATGTTATAGTTCAAAAATCAGAGGTGACAAAAAGCACTGACATCTACGGTAATCAGGTAACGTCATAGATTACTGAGGATGGTTGCAAAGCCGAAACATACAAAAATTATCATTTTCCGCGCCCCCCCCCCCGAAATAAATTCCTGGATACGGGAAGTGTGTAAGAATTCGGAAAACAGAAACTGGAAGGGCGTAGACTAGATATTTGAGCGGATTCGTAAGATCGAAGGTTTCGAATCCGGTCAAAAGGACGAATTCTGGACTGGAATCCAAATCCGGATTCGCATACATTCACTTCATCCAGGTTTCTACTCGCAAGTAACTAGTATCTTTGCGAAATGCAGTTCGGCGAAGCCGTGAGTCTCAATTTCCTTCCATCCGCATTATTGATCAATCAGCCATGTAATAGCTTCGATATCAGCACTTGACAAGTCCATCCTTGCGGATATTTTTCAGTGTCTTCTTTCATTTGTATATCTCTTCTTGCTTGAACTTGGTTTCCATGTAAGACAAGAACATTTTATGCCTGAAATCTTAGCCGGTGTTGACGGTGACCCATAAGCGAGGGTGGGTTTGCGTCAGGCAGAAGTTAAGATCAAATCAAGGCTACTGTGTCCAGGTTGGATGCGGGCTTCAAATATAATCTCCGCCTTCACCACCAACATCGCCGCGGTAGCACTGCTCACTGGTTCACCAGCTCCCCTCCAGTGCATGGATCTGTGACTGTCTCTTTATCACTGAAGTCTCCATGCAATCTTGGAAACGAGAGTACGTCATGTAGATGGTTAATTCTATTACCGCATTATCAGCGCTTGCTCTAACTGGATTAACTTCCAGCGATTCAATCTGAGAAGAAGCGAGGCTTTTACGACCAGGCTATTAATCAACTGGGATTTGGGTGTCAGCTGATTCTTATAGGCGATAAAGACACGACGATAGGCTATGGCTGTAGGTGACGAGTCTTCATATGTTTTTATTTATGGCCCATTTGTTTCAGTAGGGATTTTTCCAAATGACTCCAATGCTGACATAGTTCAATTCAATTATCCATGGAGATGGTCATAACTGGAAAAAAAGGTGACACATCCAACATCCGGAAAAAGGACCACACTGTCAGAAGTTTCATAACAGATAACACGAGGATGCGCAGTTTCAACAGATAATGCGTAACAGATAACACTTCGGATGTCATCTGTTGTGTTTGAAAACGTCATTCATGAAAAGTTATGCATAACAAGCTTTGTTAGGAAGAGCCAAAAAAGCATCTACTGACTTTATTCCTTACCGTCATGATTTCGGAAAACTCAGCAGATACTTTTTGGCGGTTTTTGGTTCTTCCTGATGATAACGCTTATTATACATAACATTGTGAAACACAACAGATAACATCCGAAGTGTTATCTATTATGCATTATCTGCTGAAACCGCGCATCCTCGTCTTACTGTTATGAAACTTATGACAGTGGAAGGCTACAACGAAAGAAGGACTGGTCTATAAATGTGTTGACCCTGATACAGCTAAATTTGTGATTTCAGCGACCTTGCGCTGAAGGTGTCATTCAGGTGAACATGTCATAGGAGCTGGACTAGCTTGCCGTATTCAAAACGCGTGATAGAAAAGATCCCTGGAATATAAAACATAGGTTTCGGAAATGAAAGACGCAGAGTTGGACACGGGAGTATGGAATTTCGCCGACCCCCAAGATTAAGCACCGTTACTAGTCACCGCCTCATTAAAATCAAATCTAACCAGACTATCTGGACAATAACTTATCTCGGGAAGCGGCCCCTGCGGTGAAATGAGCGGCAATTTAACCATTAGCCGTCAATCTGTTTTGCATGGTGATGACCCATTGGGCTGCTATCTCTGGCAACTATGAGACTCTTCCTTGGGGGAGTCACTGGGGTATCTTTACGATACCATCGGTGTTGCGTCAAAGGGTCCATCTTTCTCAGCAGGAGATTTCGTTAAAGTGAGGTGTTCGGGGAAGACAAATTGGACACTTCACTAACGGGCATGCTCTGAGGTATGGAACCGGATGTGTGATTCGTCAGACTGTCATGTGTGATTGGTAAATTTATGTAAATTTTGGAAGATGCGCTGATTCAGACTGACGTCCAAGAAATCTGTTCGTAGCGTCTGTCTGATATGCACTTTGACTACATTTACATAGTATTCACAGTATTAGCATAAACACTTTTTTAGTGTCTTGTCAAATCTAGAAAATTGTGCCAGATTTGCAAAGTGGCATACTAACCAGCGCTAAATCGATGTACCTACTACACATGGCTGTAAACTTATTCAACCTCAGTTGAAAATGACGCCACTCCGAGACAAGCCCGATCAAGGTTTCCAGTACTGCCTTTCTCTTATAAAATGTGGTTAGAATACTCTATATCTATGAAACATCTCTATAAAACACGCCAGTTATCTTCAGGAAGAAGGAGGAAGCGTCTCTGTAACGACTCCAACTCAATGACTCAAATCCTGTGTCAACCAATCACGGCGATCTTTGGGAGCAGATGTGACACCACTTCTGCCTTTCTTCTGCTAGGTACCCGGAGAGGCAGGAGATTTTGCATCGGTAAGGAGAGATAGTCATCAAGAGTATCGGAAAGAGATGACGGGTCAGTACAGCCAAGAACCGATAATGATAAGAACCATCATGTTTAATAAATGCGCCGTCCAAAAATCGAAAAAATCGTCAAAAATCGTCTAAAAGTCTGAGACACGGTAGCTCTTATACGATCCGTGTCCGTGCTAATTAATTTAAGAAATGTCTGTAGCAACGACGCTACATTGCTATCAGAAAAAAATAGATGGAAATAGAGAGACTTAATAGCAAAGGACCTCTAATATTTGCGAGCTTTAAATCCTGGAATGTAATAAGTTCATCTTTGGGGGAAATTTCAATGTCCTATTTCATTTTTATTCCTGTTCTTGCTCGAAACCGTTCTGTACAGGTACAGGGCACGAATGTTTCATGCCATGCCAGAAGTCTTGGCTGGTGACAAACCAGACCCGTGTCCAGGAATTTTTTTCGGGGGGGGGGGTTGCCTTTCGCGGGTGGTTATTGCCTGCTGGTCGGACAAGTACAAAAAACACATAGATCAGAGGGAAAAGCCTATAGGGGGTTTCAACCCCCTACCCCCCCCCCCCCTGGATACGGCCTTATGAGAAACACTAAGAAAGGTAATATTGTGTTAAGAAAATGCCGAGGGTTAGATAAGAACTAGTTGGTCCAGGGTCTGATACGAACTGTAAGCGATAATCTTACAACGAGAAAACCAGCTCCAAAGAGACACTTCAAACCATGAAACGATAAATCCGGCAGAGCTTTTGAAAAGTTAATTAGCCAGACTGTAAAATCCGCCGAGGGTTTACAGTCGGAATTTCCAGGGACACGGTCGGTTGAACCCAAAGGTAATTCCAAGCTGAAGATAAATCAAACGAAAATGAAGTTTTTGGCAGAAACAGCCTACGACAGACATTATTACCTACTTAGGAGCCTTCATAAACTTGCAAGTTTCATTTACGGTCCATGACCAGAATGTTATTGGAAAGACCAGATGTGCTGTGAACAGATCTGTTCTCCCATAGCAAACAATCGCGACTCAGTAACCTAACGGAATTGCAGAGATTTCAAGAAATATCTCGCAGTGTGGATGCATTCCAGGCCCCCCCCCACCCACTTCCAATTCCTTTTCCAAACGCCCCCCCCCCGTTTCTGGGTGGCGGAGGTGCCAGAAAAGATCGCCAACGGAGGAGTTTAACAAGTTCGCTGTCATTTCCCACAAAATGCCAATTTATGTTTTTTTTTTTATGACAATTTTGAATGTTTGAAAACAAATATATACCCAGACAAAATCTCAATAATATAACATCAGGTTTACGCCCATACCATTCTGTAGCCTGCTAGTCCTAGAAGGGACCTCACTTTGTATGTCTATCTGCTTGACAAAGTAGGAGGTTTTATTGTTTGGACTTAAGACAAATACTGGATTTCCCGCAAAATCTCTGAGCATTAATTCGAAAATCACCTCCAGAGTTGTTCGTCAAATTTGAGCCTGCGAGCCTACGTGGTCAAAGAAACAGGCTTGTTGGCCACACAAACCATCGGTTTGATCGTTCTTTTTGTAATAACTGATATATTTGGTTATTTTGAAAGGGAAGAGCACGGTGCGTTTGAGCCGTAGGCTACTTAGGACATCCGCCCCCACCCCTCGTTTGCTGATTGGTTTGAGAGTGGAACCTAAAGTCAGGCCTCCGGTCTTCGGAGGATTTTCACGTTATCCACCAGGTCCAGTGACCGTATTCAAGATCTAGCCTTAACCACCACCCTCGAACCCACATCCCTGGTCACCACATCCGAGCCACAGCCCGTTTGTGGGATCGCGAAAAACCGCTTACAGTTGCGGTATTTTCGTTGCCGTTTGGAGGAAGTTGCTGCTGGGACCCGTTACAAAAATACAAGACTCATCGGGTGGACGACGACCAAAAAACTGTTTGAAATAGGCGGTGCGGAAAGCCACAGGAAAATATACTCAAAACCGAAAAACACCAAAAATACAAATACAGTATGTACTGCGTTCAGCTCTGTTAACTTTTACGCATTTGGCATAAAGAAGAGTGGTCCGAACTCATGACCATCTGGCGAGCTACTACTCGTGTTACTCAACGTCACGAAAGAATGTCTACAGACTAGTCAGCTACTGCTGCCAAGCAAAAATATCAAAAGAAAGAAAAAAATCAGGAACTTCCTCACCCAATTTCTCAATAAATTACCAAAACAACTGTCGATGGGGAAAAGAAATATATACAGAAGATCAGAAGAACAATACAGAAGAAACAAAACTTCCAAAGCTACGAAAGATTTTGTTTTTACAAACCACCAAATCAACTCGCGCCAAACTTAACCACCATACCTCACTTCAATCAACTGGACCCTTTTATCCAAACACCTTCTTTTTCTAAATCCGTGGGAAGCAGATCTTGAAGAATCTTCAGATGGTAGCTCAAGTTTGCAGAGCTTAGCTGGCAAAAGGAAATCACTCATAGCGAACGTCAGCAAAGACATTCGCAGTCAGCTCCGTCCGAATAGGTTCATAGATGAAATGTAAGCAGTAGTTTAAGCCTCTTGGCAAACGAAAATTGGCAGAAAAGCTGTAGACATGGCGATTTTTCAGACAAAATGTGAAAGGTAGGCACGAGGGTAGGTATAAGCGATCGCACAGCAAACTCGTGAAGTATATACGAAGTAAAAAAAGTAGCCTATGAATCCAGGGTCAAAATCGTTAAGACAACGGTATTGATGTTTGGATATCAAAGCTCATACCCACAGGTGACATAATACCGTAGGAGCCTAACAGATTGCGTCATGTTGTAAAAAACTACTAGCTTGACGCATGGACAGCAAACGCAGCAGTATTCCTCGAACTGACAATAAGCAGTCGTAACAGAACAAAACGTGTTCTTTCGAAGAAACGTTGTTACTTCCAGCAAAATGAGCTTTTGCGCTACCTCTGTAGCAACCCTGTTTCGTGGAAACGTTGTTTTTCAGCCGCAGCCTCTTTGTGGACTCCCAAAAAAATTTCTTATATGTCCTGAGTGTCGGCGTTAGAGCACATGCGCGATTACGCGACGTGGAATTAATAGAAATTCAGAATTTGAATTTCCTGCCGACTTTCGAATTTGATTTTTTCTTCTTCATTGAATCAAAACCATTTTTTGTTCATCATGATGTATTTTAAGTGTAAACGACCCTTCCAACGACCCTTCCTCCAACCTATTAGCCAAGGGAACATCCCTGCCTCTAACGCTACAACTTTGCCCAGGACCCGTTATCCACTAAAAGACCCTTGACTAAAAGGTAAAAAAAAAAAACACGCATTGTCTTCTCCAAGTGCCTTTACTAAGAACAATAAAGAGTAGGGTAGAGTAGAGATACATTTATTAGAAAAACAGACACTATTCACCTTTTGGTTGCCAAGAGAGGCAATAAAGATCCCATTTACTTCAGTCTTCCGCTCTTATTGAAGAATACATATGAGTTTTGAATAATCAGTTCATCACCCCCCCCCCCCCCCCTTTCTCTGAACCCTTTCCATAAACAAAAATACCACCTATATTTACCACCTTCATTTTGATTGCGCTCACAAGTATCAAAATTGAAAAAAAAAAACTTATTCAAGTATTTATCTACGTACTAAAATTGTATAACACTGGACAACTTGGTCTATTGGCCTAGAAGGAAGAGAATCTTGTGTAGGCAGAGAATATTGTGTCCACTACAGAATTATTTTCAGACTATACTACATCTTCGCAAGCGTCGTAAAGTTTCCATTTCTTGCAAAGAACTGACTTCCGGCCTATAGTTCACCCCTCAGCCCCCCCCCCCCCCCGCTTCAGGCTGTCGAAATCTTACTTCCTCATTTTTCTTCTCAACAGAGAAAAAAAATCATAACAAAGTAATCACCACACGTTGTCCTCGCAAAGCACCGTCGAGTTTCTTTTTCTTGCAACGACACTGGAATTCACAGGCCCAGTTCGTTACGCAACCCACTAACCCCTCCATGCTGTTAAAATCCTACTTATCCATTTTGTATTACCTGCTAAACAAAATCTTTCTCTAGAGCAAATACCACTTCTGATGCTATTCCTGTCGGTCGAAGAAGACATCTTAAGTTTTGAATGCCCAGTTCATTAACCCACATCCCTCCTGTAGGCTGTTAAAATTTACTTCGTCCACTATCTGTTATCTGACTGAAGAACCTTTTTAGCAAAAAATACCACCTATAATTTGTCTTCGCTAAACGTCGTAAAGTTTCTTTTTCTTGCTAAGACCTGCCTTCCGGCATCCAGTCGAAGAAGACATTTTGAGTTTTAAAGGCCCAGTTTGTTAAATAGTCGTAAATGCTTGAACAAAGCCCTAGGAGTCAGCTTTTAGGGCACTTGGCCCGGGCACTTCCTATCCAATAAACATAGTGATTCTTCCCTTATTGCTTTACAACTATAGTAAAAGGCGGTTTTTCACTGCTTCGAAATGGAAGCCACTATGCAGACCTGCAAATCCTTCAAGGGTAGTCTCCCAACAAGCGAAAGAGATAAGGACCATGACAAAGATGGTAGTCAATTAACTCTGCCATAGAGATGGTATTTTCGTGTCGATTTCGTCGCAACCATTGAGAAAGATGTCCAGCAGAACTTTTAAAAGGAAAAACTCGGCTCAAAGTTTTGTAATGCTTTTAATTTAACAATTATTTTAATGGATCCTTAGCCCGCAATTTTACGGGTTGGCCAGGAAATTATGCAGAACTGGCAAAAAGAATCCAGTATTAAAGATCATCTACTAGTAATATCAGCTAACGTATCCGTTTTGCACTGTCAAATATAATTCGCAGTCAGCTTGGCATGACTGGGGAATCTCTACCGGTTAAAAAGATTAAAATAAACCTAAAGCCGAGTTTCTAATTTTAACTGTAACTAAGTGTCCTTGTACTGAAACAGAGTTGAAACTGTCGAAATCGAAAAGTTGAAAATAAAGAAAATTAACGAAGGTATTAGTAATTTGAGGTGAGTTGTTTTTATGATAAAGTAATAATAGTTATCTCAATCTAAAACTTTGAGAGATTAAACGGCACACATACCCTAGTGGCAGTTATTTAAATATAATCTATCAAGATAATGTATATATTTATATAAGTATATCGCAAATTAAAACAGTTTCGGAATAATCTTGCTGAAACTCGTCAGTAAAATTAAGAGATACCAGATATTATACAGTTTAATAGTTTTCAACAACAGATATGCCAGTTACACTGGATCTTTGATACAAGGCTGTTCAATCTAGTCTGGAGCAACCTATCTATATGAGCAAACATGATCACGTTTCATATTATAATTACTTATTTGTATCGTGCGTTAACTCTTTCGCAGTCAAAACACGAGCTGCGTCGAGATAACGTTGAATTGAAGGATTATCTTTTCAGACTAGTCTTGAGACTTCAGTCTATTTAACTTGTCCCTGTTTTCTCATTCAGACCATATCTACCACAAATCAATGATCTTTCAATAGGCTACGTCGACTATACCCGCAGTTTGGGGGGGGGGGGGTATACCAAAGACTACCGGAATAGCATATAGTCACAATTTGGTATATTATCTTACAATTATTTTTCGAAGTCGAAAATAACTAATTACGGACCTGGCACAGGAGACATGAATGCGAAGTTCCGTTCCCAAAGCTCACATCTCTTCGGCAAATCAACCATCTCTTGAGAAAGATCAACTACCTTGAGCAAGTTCGAACCCGTCATGGAACACTTGGCCTTTGAAATCATCGAGTTGGCAGGAAGATCCGCTAGAGACAACAAGAAGACCCGCATAATCCCTCGGCAGCTTTACCTTGCCATCGGAACGACGAGCTGCTCAACAAATTCCACTCTGGAGTCACCTTCAGCGTGGGCATCCAGACAGCCCTCCTCCCCAGAATAACAAGAAGCCACCCAAGCCCTAAACCAACCCACGACACGTCTCCTTGGAAAAAAAAAAAATGAGGGCATATCAGGTGAAACCTCCCAACAAATAGCACCTAGTAATTACGAGTGAATTCCTAACCCAGACTACCCGGGAACTGGGTAACCAATTCGTTCTTGCTCATCTCGTGTCAAAAAAAGTTTGATTCATAGGGGTCCATTTTTTTCCTTTCGCGTTAATAGTTCCGGACCGAACAGGTGGGTATGAAAATTAGTACGCAGGCCCTTATCAAAGCGGTGGGTCGCCTCATAACATACTGATGAAGGACCCCAGCAGAGCGAATGCAAACTTACTTAATTTTCGAAATTAAAAGAACATCATTGTTAAATCATGTTTTGGTTAGGTTTATAATTACATATAATTATCTTCACAATTATGGGTAATTGCGACTCTTCAAAAAATGTCTCAATTTGTTTTTGTTCAGAAGTACAGAAAATGCTGGACAGCATAGTAATGACGCCTTAATCGTACAGTAGAGTTATGCTTCTTAGAACGTTGGATCAGTCTAGTTTTAGGCTGTAAAATGAAGACCCAAACCGATCGTTCAGGAGTTCTTAGAAGCCCTTAGTTAGCTATTTTGCCTGAGTAGTTGACTTGTGTCAGAGAAAGTGGATGAAAATTGCTCTGTTCAAAGTTAACTAACGTTCAAAGCACACTTCTACGGTCCTTCAGCAACCCTGGAGTTTAAAGTAACATCACTTAATTTAGTTCCAAAGTAAAGAAAGAAGATTCCTCTTAGAACACATGCAAAGAAGTGATGAAATAAAACAGTATTTGATCTGAGTTTGAGTGGCAATTGATTTATCGGCCTAGAAACATCAGCCACTGCCGTAGAAGGGAGGCAGAGTGGGGCGGGGGCAGTCATAGGAGGGGCCAGAGAATACACATAATATTATGCGTTTTTGCTTACTTTTCGAGGAAGCCACCGCAGGATTTTCCCGCCCCATTTTCAGTTTAAAAAAAAGAAAAAAAAAATTTAGTCCAAGAAGAAGGTATATAGGTGGGCCATGGGTAAGTTGGAAATTTGGTTTGGAAATTTGTGATTAAGAGTAGAGGTTGTTAGGGGCGTCACGACTGGGGGGATGGGGATCAGTGGATGTTTCTGAATATCAGTCGATTTTTTTCAAAAATTTTGTTGTTGAAAACAGTCGTTTTTGCTGCAGAAAAGGTCGGTAAATGCCTCGCCCCCCCCTCCCCAAACGTTTTGGCTAGTAACGCCTCTGGAGGTTGGATATGCGGAGAGGGAATGGGTGGAAGTAAAAATGAAAAGGGGGTGTTTTTCAGATTTGAACAATTTGGCCAAAGAAAATTGGCCCAGAAATGGCCTACGGCCTGTTTTCTATCTATCTAATTATATATCCATAGAAAAGAAGATAAAAACTAATATGAATACAAATATTCACACCGTGTTGCTCCGAGAAGCCGCGATAGACAGCTTTTTTGAGGAAGTTTTCTTGAGCTGAAAATGAAAGATGGACTAATTTCCCGCTGATTTCGCGCTGGAAAGTGATTTCGAAACACGAAAATGGATGGTAAGTCTGCGGACAGATTCTCTTCCATTGGGGGAAAGAACAAAGTTTATAGGTAAAGTTAAGTTATGTGTTCCTTACTTCTGCGTATTTTTCCTTTTATTTGTCTATACTGCACTATTTTCCTCTTCTTAAGTGCGTTAATTAAATCATCATCATCATCACTTCTGCCGTATGTGTGGTTCACTAGGGAAGGATATTTGGCATTTGGTGGGTACACTGTCAGAATTTTCATAAGAGACAACACAAAGATGCGCGGTTTCAGAAGATAATGCGGAACAGAGAACACTTCGGATGTTATCTGTTGTGTTTCAAAATATTATGCATAATAAGCGTTACCATCAGGAAGAACCGAAAAACCGCCAAAAAGTCTCTGCTGAGTTTTCTGACATCATGACGATAAAGAATAAAGTCAGTAGATACTTTTTTTGGCTCTTCCTAACAAAGCTTGTGATGCATAACGTTTTCAAACACAACAGATAACATCCCAAGTGTTATCTGTTACGCATTGTCTGTTGAAACCGCGCATCCTAGTGTTATCTGTTATGATATTTCTGACAGTGTAGATGCGTTGAGTTAAATCATTCGCGTAAAGAGATTTTTGGGCATGATAGGTTCAAGGTTCAAGGTTCAAGGTTTTATTATTTACAACAAAACAAAATAACTAAATATCAGGAAGTTACCCGGCAGAGAGGGACTCAACAAATGCTCGGGCAACATACAAAGAAGAGAAGAAAATTCAACCAATAACAGATTAAGAGCGCGCCTATATCATAACAGCGTGAACAACAAGAAGAAAGAAAAACATGAAAAACAATAAGAGATTATAAAGCAACTTACCACGTCAGATCGAAGACTCAATAACCATCAAAATATAAAAAATATATAACCATGGGCAAAGAATCAGAGAATCAGGACTGAACAAACCAGAGGCCAAACCACCTTCTCCAACACTCCTCATTAATACAAATCCAACAATTTAGTTTTAAACCTTTTTTTTAGTAAAGGAAGAGAAAGGCGAACAATATCTTTATCTTCTAATAAATTATAAAATTTAACTAAACAATTACGCAAACTAAATCTGGATCGTTAGGGAGGGAGAACGAGGATTTGGTTAAGGTTATGACTCATAGCCCCCTCTTCCTCAAAACTTATGAGGAAGAGAAATTTGGGCGAACTTCGGCTTGGGAGGTTCTTCAAGCAGGCTATGGAGCATCGGGAGCACTTTTTGGAGTAAGGGTTCCCTCCTTTTGGTGTAAATATTGTGTTTTTGAGTATTATGTTGTGTTCCTGCCTCGGCCATGCCCCACGGGCTTTTTGGAAATAAATTCATTCATCCATTCATTAAGTGTGCATTCTGCAAATTTTACAAATAATCAGCATAAACAGAGAGACTTGCAGCACCGGGAATATGAAACGCGAATCTCTATATGAGACATCCTTTTCATTGCATCATCCCGCCCCAACCCATCGGCGTAACCTTTAAATTATGATAGACTTTCCCGAGTACTAGGCAACCCGGCCGTTATTTGTACTCTTGAAGCGAACAGAAAACAAACTTACCCCGTAACATCTCCCTGGCTCCTTCATCTGGACGGGAGTCTGCCGAACAATCCCTCTCCCCAGAGCCTCCCTTTGCCTCTGGGCGGCGAAGAGCCGGAGCTCCCTACGCTCCTCTTCTGACAGGGAAGAGCAGAATCTGACCTCGTTGTCATGAGGCGGAAGCTGGTAGAGAAGCTGGCGAACCCTATGTTTTTCGCCGATCGAGTTCACGTAGGGAACTTTTTCTTCGGACAGCGAAGAAAAGTATAAGTGAACCTGAAAAAAGGGGATTTATGTATAATATGTTCTTTATTTCCATAATAGCACAACATAATATGGCTAGCAGAGGACCATCATGACGTAACACATGTGGAAGCAGTGACGTACAATATATTCAGTATAAAATATATTGATTCCTCTTCAAAATAAACAGATTACTTTCCATGTGGCAGGTTCACAGATCTGGCAGATTCGAGCCATAATTTAGTGTAGGCTACCTGTTCCTTTCAGTTGACCTTTAAGGGCCAGAGTTGTTTTCCAAAATGAACTAGCTTGGATGTCTGCGATTTTCTTTCATCCCCCCTCCCCCACAAGAAAAAAATGGATCAGTTTTCGTATCTACACCAGGGTGACGAACCAAGGGACTCCCTGGGATATGTTAGAGTTGATGTAAAGGTTTTTACATCTTTGGGATATGGATTGTATGTTTTTTTTATTTTTTTATTTTATATCTTAACCTTTCCAGCCTCGTGTCTATTAGTTACATGTGAGCCTAACCTGAACCGAATGCCAGATCAGGCGAGGCTATACAAACCATTCAGTCCATCAAATCAGAGAGACAGTTTGGAGTATTGGACAAGACCCAGGCGAAGACATCAGACTGAATTATTTTCATTACTGTGTATTCTAAGCAAGAACTTATAAATTCTTATTACTACTAAGCAGACTGGTAATGCCCTTGTAAGGGCAAGGAAAGAAATGAGAACACTAGAGAGGCTGTGGCAGCAAGGCAGGTCACTGACACAATACAGAGCGATATATGTGAAGGCAAAAATAGGATCTAAAAGGGGTCTAGACTAAAATACTGTATATGTAAATATTCCGCTGTTTTAACTGATGCAGTGCGAGCGTGTTCCACCCTTCTAACAATAGTAACTACTAGTTACTATTTTCGCTCTAGCCTCGTGAAAAGTTACGACACTGACCTTTCTAGCCTTCTCGAAATAGTTACTTTGCTTAGCACGCTCGGGAGCGTAGCAAGCGTGGTAACTACAAATCTCTTTGACATGATTGGTTCGATTACCCTTGGCACTATATTTTGCTGAAGACAGAAAAATGAGTTCCAGCCTCGACGCCAAGAAGCCAGAATCAGTGACGCCATGCGTAGTAAACACGTTAAGTATGGTGGAACACGCTCTACATCTCCCGTCTTCCGCAATTTCTCATCAACTCTACTCTGTTCCAGCACGGATCTTCCAGACTCTTGAAAAGTTTTCATCTTTGAAAGAGGAGTTCTGACGATATTTTCGCTGACAAAGACTTTCTTTGCAGCGATAAAGTAGTCCTCCACTCTAGCAAACATGCTAAATTACTTCAATAGGCTATAAAGTAAAAATCCCATCAGCATTTTTCCCAGGGCCTATCCACCAGAATCAAAAGTCCCCCCAAGATCCCTCCTCGGTTAAACGGCTTTATAACCTCATATTTCAATGCAGGAAATGACGTTGTTTGCATGAAATCCTTTAAGCGTGTTAAAAGAGAAATGCAAAAGTTATGAAAAGAAGGGGGAAAACAGCTTGCTTCAGATTTGCCTCCGAAGTCTTAAAGAGCTCTACAGGCAATAAATCGGACAAGAGAGGAAAACGACGTCGGTTTGGTTGTGTCAAGAATCGAAGCATTTTACATTTTTGAAAATACCGCCTTAGAGCCACAATAAAATCACTAGCCCGACCGTAACCCATTGGATGTTTGAATTTTAAACATTGACGCTGTCATCTTCTGCGTGGACTGGCAGACCTACGCTTTTTATAAACGACTTATTGCCATTATTGTTATCACACGGTTCTGACAAGTACTTCGTTTCCCCGTATGTTTTCCCCACTGACACTCACGAACGGACAACACACATCTTCCCCCGTTTCTGTTCTCCAGAACTTCTTAACCTTTGTTTCCAGCTCATGTCTAAGGTTCAGACATGCATTATTCATAAGTGTTCACAACGGGCTTACTAGCAAGATTTATCGTTGATCTTCTTCGTACTTAAAATTTCCTCGGACCAGCCAAGTGTGTGCAACAAGGAAAAAAATGGTGCTCTGTCCAATCTACTTTGTTTACACACAGAAAATAATTAAAACAAAAGGGACTTTCATAAATGAAGTGCTTCAACCTATCTCGCTAAATACGGCGCCCGTATGGAACATACAAATACCTATGCTTACTACACTACAAGGATATACAACTTCCCCTACGTGCTAGTCCTGTTCGGAGAAATGTTTCATGCCTAAAATCTTGATTTGTATCAACTGTGACCAAAAAGAGAAAGTAGGTTTGTGCCAAGCAGAGGCTCAAAGACCTTTCGTACCTATAATTCTAGTACAACCTACGATCCTGTAACATCATTCCTTGATTCTTAAACACGGAGACACAAAGTTCACATGTTAGATTTTGAACCCACTAACAGCACTTCACTAATCTTTGCATTTGCCACGATTCACTAGTTTCCATGCGCATTCTACTCCCGACGAGTGTTTGAGTATCATGTTATTAATGCGTAACGCCGCTTTTCTGGATTTTGGAATATTGGTGCTTAAACAGTAAATAGTGCAAGGTGTGCTTTAAAGTTTAACCGTAAAGGGCTAAGATACACTGTCAGAAGTTTCATTACAGACAACAGAGGGATGCGCGGTTTCAACAGACAGTGCGTAACAGACAACGCCTGGGATGTTATCTGTTGTGTTGGAAAACCTTATACGCGAAATGTTATGCATAACAAGCATTGCCAGGAAAAACAGCCAATAAAGCACCTACTGACTTTTTTGTTGGTCGTCATGATGTCAGAAAATTCAGCAGATGCTTTTTGGCGATTTCTCAGCTATTCCTGATGGCAACGCCTGTTATGCATAACATTTTCAAACAGAACAGACAACATCCGAAGTGTTGTCTTTTACGCATTGTCTGTTGAAACCGCAAGTCCTTCTGTTGTCTGTTATGAAACTTCTGGCGGTGTAGGACAATCTAGTTACCCATCACGTGTTCGCTTAAAGAGGCTTGAGGACCCAAGAAAATGCGTTACTTCGTTCCTCCGCCTGTCCTCCGCTATTCACGAATAATCAATTTCATACAGTGGAATTTCTCTGTCGGGTTTGTGGTGCCTCTATGCGATTGCACCTGTGTTGATATGCTTTACAAAGCGATTTACGAAAAGTAAGTGTTCACGCAGTGAGCTACCTTCCGCAAGCTGTGCACATGGCCACTGAAAAACCGCGGATGTATTGAGATTCAAATTTTCCGGGTCATAGTAGAATTTTGCGTTGTGAGGAGCGTCGTAGATATTCTGTACGTCATACTAGGGCAAAAGTGAAAAATAAAAAGTCCCTTAACACAGTCCAAATAATGAACTAGTGTTCCGTTGAATGATACAAAAATATGTTGGCATTTCAGTTAAACTTTAAGGATAGATTAGCATATCCAGGGTACTTTTAATGTTAATACGGACTTTAAATATTCCTCTATTCGTACTGGACGGGAACTGAACTTTCTCATGGTGAGTTCAATTCAATTTCAAACCAGCACCCACCCTTCCCCCGCTCCCTCACCCCCCACTGTGGATGTAATCCCAGAATCTCCCTTTCGAGTTCAGGGATGGCACTTCTGGACCTTCATCTCCTTTAATAAAGTTAGTTAAACATCCCCGAATGGACGACGTTACTGGAACATCTTAAGGTCTGGAGATTGAACCAGGTCCTGTAATAGGTCTTTCCCCCTCCCCACCAAGGTCCCAAGCACGTATTGTCTTGATTACGAATAATTCAATCAAATCTTAGCGGAAGAACTCAGACAAACATTGCGAAAGACGTAAAAGGAATACTAAAAGAGGTCCAGGGCGGAGGACATTAAAAATAATAAGAAGTATAATTCGCGGAAAGTTCAGCAGATAGAGTTTAAGTTGGATAATGAAATGCTCGACTCTCGTTAAGAGGTGCATAGAAATGATGTCTAAGCGAAAATGGGGAGGTAGAAATGAATTTTAAAAGTCTAACAGAACACAGACTGTGAAAGAGGCGACGAAATGGAGCCACGATTGCATTAACTGCTTAGCAAGGCTACGTATCTGATAGTAATTCCGACTTGTTCGGCGCTTAGCTTCGCCTTCTTCTCTTCTTTAGCTAAATGCTAACATAGCACGTAAATAATCCGTCGGGCAATGCGGAAAGTTACGGAAAGAAAAGTCAGTTTGAAAAATCAAAGTTGAAAGAAGACCAAAGGTTTCGATAGGATCCCAAAACTTTAATATAGGATCCAGATAATGGGGTATTGTAGATGTCCGGGCTTAACCAAACTCCTTAAGACTTTGACTAATACAATTTTGAAACAGATTAAGGCCAATGGCTAATCATCTGAGAAAACCAAGTTCGGATATGGATTCGGCATGTGTGTTTATCCTTACACGTTACATCTACTTTGACGAAATTGATCAAAACATCTGCCTTACTTCTGCCGAATTCGGTTTCGGCCGGATTCCGGGCAAACCACTTGTCCGGCAAAAAACTAAAGCTCAACAACGGAATCAGCATGTCTCCTTACCCCTAGATCCAACCTCTAATCAACTTCAGACAAAACCTTTGCTTTTAACAAATTTTCCGGTTTGGGCCAGATTCCGGGCGAACTATTCAACGCAGAACACTATTTTCATATACAGATTCACCGTGACTCCTTACCAGTATATCGAACCTCTCATCAACTTCAGATATAACCTTTAATTTTAACAAATATTTTGATTTTGGCCGGATTCCGGGCGAACTATTCAACGCAGAACATTATTTTCATATACAGATTCACCGTGACTCCTTACCAGTATATCGAACCTCTCATCAACTTCAGATATAACCTTTAATTTTAACAAATATTTTGATTTTGGCCGGATTCCGGGCGAACTATTCAACGCAGAACATTATTTTCATATACAGATTCACCGTGACTCCTTACCAGTATATCGAACTTCTCATCAACTTCAGATATAACCTTTAATTTTAACAAATATTTTGATTTTGGCCGGATTCCGGGCGAACTATTTGTCCGATGAGAATGAAATTCAGTTCTGGATTCAGCATGTCTCCTTACCCCTAAATCGACTCTCGCATCAGCTTGACAAAATATTTTATCCTTCCCTTAACTGAAACCCCCACCCCGCCCCTAAATATTGGGCTACAGGGCCCACCTACGAACTTGACCTGTACTTCGACCCAGTGGATCCACATACAAGGATCCACAACCCCTTGAAGAGTTATCGTGCTGACAGACGGACGAACTGACGGACGGACAGACGAACAACTCCTACGAAGAGTTGTGAAGTGGAGGAATTCCTCCACTTACTTTTTGGGATCCCAAAAAGCGCGAATCAAATTTGCAGCTAAGCTTTCCTATTCCCCGTTTTTGGGATCCCAAAACGTAACCGTAAAAGTTGTCCGTCTGTCTGTCCGTCCTTCCGTCTCTCAGCACGATAAATCTCGAAGGGAAAGAGATAATTTGATGAAACATGAAGTAAGGATTCTTTGGGTCAACGGAAAGGTCGAGTTAGTAAGACGGGACCCATAGCTGTATATTTTAGAGGAGGGGGAAAGATTTCAAATTAAGAGGCGGACAAAAATATTTTTAAGAACTAATGAGAGAGTCGATTTACGAGTAAGGAGACATGTTGAATCCGAATTTGAAATGTATTTCCTCGCCGGACGAGTAGTTCACCCGGAATCCAGCAAAAACCGGAAAATTTGTAAAAAAAAAAAAAAAAAAAAAAAAGTAAGGGTTCAATCTGAAGTTGATTAGAGGTCATATATCAAGGGCATGTCACTGGGTATACCCAGATACTGAAAATCATTTTACGCCCACCACTTCTGTACACCTAGACTTGGTCTTTCCTTACCCACACCTGTTTGGTCTCGGAAATTAAAAGCGCTTAATAAACAATGGCTAAATACAGAAACTCGCTACGATGTTCTTCGGCGATATTTCGGCCCCTCTCTGCAAGGGTCCTCGTCAGACAATTGCTGGACAGAAGAAGTTGAACCTGAACCATCGACTTTCCGTTTTTAGCCATTATCTATTATATATTTCCCAGTCAGCCTTGGCTCAAGGAGCATCTAAACTTGAAAGAGCTTTCTGCTAAAGAATTTGATAAGCTTATGGAAGCAGGTTTCCAGCTAAAGTTGTAGACACTTGGAAAATTGTCCAAAAGGTGCAAATGAAGCAGTAGAGAATTTCGAGGTAAAAAAAACAACACAAGAGTAGTGTTTTCATCAATTGTGTTTAGAGTGATGGTTCACCCTCAATTGTGTATAGAGTGATGGTTTGTCGTCAACTGTTTATTGGGGGACTGAGACAGTTATAAATAGATGGCACTTTACATAAGGTGTCATCTCTGTATAATTATAAATTTTCGTGACATGGGGATGTGAACTGCTTAGATGAATTTCCCTTCGGGCGGGATCACTGTTCCTATGGCCGGCTTCTTCCAGACTGTTGTAGTGGTGTGCGAACTCTGTTCTCAAGCTAGCTCAGTTGGTAGAGCGCCTGCCTTGTAAGCAGAGGGTCCTGGGTTCAAATCCCGGCTGAGGAGCATTTTTGTCTTTCAGCTCATTACTTCTAAAATGGACTGAGAAAATGAGCCATTTGCAGCCTGAGTTTCGGCCAGAGTTTTTTGCTCACCCCACATAATAATAATAACAATAAATAGACATTTGGAAATCTTAATCGACGAATCGTGAGAACACATGGCTCGGAAACGCTTGCTCTAAACTGAATGTACTAGTGAATCGAAAGCGACGATCAGAAAATCCATTAGCACTTATTTATCGAAAGTTATATAATGAGAAGGCATAGGTTTTCCCAGACATTATACTTCTCCAATTTGAAAGGCCAATAAGCCCGCGGCTTCTCATATTGTTTTAAAACAGGCCCAGAAAAGTCACTGCTAAGTGGTGATCGGTCTAAAACCAAAATCTGATAATGAAGTGAAGATTAGCATGAAACTACTGCATTTCCGCTTGTTGATTAGAATGAATAGCATAACCACAAAAGGGCAAAGGACCACCACCGCCCACGGGGCCCAATCGACTAATTGCAACCGTCGAAATAAAGTGGGATGACCTACGACACTGCCAAGTTTTCTGCGTTCCCATTGTATAGAGCGATGGTTTAGAGGAAGCACACTATGACGTTATGGATGTCTTCGACGTCGGTGTCACATAGACCTTTTGTGCTAACGCAATGTTTCTTAAAGGGGTTATATTGGAAGCATTCTAGCATTTTAAGTGCCTAGATAACCCCAATCCAACTCTAGTTTAAACCAGGACTCGGTGCGATCGTGGGATCATCTAGTACACTGTAAAAACAACCTCTCCGCTTCAGATAGCTTCATCTGTAGTATTTCGCATTCTAGCGTTTTAATCTGTTAACTCTTCGGGTTCAGAATAGAAATCTCCGAATTCGGTAATGCACAACTTCTAAAGTCCGGTATAAGAAAGACTTTCTACAGAGTGGCGCAAGTCGGAACCATCTCGACTTGGCAAGGTCAAAATAGATTCTGATGAGAAAATCAGAAAAATAGCAGGTATATAAATAAAAAAAAAAATGAAACTAAATATTTTACGGACTCTATTTCAATTATTTGTTTTGAGGTTTTCCTGTCACTTTTTCTTTAAAGTCACCATTCAAGAAGTGTGTCCATTCAGGACTTAGCAGAAAAAAGGCACAGTTCTGTTCATCATGACCTCATACGGATTGGTTATGTTTTCTCCCAGATTTCAACAGTTTAGATCAACTTCTTTAACCAATCCTTCCTGACAATGAATGTCAAGAAACTGGACCGAACCGGGCCCCGAAGTCAAATTGACTCTTTGGCCTAGATTTCATAAGAACCTCAAGAAATACTGCCAAACAGTTAGTGTTTTTTTATACTTTCGAAGCATTTTTACAGTCAATTTTTTATGTAAATACTCCTTGAGCCCAAGCTGAATGGAAAACATATATTTAAACTTTGCATAAAACGGATACATCAGCTACGATGCTTTGGAAGCGATACTTCGGCGCTTCTTCGCAAGGGTCTTTGTCAGGCTGTCAGGAACTTCAGGGACAACAAGGACCCTTGTGAAGAAGGGCCGAAATATTACTGCCAAAGCCTCGTATCTGGCGCATCTGTTTTATGCATTGTTTGACTATAAATTTGTGATAAAAAGGGTTATTAACATCTTCTCAAATTGCTTTGCACTTTACACTGTAGGAAACCGTGTCCCTCAGTTTTTTTATTTGACAAATTGTATCTACGACTGAGATTTTTCTTTTTACAAAACCTACGAGTACAGCATTAGCTCCGTCTAAATCCCCCTTGATATGAAAATGCCTATTTCAGAAGCGACCATTCTTCTGCTGTAAAGTAGTCGAGTCAGGACAATTTCAGAATGAAAAGCACCCCCTCCCCTCCCTACATAACAAAGGATGAAGATTAATAACTTTCAATGTAAATGCCTTTTTGGAAATTAGAATTCTATACCATTCCCGGTCAACACTTTGAGAAGTCCGACTGTGACCAAAGAGAAACTTCGAAAAGGAAGGAATGCTCAGGAAATGCGTGAAGAGCAAATAGGCGAGACTGCGATAGAGGTGTCCAAGAGATCAGGGGTGCCGCTTATGCCCGGGCCGCACTACGGATACACCTGTTCGTAACGGTCCTGACCCGTTTTTAAGACCGGCGGTTTTTAGACGTTCCTCCTTCAACCCGTTCATAAGATATGGGATGGATAAATTCATCTGCCATTTTTAATTTGTTATGAACAACCAATGAGAGAGGAGCGTCCTAAAACGTATTAAAAACCGGTCTTAAAAACGTCTAAAAACCGAATTACGGGAAAGTGTGACCATAGTGGCCAGAGTTGCCACATGTCACACCATAGTGTGAATTGTCACTCTATTTTGTTTTTGTCACTCTTGTCCTACGTAAGACAGAAAAATCACTCTATTTCAGATTACGTCCAAATGTGTCCCTTGGTGCAGCAGGAATTCCGAAAAATAGTGACTATATCACGTTTTTCTGTGAAAATAAAACTAAGATGCGTGCTTTTTACAGAGGCGATTCCGGCCAAAAATTACCATCACGTTTTTTCGTAAAAAAAATTTCACTCACGGGTACAAATTATACGGTAATGTAAAACAATAAGGTAGTTTTGTAATAATTAATAGTGTCATCTATGGTATTTTAATCCTGAAACGTTACAGATAGCCTTCTTCCGATATTGTTTTGTTGTTGGTTTTACAACTCTAAAGAACAGCTTTTGATTATGTGATTATTCTTTTTAGAACATACCGTTTTAAAAGCTTCGATAAGTTGACAATGTCAGCATTTAACCGACAGCGAAGAAACAAAACCAAAGTGTTGCTCTCGCAACACTTTAGCCGGCGAAGCCGGACAAAGGTTGCCGCAACACTTCACGTTGCCCGGGCAACGTAGGTCTAGTTAAATACTTTGATGTGCATGTATCAGGTGAGAAAATGCTCATGTCAGACAATCAATTTCTGCGGGCCCAAAATTTGCTCAGAAAATTCTTCAGGCATGAGTATGGCTTAAGAGCAAGCTGACTACGAATCACTTTTGACTGTGCTAGACGGACAAGGGTAGTCGTCATAGGTTCGTTTTTTCATTAGGTTCGAATATGAGCCGAATTATTACATTAAATACATATGTTGAATTAAAAAATAATTAAAAAAATTTTTTTACAGGACCTGTCTTACCAATACTACTAATAGATATTCCTTCGCCCAAGCTCACTGCGAATCATATTTGACGGACGGATAAGTCAGCTACATCTCTCTTAGAGCTATAATTCGGCCCTTCTTAGCAAGAGTCCTCTTCAGGCTCAAACTGGAAAATAAACAGTTTGAGCGGCTTGAGCCTGAAGAGGACCCTTGCCAAGAAGGGCCGAAATATAGCTCTAATAAAAATATAGCTTACTTATCCGAGTTACCCGTTTTGCACCGTCAAGGTATAATACAAATGCTATCTACTTCCATAATCACTCCATATATTTCTAAACCCGGAGACCCCAATTTCGCACGGTACATTCTAACCCCTCTAACCAAACCACGCTGGTTTTCTCACTAGCCGTGTTTTTCTATCTTCGATGTGCATCACGCTATCGACGGTTGTCTGCAAGAAGCTTTTCCACCAGAAAAACCGGTTGTGTAAATTATTTCCTGTGTCTCGGAAAAGGCTTAAAACAGCAAAAACCGTGGGTTATCTATTGAAACTGTAAGTTGAAGAGTAAAGAGTGTGAGGGTCCTTTAAATAATTAAAACATCCAATATTATATTAAATTCTAGATTAAATATCAGCTGACGTATATGGTTAGCGCAGTCACATATTTTCCATACGAATCTGACTTTCACAGAAATTTTGCTTAGCCCTAGGCAGGCAATCGGATTCGAGCAAAATGTTGAAAAAGCAGAGCAAAATAACACTAGAACTAGCGCCAAGACCTATGCTTTCCATGCGTCGGAAACACTAGGAACTAGCGTCAAGACCTATGCTTTCCATGCGTCGGAAACGGGCCCTACACGTAGTGCCGCCCACTGGGCTCGCGACGCTCAAAGCGAGACAAAATTGTGGGTTTAGAAAATAGAAGCAGAGCTAAGATACGGTCTGCACACATCGAGGAAACTATCGAAGCAAGGAGTTATCGGAGCCAGCGGTGCTGCACACCTGACTGACTACAGTAGGGACGTTTTCAATCGCTAGTGGTGCTAGTGTCACTGCTATTCGAGTGTGTGTCACTTTTTCTCAGTAATGGCTCTACTCCCTAGTGTTATTTTGCTCTGTTGAAGAGGGTTGGAAGATCTTTTCTGCTTACCCACCTTCAGAAAAAAAGCTCCGACGAGCGTTGACTCAACGGCCACTCAAAGTCAATCTCAGACGCAGCTGATCGATAATCCGAAACTAAACCGTTGACGGACGAACGGGAACTTGACTATCGCAACGGATGAACAGAACGGTGGAGACTCGCTGAAGAAAAAGTGGGACGAAGATTTGTGTAATGAACGTAAAACAATTTGAGAGACATTAAGGATTACATGACGTATTGTTCATAATTTATCATCGTCCGACCTCCTTCCCACCTTATATTTTTCCAATCTCCGCTAGACGATGCACAACTGCGACAAAAAAACTAGACTGATACTTAAAGCACGTTCGACAGACAAAAACCTGATCTGGTCCTCCTGAAAGCCAAACAGGAACAAATTGGACTTCCACCAATCCAATACTTCATACTTTAAGACCACAAAGTGGAACCTTCAGTGCTATACCAAGAAGTGGACAAACAAGACCGTACCTCGAGGGAGAAGAAGATCTCTCTGTTGAAGGATTGCTAGTAGGAAGGCCCTTGTGAACAAGTACGCTATGAACAAGCGTACTATTTAGACACAATTAATTAAAGACACAAGAAAAATATCTACGGCCAAAAGCAAAAACCGCGACTGGCCAGTCCCTGGCGTCTAGGTTAGCAGACTTGCCTGGCACATTTTTTGCTTTCGCAGTTCCGGCTGTCGCTGTATTTTTATAGGAGCTTGTCTTCGCAGTGCTGACATGCCTGGCGCAATTTCAGTAAACCTTGGGGGGGGGGGGGGGGGGGAGCAAAGATCAGACGGACAAATTTTGCGATGTCATAGGTATCCCTCCACACATTTTGGGGTTAAATTTAAAGTAGTTTTCGAATAAACCTTGGAGTAACGTGCTTTGCATTTTGCTTTTTGTAACCTATGTAACACCACAAAATAGCATCAAGGAGTACCCCCCCCCCCCCGAATGGCGCCTTTGCTGACATGTAAGTCATAACACACATGAGAGAACGTCAGATCATTGGTCGCAAACTAGGAGGTTAGTTTCGGACTAATGCCAATACGCCAAGAACGTAGGTTAGGAAAGATAGCGGAATAATATCCAGATTTTCCGGGGTATAGAAGAAATTGTAAGTAGTAAGTTTTCCTGTTCTACAATAGCGTCGTAACACCCAAGTTTTGGCATCTCAGGGAATTTCAACCAATTCCAAGCGATAAAAAAAATTGTGTTCCAAAAAACAACACGTCCGGGCATTTCTGTGCATGTTAGTTCTGGCATTCGACTTTTTTGCGTTTCCTTCCCCTACTAGCCTAGCTTGAGGCCTGTTTCTCAGTCAATTTCCCTCAATTACCCTTCATTTCTACCACAGATCATTAAGGAAATAATCTCTGCTCATTTAACAGTTAAACGTCTAATAGCAAGCTTCAAGGAACTCAAAACAGGAAAGATTGGAAAAAGGTTGGAAAATTATTAGGCCGGTTGATAACAAATTTTGAAGGGTGATAAATCGAACTGCAGACACGCAACAGGGTACCCGAGGGTTGAATCAGAGGAATGGGACTCGGCGTTGCGCCGAGATGAACTGACCGAAGAAATGGGCTATAAAATACAGTGCTGGTATTAATTGCTACCCTGACGCAGCGGGTATAACCACAAAATGAAATATTGTTGAATGAGGGTTCATGGCCTAGAGTAGATCGCCCTACTCTTGTCCACAGTAATAGGTTCCTTTAAGATCGTAAATTACACCCTGTAAAACTGAGACCTAATCAAGTGTAAAGACGAGTGGAAATTCTTTCGCTTGATTCATATTTGCAAAAGAGGTATGCTTCTTTGAATATCTCTCTCAATTTTCACTACCCTGGTGCTATTCCTCTTGGATGAGAAATGGAAAGAACTAATAAAAAACTTGACATGATCTAAATAGCAAGTATTTGAGCTTCCTTTTGTCGTAAAGAATGGGTTGCAAGTCTACATCTTTCATTTTTTTGTCATAGTCAATATTAGGTTTCTTCTGGTAGGATACTATGAACGGTCTAGGAGCACCAACACAACTTGGGTGGATTAGTTATCACAAGGTGCCTGTAAAAGACTTAAAAGTCAAGGCTGCTAACACTTGTTGCATTTTTTTCTAAATATTCTAGACTTGGTCGGTCGGGTGTCCTTAGCTCCAAAAGCAAAAAAACAACAAATTTCAATTCTACACCATTTGAGATGCAAACCGATCTACTTATACTCTGCCCTCGGCTGGGAGTGCGATGCGTGATAAGAGCAAATCATACAACGCTCCCCATTCTTTTCCGTAGATTTCTTCTGTAGGTGGACTTTTGTCCATGGTTTGGGGCACCAAAAACCACGGAGTACGAGTTACTTCAGGATACTTTGGGTTACTCAGGGTTACTTTTGATTACATTGGGTTACTTCGGGTTACAATTCAATTTCAATTTCAATTTCAATTTATTTTAAAAATTCCTTCACGGGCAAGCCGAACATTGGATTTTTCGTCATAAACATAATAACATCAACACCTTTGTCATAATTTTGTCATAAATAATAAACTTATATACAATTGGAATCACTGTAAGTGATCATTTACAATTACACTTATATTAGAACTGAAATTCAAATCATTATAACATAAACAAGAGTTACAACGAATTATGTATTTCGACGATGACGTCACATTAAACGTATGTAAGAACTAGGATTCAAACAATTATAAAATAAGCACGAATTACGATGAATTTTACAAGAATCACGATGAGTTATACATTTCGACGAATGACGGTACGAAGCTTTGCAGTGGGTTACATTGGGTTGGGTACATTACTACATTGCAGTGGGTTACATTGGGTTACTTTGAGATACTTTTGGGTTACTTTCTAGGGTGTACGAAGTTACTTTTGGTGACCAACCCTGGCTTTTTTCTTGTCCTGCAGGGAAACGCCACAAACCCCTCGCCCCGAACCAAACAGTAGCACTGTCCAGAAATAGATGTTTACTAGAGAAGAACCTAGGCCAGAATCATAGGCCCTTGATAGAATTCAAATCAGTGTCCTCCTGATGTAAGTGACGCTGTAAGCTGTAATACAAGGGCTGCTCACACGCAACTGCACTGTCAGAAGTTTCATAACAGACAACACAGAGATGCGCGGTTTCAACAGACAATAATCAACAGACAATCTGCTGTGTTTGAAAATGTCATGCATAAACAAGCGTTGCCAATAGGAGCCGAAAAATCGCCAAAAAGCATCTGCTGAATTTTCAGACATTATGACAACAAACAAAAAAGGCAGTAGATGCTTTTTCGGCTGTCTCTTGGCTCTTCCAGTGAATGCTTGTTATGCATAACATTTCATGCATAACGTTTTCCAACACAACAGATAACATCCCAGGTCCTGTCTGTTACGCACTGGCCGTTGAAACCGCGCATCCTTATGTTGTCTGTTATGAAACTTCTGACAGTGTGATCAGGTAAGCTGTACCAAAAAAGAACCTAACAATAATCTATATTCTCCAACCAGATACAGCCGTACCCTTCATTTTAGTATGAGACACATGAGTTGGCACCATGCGGATCCGTTGCGAGGCGTTCCTCCCCTCCCATCCCAGGGCCAAACTCCAGACCAGCTCCCCTTTAAATCTCAGCTGGCCCTGCAAGCGTAACCGATTTCATGTTTCGTTAGCCGTAACAGCGTCAAAAGACAATTAATTTCCTATTTTGACAAGGTATTGATCACTGAGTTGTCACATATGACCGACCATGCGGAAAAGTCTCACGATTAAACAGTTTCTTTTCTATTAAAGTACTACCGCAGTTGGAAGAAGGTACGGTTGGAAGAAGGTTGGAAGAAATACAGATATTTTTTTTAAAATCAAATTCCGACCAATCACGAGATGATCATTTTTCATCTGTCCGGTCGAACCATGTCTCAGCGCAGTCTGAGAAATTCATGTTCAATTCCAAGATCCATAGCAGTTTCTTTAGATCGGGAAATTCAATTTTTTAGTCAATACACCTTCAGCCCAAGCTGACTGCGAATCATGTTTGACTGCGGTAAATGGATACGTCAGCTGAGTTATATTCTACCGAAGTTTCGGCCCTTCTTGGCAAGGCTCCTCTTCAGGATCAAGCTACAAAATGAGTCGGTAGCAGGTCTGTTCCACTTGCTTGAGCCTGAAGAGGACCCTTGTCAAGAAGAGTCGAAATATCGCTGACGTATCCATAGTGAGTGTTTGTTGTTCCAATTCCCGCCCGCGTTAGCCTAGTGCTATTAGGGTTGAAGTAAAATTGATTGATTGATTGATTGACCACAGTCAAATGTTTTATTTTATCCGCGCAGCATATTCGGCAACGTCATAATAATTTGTCTTAGCCATTTAAGGTCCAACAATCTAGTATCAAACTTCCACAAACAATGGGACATTTGCATTAACGGGGGGGGGGCAAAGTCAAAGAGGTATAATGCAAACAGTCTTTAGATGCCCAGACTTTCAAAAAACAATGGTATTTTCCGCCAGTTAGAGAAAGATGAGGCCAAGTTGAGATCTACGGAGAGATGTCAACACGGCTCACAACCAAGTATATCGATACTAGGTATTCTGAAAAAGATAAACTGACTATGTTATTTTTCTCAACCAACTCAAACGGCCAACCTTCCGTGTTGGGACATTCCTTTGCCTTTCGACACCAGTGTCGATCACGTGAAGACTTGAATCAGCAATTCATCGAGAGTCTCGAATTAATGAAGGGGTACTACCGTAGGGGGGCGCTTTTCTTCACTCAACAACATACTTTACCCTGTAACGATATTTCATGCTCTGCTGGTGGTCTCGTGTGGATGACACGTGATTAAATTAATCGCATTAGGTATCGCCATACGATTGAGAAAAGGTGAGGCAGCAGAAACGACTATACAAATTCCGACAAATCCTTTAGGCTTCAGAAGACTGTCTGACATACTTGCCCTTCGGCGGAGCCGGGTCGCGGTACTAGGTAAACCCAGGACCGTGGATTCCTCCTTTCCTACTGTAGCTTTGGAGCACATGCCTCACTAGACAAAATCATGATGACAATGTTGGCTCATCACGTCAACATCAACGGAAAGAAATACTGCCGGCAGCAAGGAAGACGTCTTCAAGTCTTTGATGATATCTGTCTGAGCAATATTCTCGGGAACACAGCAACCACCTGACACAGGAGTCGTCAAGATCCACCACTGGAGATACCTCGGCCATATCGCCAGGGTAAAGCAAAGGACAATCTCAAACGCTGTCTTCCAGCGTTTTCACCGCGTTTTCAAACTCTTCACCGCAACTACCCGTCGAATCTCTATAACATCTTGTAGAGGCTTTGTGGCCTTTTTTTGCAACATATTATTATTATTATTATTATTATCAATGTCGAATACTCTTGTGGAATATCTCTCCTCTAATCGAATATCTATCTCTCTCCTCGAATACTCGTCGAATATCTCTCCTTGTCGATGCAGAATCTCCGGCCTCTCCGGGTATCTAGTGGAAGAAAGGCAGAAGTGGTGTCAAAGCTGCTCCCAAAGATCGTGGTGATTGATTGACACAGGATTTGAGTCGTTGAGTTTCAGTCGTACGGACACGCTAACTCCTTCTTCCTGAGGATTACTGGCGTGTTTTGGACTTAGTCATATAGAGTATAGGGGGACGCTTAGGCAGTGACCCAACTATAAGAACGGCACAACTGTGTTAAGATAGGTGCCAACAAAATGCGAATTTTTCCGCCTATGAATCTTGTTCTTTCGCGCATCTCAGCGAATTCGTTTTGTAGAACCCACCGGCAGCGAATACGTGAAGGAACTCGCCAGGACTAGATACGCACATGTCGATACGACACGTAGGACTAGAACGAAAATAGGGGGAAAAGTCAACGTAAGTTGTCAACAGGTTGATTGTTGATTTCCTGGATTTCCTCAGCCCAAACTGAGACGAAGCGAAAATAATTCGACTTGGAGTTGAAACGGCGCGGCGCGAAATTTTTGCTTAGCGAAGCGAATTATTTCCGCTAACGACGTCAAATTCGCCTAGCGAACGCGAATTCGCGTTCTGTGGACACCTATCTTTAAGCTTGGTGCCCACATAACACGAATCTTACGCATTGAGACGTGACGCGAACAAAATTCGACTTTGAGTTGAAACGGAACGGCGGGAATTTTGTGGCCTGACACTGCGGATTTTTTCCGCTCGCCACGCCGAATTCACGTTCTGTGGGTGCCTAGCTTTGGTAAGGCTCATAAGATTTTGTGCAACTTTAGTTCAGTAAATATTGTCGCCTCTTAGATAAGACTTTTGCCTTGTCAACTTTACAAAAATTTGGTGTGGCAAATTATTCTTAAAAAACACTCTTCAAATTATTCGCCCTTATTAGTATATTATACCACATCATCCGTATCAGCGTTTCGATCTCTACCCCTACTGGTCAATTTTATGAACTTGACGAAAAAAGCTAACTAAAGTTGAACTTCTTTGCCTACTGCTATAAAGGACTTTACGTAGGTTTGCGGAATGTCTTTATGAATTCTGCGAACGACTTTACCCACTCCTCGAAAACCGTCTGATACGTCCTTAAGACATGACTCAAGGCAAATATTCTTGTATGCCCCCCCCCCCCCCCCCCCCCACGAAATAAATTCCTGGATACGGGCTGGACCAAGGTGAATGCAAACATAACTCGAACCTCTCTCACTCCTAACGATTCTACACAAAATCGGTACAGTACGAGCCCCCCCCCCCCCGAACACACACAAAAATAGTCATTTGTATAGGATTTCGCTCTGTTCTATGTCTTTTTTGTACTTTTTTGTCCTATCCGCACCCAACCCACCCACCCGAAAGGCGACCCCCCCCCCCCCCAGAAATGAATTCATGGATACGGGCCTGAGTACCAGTACCAGCATTAATTACTTTGTGTTGCCCCTAAAATTCCCTTCAAACGAACACAATTCTTCAAGTATGTCAGACAGAGATCAAAAGCTAAAGTTGGCACCGAGCAATAATCCGTTCGAACGATCAGGCTCAACCTTCCAAAGTGAATTAAAGCACTCATCACAGCAAGAATGCTTGATGAGTACGGTGCAACTCCCAAGTCTCGACGCTTCAGTGGCTTAAGCTCAATCAGAACGCAAATTACCAAGCGACAGTGGTAGCCCTACCTGGAAGTTGCTGACGGCAACTACGAACTATAAGATCCTAAACTCGGTGGGAAAAGCTAGCACCATCTAGGTGTTAATCGGAAACAAATTTGAGCGATTGTAACTTCGCCGCGGGAGTTTCTTGCCCTATAGCGAATTCGTTATAGCCAAGCAGAAGCGTCACGTATATGGGGGGAGGGGGAGGGGGTGCCCACCCCTGATGTTGTCGACCAGTTGGGAAACAAACCGAGTCGGCACGAAGCGCCATGATTTTTTTTTGTAAATAGTAGATTAACAAATAGTGAACTTTTTCTTAAAAACAATCGACTTTTCTAGAAGAATTAACGATTGTCCTTGAAAACAGCAGATGTTTCGTAAAAAGAGTAGTTTTTTTGCAAAAACAGTCGGTAAAAATGACGAGCCAGTCGGTAAACACCTCCCCCTAATGCAGAGGCGCTAATGCCCCTGCAGCCAAGCGCGTGTACCAGCTTCGACCTTTCAGGATATGGTCGAAATCGGAGAAGCTGGATGATAACTTTTTAAATCCCTCGAAGCTAGTCCGAAGCGCCCACAACCCGATTCGGGTACAGCAATGAAGCTCTTCCGATGCAACAGATGGTCAGATTCAAACCCTTGCATAACATGAAGATTTGTGGTTGAATTTATGCAGCAAAAAGGCAGAAAAATTAGCATAAACATATGGCAAATACTTTCCGGTGTTGTCAGAAAAGGTCTGTGATTTACAAGTTCCTAGGGTATGCCGACACAAGACAAGACCATGTTTACGAATTCGATGTGATGGCTTTGACCAAGACCGCTCCTGAGCCAAGTTGCTGAGTAGCCTACTTTAGACGAACGATTAGACGTGAGAGCGAGACAATCGTTTAATCCACGGAGTCTTTTTCAAGTGACCACCCCTGCTTTCGCTTCTCTGGTGAATTTCTTTGCACTTATCGGTCGCCAGAACCAGTTCCTAAATGTCGAGTACTTGGGTGTCTCGGAAACCCGGAACTAAACACATTCATTCATTCATTTATTCGTACTACACAAACTACATAACATAAATATAAGGCAAGAAACAAGACCCCTGAAGCTATCTTGTTTGGGACACAAATACGAGGTTTACCTCCTCTCATCCGAGTTACACCACGCCGGACAGTGGCCATTCTGGTCGGCCGTGTTCCCGAAACGAGTACCGGTAGGAGCTGTATGTGATCCACAAGACTCTTCTACGTCACGATCACGTTTCTTGCTCAAACAACTGAACGGAATAACAATCCTGGTACGAACTGACCCCTGCAAACCCGTTCACTTCTTTCCAAGCTTCTGTCACAATGTTAATTGGTAAATAATAACCCCTTTACTCGCTGCCTGTCAGTCTTTTGTACTGTGACGTTTGATTCTTGACATTATTTATTCTAGAGTTGCATGAAGCAAAAGTGTAGATTAGGTTAAGATTAAAAACTCCAGGCTCCGACACTGAGTTTCATGAGAAGTGGCAAAACGGCAATACTATGTTACGCGCCCATTCGAAAAAGATCCAGATTACACCACTCATGATCCCTCCACCTGTTTACACAAAGCTGTCCGTCTCATTCATATCGCATAGTTTGTTCACACGGGGCTGAAACAGCGGCCGATTCTCGATCAGCGGCTGATTTAGGCGCGTAAATAGCGGTTGAAAAAAATCCAAAAATCAGCCGCTGATTTTCCAAACAGGCGCTTATTTTCGTCGCGGTCGCCGATCGGGATAAGCAAGATCCTTTGGAATGTGACCTTTGATGACTCTAGGGACAGTAAACAGCCTGTAATTAGGAGAATTAGGTCAAACTTGGCGAATTTTAGGTCAATTCAGTTCAAATTCTGTCAGACCAAGGTGAACAACATGATTTTACACCGAGCATCTCAGGATTACTAAATGATTTCGGAAAAAAGGTAGAATAATTTTCTAATTACAACAGCGTATGTTCTGTTTATGTCTAACATTTATTTTTGTTGTTTTCTTTAAAAAAAAATAATAATTTGAGTAACTTTTCCATTAAACCTTCACTGAAAAGTAACTGAACAACACTAACTGATTGCATTCTGTTCTCGTTTTATTTTTATTTATTATTAATTGTATTGTACGTTCTCATTTAAAAACAAAAATTTTAACTGAATTTTATTTGCTTTTGAACTTAAAATTGCCGAGTCGCCAAAAATCTGTCAATATTCATTTTGCGACTTTTTCTTAGTCCAAAGACTACAAGTCAACTATGTTTGACTTAGACTAACTCACAAGATGTTTTTGTTAATTTTATATATTTTGTTACAAACAAAAAGAATATTCGGAATTAGGTTTTTCTTTTTAATTCTCCCGTCAACCCCAAACAGTTGATATGTCGTCTGAACAGATCAGCCGCTGTTTCCGCGCTTATTTCGGTCCCGTCTGAACAAGCTAGCAACAAAAGAAAACCGGTGTTAGATGGTGTATCTCTTTACGCCTGCAACAATGGGAAGATAATCGACGAGCGTTTGAGAAAAGAGCCGATTCGACCCTGGGGTGTATATCACCTACCTGATCTGGTTTGAGGCCTTGCGGAACCCATGTGTATTCCTCCAGTGCACACCCTGAATCGTCGTCTGAGTGGGAATGCCTTGTTCCATCCGCTACGAAGGCGCCACTAGGCGAAGGTGTAGAGTAGCCGCCGATCTTGAGCCGATTATCAAGAGCGGTTGGGTGTGGAGCCTGATTCATTCCAACAGAGCATGGCTCAGGGAAGTTCGGTGAGGGGTAGGAAGGCTGACAAGCAGATCTCACCGAGTCTGACGAGAATGAGCACTCTTTCCTAGAAAGACCAGAGCTTAGAAAAGGTTGGAGAGGTTTAACGGGTGGGGACAAGAAACGAGTCTTGGCAATCAGCATAAGTTTTGGCACTCTCTTTGAAATCTAACTTTTGGTATCCAAAACGTAAGTCGAGGGATACCTATGACTTCGTAAAAATTGTCCATCTATCAGCACGATAGCTCTCGAAGGGTTGAGATATTTTGTTGAAACTTGGTCTGAGGATCCAAGGGTCGAAGTACAGGTCAAGTTCACAGGTGGATTATGTAGCCCAAATTTTAGGGGAGGGGAGGGGGTTTTAAATTAAAGGGGCGAAGAAAATATTTTTTTCAGGCTGATGCGAGAGTCGATTTAGGGGTAAGGAGACACGTTGAATCCAGAACGGAAATTTGTTAAAAGTAGTTTTATTTGAAGTTGATTAGACATTCGATTTAGGGATAAGAAGCATGGCGAATCCGTATAGGACGATTATTTTCTACCCGGACATAGGGTTTGCCTGGAATGCGGCCGAAACCAGAAAATTAGTTATAAGGAAAAGTTCTATCTGACGTTGATTAGAGGTTCGATATACTGGTAAGAAGGCATGCTGAATCCTTGTATGAAAATTATTTTCTCGCTGGACAAATAGTTTGCCGGAATCCGGCCGAAACAGGAAAATTTGTTAAGAGCAAAAGTTTTATCTGAAGTTGATTAGAGGCTGGATGTAGGAGTAAAGGAGGCATGCTGAATTAGTTTTTGAGCTTTAGTTTTTTTCCGGACAAGTAGTTTGCCCGGAATCCTTCCGAGACCGGAAATTCGGTAGAACTAAGGCAGGATGCTTTGATCAATTTCGTCAAATTAGTTATGACGTAGATAAACACACATGCTGAGTTCATACCCGAACTTGGTTTCCTCAGATGATTAGCCATTGGCCTTAATCTGTTTAAAAATGTTGATGGTCAAAGTTTTAAGGAGTCTGGTTAAGACCGGATATCTACAAGACCCAATTGTCCGGATTATTAAACTTTTGGGATTCCATCGAAACCTTAGGTCTTTTCCATTCACGATCTCTATGCGCTTCGTCTATTGGATTATCTTGGAACTTCCGTCCTTACCACAGAAAACAATCAGTGGCTTCTCCGCTACACTCTACCAAATAAGTCAGCCTAAAAAGACCTGGGGTCTACCCCAAGCCACGCAACACCACACACGGGGGTGGTAAGTCAGCCTAAAAAGACCTGGGGTCTACCCCAAGCCACGCAACACCACACACCAGTGTTAGACCTCTGGTGACTTGGACTACGATGACCCAAACTTAAAGCACTCATCATAGACTAATAAAATGTCTTACTCTCCTCCGCAAGGAAGAACACTAGTCCTGTTGGTCACAATAATCCAACGTTCAAGATTAGTCAACATTCTAATTTTTTAATCGAGATTTGTGGCACAAGGACGTGGTTGTGGTTGGACAAGGACGCCAGTTGTTTTGGTTCTGACACAACATGGAGATTAGAAAGAACCCGAGTTCGTGAAAAATTTACAGCTTGCTCGAGCTGTTTTAATAGGACCACTGATCCCGAATCTGGCTTGTAGTCGGTTGTACAAGGACGGCAGCTATTTTGGATCCGAGTTCTGACACAATATGGAGATGACAAAGAACCCGAGTTCGTGAAAAATTTACAGTTTGCTCCAGCTGTTTTACTAGGACCACTCATCTCGAATCAACTGTGCGAACTGAAAAGCCAACTTATTTTGTGTCATTTAACTGGATACACTGAATAATTTGGATTCTGCTAAAAGATTTTTTTTATTTTCCACTATTTGCTCTAGTTATGACGTTCAGATTATCTGCGGCCGTCCCCACCTAAATTCTACTGACACCTGGAAATTTTAATTTCAACACAGACACGACTTTTCAGTGGGCAGCGATGAGCTTGGTGAAGACTGCTTAGTGCCTGAACAAAAAAAATCATTATTCTTTCTGGCAAGGCGTACAGCACAGATGATGATTATGATGATTTATTTGTGACCCGGTTGTAAGGCTCAGTGATATCTCTCGACAATGGACACCAAGATGTGTCCATTTGGATCACTTTTTCTCGCTTTTTATATTGACATAATCAAAATTATTGCTCGAAAATCCGATTTTGTTGTTGCTGACGTCAAAGACGTCAATGCCTCGAAGAATACCCATTGACAAACAAATACCCGGGTACAAAGTTCGCGTAAAAGTTGCTGTTGCGGGGAAAAATCGCCGCGGAGTACAGGTAAAAACCTTTCGTGTAAACATAGCTTTACCCTAAAACTAATGGTCTTATTTACACACTGCGTAAAATCCAAGCGTATTTTGAAATCCGAGCGTATTTTAAGCACGTTTTGAACTTGAAAACATTTCTAGCAATACGGACGTATTTGGGAAATCGGTCCGTTTTGTATCTAAATACGTCCATATTACTAGAAATCTTTTCAAGCTCAAAACATGCGTAAAATACGCTCGGATTTTACGCAGTGTGTAGATGGACTATAAACCAACATCGCATAGAGGCACCACAATCACACGGAAATTCCACTATTTGAAAATCGCGATTATTCGTGAATAACGGAACAATGAAGTAACGCATTTTGAGTGGGTCTATTTAAGTGAATAAGTGATGGGTATTGTCCTATCCCAGCCCTTTTCAGTTAAACTTTAAGCTTTTTTGGGGTCTTGCTGCTTTTTCCAAAATAACCTTTATTCAAGAAAATCCTCGGATACTGCTTAGAAATTGGTACAGTGTGGGGCGACCTATGGGCAGTGTATAGGAGATGGGAGAAACTAATCGGATCAAGCAGTAAATTCTGAATAAAGTGTCCATTTCGAAAGAAAGCTATCATCGCTAAGATTTGTGCAGTAGAGATATTAGTTGCGTTTTTGCTGACACCACGGTATCTGTTACCACGGTAACTGGATCTGCAATTAGTCGTTTTTGCAGTTATCGTGATATCTGATACACGGTGCTCTGCAAAAACGACTATTGCCGAAATTGCACTTTTCGAAGTCATCCCCAAACGCTGACCTATGGCAGTGTATAGGAGATGGGAGAAACTAATCGGATCAAGCAGTAAATTCTGAATAAAGTGTCCATTTCGAAAGAAAGCTATCATCGCTAAGATTTGTGCAGTAGAGATATTAGTTGCGTTTTTGCTGACACCACGGTATCTGTTACCACGGTAACTGGATCTGCAATTAGTCGTTTTTGCAGTTATCGTGATATCTGATACACGGTGCTCTGCAAAAACGACTATTGCCGAAATTGCACTTTTCGAAGTCATCCCCAAACGCTGACCTATGGCAGTGTATAGGAGATGGGAGAAACTAATCGGATCAAGCAGGAAATTCTGAATAAAGTGTCCATTTCGAAAGAAAGCTATCATCGCTAAGATTTGTGCAGTAGAGATATTAGTTGCGAATTTGCTGACACCACGGTATCTGTTACCAAGGTAACTGGATCTGCAATTAGTCGTTTTTGCAGTTATCGTGGTATCTGATACACGGTGCTCTGAAAAAACGACTATTGCCGAAATTGCACTTTTCGAAGTCATCCCCAAACAAAAACAGATATCCAGTTACATCACTAAGTGCTAAGCTTCTTTCTCACCAATCTGACAAAATTTGATGAAGGTGAGAGGACTTTTCAGATACCACGACCAGTTACCACGGTCAGACCGTAGTATCTGAATATCTGATTCCACGATAACTGGCCAGATACCACGATAACTGCAAAAACGCCTTTTGACCGTAGTTTCAGATACCACGATAACTGCAAAAACGACTTTAGACCTTGGTATCAGATACCATGGTATCTGCAAAAACGCAACTATTGAGAGACAGGTAGTAGCCTACAGTTAGTAAGTCGGAACACTTCATATGTTCAACTGACCACCAAATCGAGAGAAGGTAAGGGAGGTAGGGTTCGATGAGAATTTTGATGCATTTTTTTTTTTTTTTTAGGTTAGGTTATTCTTTATTTTACACAAAATCACATTAAACAACTTGTAACAAAAAAACATAAGAACTGAACGGTACATCTTCAGATAAACCAGTCACCCGAGAACCTGGGCGTCCAGGTTGTCCTGGGGGTGACCACTAAATCCACAATAACAAAACAACGTTCAACAACAGTTGAACGTTGTTTGCGTGTAGTCGGTAGTAGGTAGGTTTCATCAAAGCCTTTATGCCAGGCAGGTGTCATCAAAGGCTTAAACATGTTCTTCTTGCTCTTGACCTTTCTTTTTGCCGCTGATGTTGACTTGATAAGACAACATTGTCGTTAACCAGTCTTCAATGACACAATTCAAGAAGTAGTTTAGCCTTATACGCAGGCCCGTATCCAGGAATTTATTTCGAGGGGGGGGGTTGCCTTTCGGGGGCGGGGTTGCCTGCGGTTCATACAAAAAAGACATAAATCAGAGGGAAAAGCCTATGCAAATGAGTACTTTTGTATGTTTTTTTTTTTGGGGGGGGGGGGTTAACCCCCTACCCCTCCTCCCCCCTGGATACGGCCTTGCTTATACGTCGGCATTTTGTGTCACTGTGTGTAAAAAATTTCGGAATATTTTGTCCTGTTTAGTGTCTTAATTCTGGCCTTTTGTTTCTTTATTTTTTGTTACTCCGCTGTGTCTACGAGCTAAATTATTTTCCGCAAAAAATGGTAGGTGCCAGCCACGGCAACCAGGCAAGTTTTTCGGAGTAAGACGCCACAATCACTAACTTCATCATTCGTCTATCTGCCCGCTCGACAATTATTCAAACAAAAAACTCATCAATAGAATATCGATACCATAAGTAACGATTTTGAGTCTTTCGTGCTCGAGATGATGATTAATGAGGAAAATCAGCCGACCGTCAATGGATTCAAATTGAATTGCTTCATATTTTAGGAGGTCTCGTGTACACTTATGGTATGACAACCACATCGGAAAATTAATTACCGTTATGAAGAGAAGAAAGCTCAAGCCCCTATCTCGTCCTGTATCCGATTAGCCGAACGGTCGTTAGCCTATAAATCTCTTATGCAGTAAAGGTGGTTTCAATTAGTCAAACTATATTGAGGAATAACACGATATCTGAGCAATTTGTCGAACGAAGCTATAGCGAAGGATACTAGCCAGATCTAGCTGATAGATAGATAGATAGAAAGTTTATTTAAAAAATTGACTATCGTGGTTATAAACCAAATTTGCGATTATTGTCAAACAGACAGAAAAAACTTCAATATATGTGTAAAATGTCAGTACGCTTAAAAATTCTAGCCAGCAGAGACAAACAATCGGCTTGTTCTTTTATTACAAAAAAAAATATCAAAAAATGAAATTCAATTTCCACAGCAGAATGGTGGGAGCCTGCCACTTTCAGTGGCCGTCCTATCAACTGGAAACCGTATCGATCTTAAAGAACAGCTGTACTTCCTCTGCATTTATTATCCCAAGCTTCATTATGGAACTATAAGCTCCACAAATCCTCACCCTTCCACTGTTTCTTTTGAACCGACGAATTGTTAGCGCTTTTTCTGCCAAGCCGAGTTTGACAAATTTACCCAAAAGCTCCAAGGTCTTTAAAAAATATAGACTGTTTGACAAAAAGAAAGGCATGTAGAGCTTCATAATTTGTTTTTCATTTTGGAAAACTTGGTAGGTCAACTGGTTTGTCTTTTTTACTACTTTTCTTTTGCCTGCCTTCTCCCAACTTTTTAACCAGGGCGCAAGCAGTTTTCAAATATTTTGCGTCCAGCCGGAGAGCGGGAAGTCTGGAGTCTGGACACAGCCGAAAAGTACCAACAAGAACATCACTAATTTCACATGGTATGCATCGGGATTTTCGAAAACGATATTTCTGAACCATTTTATCAAAATGGCAGAAGGTGTGCGTTACAGTGACCAATTCGGGTCGAATACGAGTTCTACGGCTGACTCCGGAAAACATTACGAAACTTCAAGTGGCATTTTCCCTCCAATGCCTGGTGTCGGCGCTAAAAAGAGAGCTCCACCCTTCACAAAAAGTTACTCACCAGCTCATTATCCATATACATGAAAGCACTGGTGTAAATAATCCTGTATTGGTTTACGATCGTTTGTATCCTTTTAAATCCAAAATTAAGCCAAAAGCGTACTATCACTACTGAAAAAATACTCACTCTGATGCGGCTGCTTCTTCGGGTAGCAGCCGGTGCTGGGTATTCTGTATCAGCAGCGGCGGTTTCAAGGTTATTTTTTTACCGTGTGACTGGCGGCTATGAGTCTGGGTACCATACACCCAGCACACCTTCCACCAATGTTGTCTACCCAGGCTGTTGAACGGTTGCAGAGGCAGCGTCATTGATTTGTTCCTCACCAAATCTGTGGACCGCTGCTTACGAAGGTTTTCACTAGAGCTTGATTTCTTCACGCCATGATCAGCCATTGTTTTCGACAACAAGAGGATCACAAAGTATTGATGAACGACGTTGATACGGAAACAAAAGTTGACGGATTATTTGATCCTGGTCGGCGAAGCTTAGCGGGACGGTCGTCGGATGCTTGTTTTCAACTCAAAAGGGAAACTGTCGGAATCAGTCTTCTAAAACTATCTTCTTTTTTGCAACATCCATTCAGCTCAAGAGCCTTGTTGACAAGTAGATCGAAAAGGGCGATACGATGTCCGACAAACACCAGCCATTTTTGAAAATACACAATGGCAAGATGAAACACTTCGACAATGCAAAGGCTCTTGTAAATCCCAGTCAGTGCGCGGGTCAACTAATCTACGTGGTTCCTGTCTCTCCCAAGCGTCCCAGGTGAAATCAGGGTAGAATATGCGACCGACTTGACAAGTTTCTGCTCAGAGCTTGAGCAGAAGCTGGATAAGCTTCAAGAATCGCACTTCTCGGTGAACTTAAAGACCATCAGCAGAGAGATCCTGACTATGGAGGCTTCCACTGCACAGCCTTGTCCTCACGACTGGCCCTTGGCAATCTTACACCCCTTGCGCGGTCAGCATCACTGAAATGTATCACTCAACGATTCTTTTCAATTTACTTCTCGTGTTTACTCCCTGTCAACTGCTGATTAACACCAACAACAATTATTTATAAAAAAAAACAAAAAAACACGGGGGCAATAATCAACAAATTGAGACCACCTGTTTGTACCACCTCTGGTTCTCTCTCATGCCTTCGATATCTTCTGCAATTCAACTGTCGCGGTTTCTTGCCAGTGGCTTATTTATTGCCCTTTTATCTCGGCTATTATGTGCCGATACCTGGCGAAGTTGCATCGAAAAATCCTCCCACGGCGACACAATTAGACGACTCTCGATCACGAAGAGACGTTTTGCAGGATCACTTCATTCTCCAAGCAATTCGCACAGTATCCAGAACTTTGATAATCCATCGGCTGCTTCACTACATTGCTGATTTGGCCATTGATTCAGAACGGCATAAATCTTCAGCAATCAACCACTGACTGACTCTGACTACACTCACGCTAGTCACGCTTTGATCAGGCTTGTTAGAGGAATCGTATACTACGGAGCAGCAGAATGGTGGCCCAAGCCCGAAGCGGAGATAGCTCTTGCTTATTCATGAATGTGTATCACAAGAATCACCATATATTTTATGATAATATGCCGACGACCATCACGATGAACCTGACGTGCTGCTGAGCGTGTGGATGAAAAACAGAAAGCAACCTGTCCACTCCATCATACTCCTGTGGGAGTTGTTGAAGAAAAGCCGAATGGGTTGACTCACAAAAGTCGATTTCACTTAAATAAATCCGGCCGGAACAATATGGTGTTCGGTGGGTACTGAACCCTCACGATGAACCTGACGTGCTGCTGAGGGTTTGGATGAAAAACAGAAAGCAACCCGTCCACTTCCTCATACTCCCGTGGGAGTTGTTGAAGAAAAGCCGAATGGCTTGACTCACCAAATTCGAGTTTACTTAAATAAATCCGGCCGTGTTCGGTGGGTAGTGAACTGGGAATGTTTCAAGATTCTTTTTACCTTCTCAAACAACAATACGTGGCATTCACGGGTTGCCGTCGCAAACCTCTTCGAGTATAAGTTGAACATGTAATAGTGGGACTGACCGATACTATTTTGTGGGAATCACAAAGCGTTCTTCTACCTCAATGCTTAGCCTGTCTTATAATATGCTTGTAGGGTTTTCTGGTTCCGCAGAACCAGTCATGAAGTGTTCTAGGAGAGCAGCAAAATCTCTCGATTTCTTGGACCTTGGAATCATATAGTCGTTCCATCTAAAGTGACTTCAAGTCACGGAACAACTTCAGTTCTTCTTTTTCCGCAACTGTCCAGTTGTTAGCGGCCCCCTACTTGTTCCGACCATCGACACGGTCATATCATGTTCACGTCGGTCAGTTCTGTTAGCCATAAGAAGCCAACTCGTTGGAGTGAAACAAATCAGTTTCCAGAACAGTATCAAGTGCCAAAGAGATAAAGAAGTATAGGCCTGCTTCTTGAGGATCGAATGGTCGTTACGTCGGGTGACGCTTCGTGGTTCGCGGTGTGCTCGAATCGTTTTCGTAGACCTTAGAGACAACTTGGAATTCAAGCTACTGAACAATTTCCGTTCTTCTTTTTGCGCGACGATCAAGTTGTTAGTGGCTCCTCCTCATTCCGACGATTGATACGGTCACATCACGTTCATTTACGTCAATTCGTCACCCGTACGAAGACAACTTGTTGGAGTGAAACAAAGCAGTTTTCAGAACGGGACAACACTGTAACAAGACCAAAGGTTTCGATGGGATCCCAAAAATTCAATATCTGATCCAGACAACTGGGTCTTGTCTTAGCCAGATCCAGTCATTGCCAGACTCCTTGAACATTTTTACAATTAAAATTCAGAAACAGATTAAGGCCAAATAGCTAGTCATCTGAGAAAACCAAGTTCAGAAATGGATTTAGCATGTGTGTTTACCCCTATATGTCATATCTGTTTTGACGAACACTTCCTGCCACTTCTGCCGATTTCCTGGTTTCGGCCGAACTCCAGAACTACTTATCCGGCGAAAAAAGAAAGATCAACAGCGAACTCAGGGTATGTTCTTTCCCCAATAATGAACATCTAATCAACTTCAAATAAAAATTTAACTTATAACAAATCTTCCAACTCCAGCCGGATTCTGGTCGAACTATATTTCCGGGTAAGATATGATTGTCAAACACGGATTCAGCATCTCTTCTTACCCTTAAATCGGTTATCTAATCAACTAGAAATAAAACTTAAGCTTCTAACAATTTTCCGGTTTTGGCCGGATTCGGGTGGAACCACATGTCCAGGTAGAACATTTTTTCACATTAGTGTTCAGCATGTCTTCTTACCCTAAATCGAACATCTAATCAACTCCAAATAAAACTTTTAATTTTAACAAACTTTCCGGTTTGGGCCGGATTCCGGGCGAACTACTTGCCTGTCGAGAAAATGGTTTTCACCATCGTCCTCATCATGTCTTCCTACCCCTAAATCGAACATTTAATCAACTTCAATAAAACTTTTACTTTCATCAAACTTTCCGGTTTTGGCCGGATTCTGGGTGAACCATATGTCCGACGAGGAAATGGTTTTCACCATCGTGTTCAGCATGTCTTCTTACCCCATAATCGACTATCAAATGAGCTATTTCAAAATATTTTGTTTGCCCCTTAATTTGAACCCCCTCCCCAACCCCTAAATGTAGGGCTACAAAGCCCATCTACGAACTTGACTGGTCCGACGACCCAACGAATCCTCACACCAAGTTTCATCAAAATATCTCATTCCCTTCGAGAGTTATCGTGCTTACAGATGGACAGACGGACGTATGGACGGACAGACGGACAACTTTTGCGATGTCATAGGTATCCCTCCACTTACGTTTTGGGATCCCAAAAAGGTGTCAAAGAGAGCAGTCTAGGCCTGCTTCTTGAGGATCGTATAGTCGTCCTACTTGGTGACGCTTCATAATTCGGAGGGTACTGGAACCGTGGAAATAATCATGGCCATTTTTGTCGTCACAGCCGACCTGGACCTCGTTCTTAAAGCAAGTATCAAAATCTGGAATTCTTGATGCTAATCCCATCTCCAACTTTTGCTTCATATCAACACACCCTCTGCTCCGGTCCGTGGACCTTTAAAACCGTACAAGGTTTTGGTCATCAAATATTCCTATTCTCAACAACAACGTATTCAAGCAAGAAATATAATACAGATGAAATAAGATTTTAAAATTTTGATAAATATGAAGTGTTTACAATATTACATAGAAAACTCATATACATGCCATGCCCTTACTTTCTTGCTATTCACTTATGATTCATTTTGGCCTCGCAGAGTTACGGAACAGAGTGACGGAATGCAAAGATAATTAAGAACTTAAAAGAAGTAACTGTTTGCAGTTGAATTATTCCTTATGACAATTTTTTTAACGATAAAGCTTGCAGGTGTCGCAAAATGCGGAGCAGATTACTTTTCGAGTAGAACAAACAGCATATTTTGCGACCATCTTTAAAGAACACGTCGTACTTACGATAGTAATTCATTATACTTCAATAGTATCTCCACCCCTTCTGATTCCCGAATTTTACTCTTCATAAGTGTATCCTACCTCTTCTAGTCTACTGGCATTGCACTTTTTTCACGCTTCCCTCGTTTATGGCAAACGGGAGCACGTGTATCAGGCTCCTAATCATTGTTTCTGAGAAGCCTTAGGACCCCTCTCACTATTTACTCTTCAACTTACAGTATTTTAAAATATTTGAATACTTTAAAACTATATTAAGCTTTCAACAAATAACCGACGGTTCTGGCTGTTTTAAGCCGCCTTTTCCGAGACCCGTTGACTTGTAGCGAAAACAGGGAAACAATTTACATAACCGGTTTTTCTGATGGAAAAACCTCTCGCAGACAACAGTCGACAGCGTGATACACATCGAAGGTAGCACAACACGGCAAGTGAGAAAATCAGCGTGGTTCTGTTAAAGGAGTTAGAATATACAGTACGAAATTGGGGTCTCCGGGTTTAGAAATATATGGAGTGATTATGGAAGTAGGTTGCATTAGTATTATCGGTAAGACAGGCCCTTTAAAGGTTAGAAGACCGGTTATGCAAATTTTGGCACGTGTAAGGATAGGTAAGTTTTAAATAGTCAACTATCTCAGATCATTTTAGCAGAAACACGATGTGTTACGAGATGTCTTTTGAAGACTAGTCGCCAAGCGCCCAGCCATAAAACGGGTAGGCTACCTGGAAAATCACGTGGAGTCTCGATAGCTGGACCGCAACCACGCATTGTGCTCTATCCGTGCTAGTAGACACGTGTAGTACACGTAGATGCGTATATGTTGTGAATTTCCTCTCTTATCCTTTCAATGCTTCTCGATAGATTCCACATCGGACCGCTGACCCTAGTGAGGCAGGGCAACCATTTAACTTTTCTAAGGCACTGACGCAAATGAGCATACGACAAACGGTCTATAGTTGTCTTGTCAACTGGAGTGGTAAGGATCACACATTATAATAAAGATGGACAAAGTGCAATGAGTGGACATGCCTACTATAGTTTGCCCTGCTAAAGCTGCGCGCACTAAAAAGTCTAAATCGCGGGAACAACCTTCGGTGTTCTGAACCTTCAGGTTTGTTTTAATTTGCTGATTCGTCTCGCATTCATCGCGTCACACACTCAGAAACCCAAACACCAAATTGCACTAGTTACGATCTCTCACTTCAGGTTTTCGTTTGACAAATCGCCCAATTAATACATTGGAGTTTCCGCCTTTTACACGGCGTACACAAAAGAGAGATGCGGTCAGTGGCCAGATTTTCTCACAATTACTGCCGCTCCAAATTACTATTTTAAGGAAATAACGACCGGAGCTGAAAGCTGAACATTAAAAGAGAGGTGTGAGGCTTCCTCCTTCTCCGGATGTAGCATAGCTACAGCGAGCAAGCTTCAACAGCGCGGCGCTTCGCTGATAGCTTTGTAGCTGAATACGCCTCTTGACCTTACGTTATGTACAACAGTAAGGTCAAGACCTAACTCTGCTTTAGGAAGGTCAACAATATTACTGATGATCCGGTAGTTAAGCCGTTGGTCGGAAACGGACCGCCTATTCACATCCTTAGCGAGGTGCTACGTTTGTTCAGTGAACCAGTGGCGTTATTTCAAAAGTTCCCTGCAAAAAGCTAGGAAGCGCTGTAACCTGTCCCAAACTAAGGATGCCTTCCCCTTCGAGGCACCGAAACAAGGGTCGCACTTTCGCAGCCTTTCCACGTATGATATGAGTAAATTTGCACTTAAGGCGTATTCTCGCCGTTCCCTGAGGACTCCTCAGGGAATCGAAGAGAACGGCGAGAATAGAGGGAGACACTCCACGCGGGCTCCGCTTAGGAAAACAACGAGAACACCGGGAATGCTTCTAAAATGGGTTTTGTTCGAAAAAAAATATGCAGTGACGAAAATAGTCTGGATTCACTTTATTTTTGGTTTTGTTTATTCTGATTCTTTTTAATTAATTTTACATTGCACCAACACCAGCAAAAATTGATACCCCTCCAAATCTGGAAGGGAGTCCTTTTTGATGATGGTGATGACAATTGGAGAACTCCTCGTCCGTGGGGACTCGCGAGAATACGGGGAGTGAGTCCCCGGGACAAACAAAAACGCGGGAACTCCTCAAGTGGAGTCCTCGGAGAACTGCGAGAATACGCCTTTAGTCGAATACGGAAATTTTCTTTCGCCTATATCTTTGCAAGTGTGCTGTCACCTAGCGAGCTAGCCGTCTCATCTTATGCTTTTCTGGACATTTCTACACCACTCAGGCCATGAACATGCGGTTTTGATGAAGCTGCGCTGAAGACTAGGGAGGTTCACTACACCACTGCGAACTCAATTCCCTCACAGCAGTCCATCATCTCGTATTCAATCATGATGGCATATCGATATTGCAAAGTCAGCAGCAAAAAGCCAATTCATACCGTCTGTTGCATTTACAGCTTTTCTAGAACTAAAAGCACTCCACTCCAAGTCCATCAGGCTCAAGAGGGTGAGTCACGGACCAACACGGTCCCTGCTTCACTTGTGACATCATCCGGATTAACTTAGCGAATTGACAGGAAGGCGAGCACACAAAGTTGATTGAAGGGTGGATAAAATACAAGTGTTCTGTAGAACAAGAATCCAAGCGCTACCTGCTTGGTACTGACGTGCATTTTTCCTGCCTCAGCACATGGAGACAGGCACGTATCTAGGAATTTATTTCAGGGGGGGGGGGGTGCCTGTGGGTCGGACAAAAAAGACGCAAGGTCCCTCTGACGCAAGGTCAGAGGGAAAAGCATATAAAAATGATGATTTTTGCATGTTTCGGGGGGGGGGGGGGTCAACCCCCTACCCCCCCTCCTGGATACGGCCTTGCATGGAGAATATCAATGTTTCGGATGATAAAATTCGTAATCTGACCTTTTTAAGATTTTGCTCGAGGACTAGTCCTCCCCCCCCCCCCCCCAGCTCCGGAAACTCTTTCAAGGTTGCTTATGGCTACTGTGGCAGTTATAAATTGCACCGAACGTGAGCTGAATGGGGAAGATGCCCTGGAATCCTCCGTGGGATCTCCCAGGGGAGACGGGTGGAAACCAAATCACGGCTAAATCCAGCAAACCGCTCAGGATACACAACTAGGTCTCATTGGGCCATTTCCTTTGTATTAACAAGGGTGGTTTGACTTTTTGACAAGGTAGGGGAAACAATAACTTACCCAGGCTGAAAGCTACGCCGCCAGTTAGTGGAAGATAAGCTCGTTGCGGAATACTACTATATATGTCCGCCCATGGTAGCCCCAGCGCTACTGGTTAAAGGTAGGAAATTTTTAAAGGGGCAGTTCACGGACAGCAGATCTCTTACAGGTGTTCGAAAACCTAACGAAGTTCCTCGGAGTGACTACAGTATATACTGGGAAAGGTGTTTGAGCAGTATTTAGTGCACACATTTTGATGCACTATCGTGTTTATTTTTGCATTTATTTACTTATTTATATTTTGTAGGGGGGCCTTGGGCTTTAAATGTATCCGAAAGGCATATTACCAAGCTATACTAGCTGTAGAGGTTGCTACCGTTGGTTTGACCATAGGACGGCCGGAAAATAAATTATCTTTCACCAAAACGTTTTTCGAAATGTCTTCTGGGAAAATTTTTCAGTTTTTCTGGAACGGCATGGAATATACTGTACTGACTCCAGTTCTTGGTAGGGATAATTACGTATAAAACTGGAAACAAAAGCTGAGGAGGTGCTCACTCACTCATCAAATATGCATCAGACACATCTGACAAAAGTGCCGTTTAACTAGCAGCCCTCCAATCCAAGCGGAAACCGGGTTTACACGCAATATATGTAGTGTGTAACTCCTTGTGTTACTTCATGGGTCAAAGCTTGTGTACGAACAGTCCACGAAGTGATGTAGTAATGACCGGATTGCTAATGCTAAATTGGCGCATAACCCCTAAGACCTCACCAACATCGAAAAATCTGTAGAGGCGTCGAATGGTCCACCTGGAGACTGGCCCCTCCCATCCGCAAACTTCACGCAAGGACTAGAGCAAGATGCAAACTTCTTCTCGAACCGGATCGTGAACTTCCGGAACAACCTCAAGGAAGACAATGTTGCTGCGTAAGCCCTTGATACATCAGTGGCAGAACCGGACCGGATTTGGGCACTCAGGGGGAATTGGAGGGGGTTCGTGAATTAGAAACCTGAATTGAAACTTGGACAAAGATTCAAACGCTGTCTGGATGCTGAGTGGAGCGACCGTGGAGATTTGACTGGGGTGCACCAGAATCTTCCACGAGAATGTAACCAACCACAAATGTAACAGTCATCACAAGGAGTGATTCAACAGGATTTACAGGATCGTAAGTGCCAAGCTGTAATTTGAGATAATCTCCGCGCTAAGAACCGTCCCATAAACTAACGAGAGACCATCCGCAAAATACCGTTCCGTCAGCCTGCATCGGAAAGGTTGCACACTATCTACGAACCAAGAGATACACGATTATCAATAACTTAACAGTGCACTCGGGTGTCGGTAAAAACAGCCGGATACCTATATAAGCAACTCAGAGTCCCACACCTCCTTGAGTGCCACGACGTCTTCCGCGAAAACCTTCAAAGCAGCGTTCTAAATACTTACCTTACTCAGGTTAAGAATCCTGCAAACGGCTATCCAGGTCTTCTCAGTTCCACTCAAGGATCCCAACTGGGACCGGAGATCACTTTCAGTTCCCTAATGTTCCAGACTCTGCACTTGACAGATCCGCTACAGATACTCGGGATGATTTTCGCAGATGATCTCCCTGCAACGACTTCTAGAATTGACAATCCCCAACTTACTGGCCAGTGGGGGATCCGTTGTCACTGAAAAGACAGTGGGGAACAAGCTTAGAGTGAAACCTCCCCAGGGCAATAAAATAGTCAATTTGGGAGAAGGAAGTCGGTCTGAACATCTTCCATTTTCCGGAATGACCGCTAAGTTACAATCCAAGTACTTGTTTCAAGCTGAATCGCTTTGACGGCTACTTCAAAGATATCCTTAACAAAGACTAACTGACCTAGATCTACGTTGCCTGGCGAACGTGTGTGTTGCAGCAACCTTTGTTCGGATTCGCCGACTAAAGTGTTGCGAGATCAACCGTTTGATTTTGTTTCTTCGCTATCGGTTAAACGCTGAAGTTATCAATCCATCGAGGTTTTCAAAATGGTATATTCCTAGAAGACGGCACTTGCCTTCCGGCCAAGTGCCACATACCGATCACTTTTCCGTCGGTCTGTCTGTCTGTCGGTCGGTCGGTCGGTTAGTCCGGTGTTGCGAGTTAGGGTACTTCCAGATATGCTAGGACGATGAAACTTGGCAGACATATTAGGGATCCGACCAAACTAACTTGGAAATAGTTCACTTGCCCGATCTGACCATCGTGAGGGGAGGGGGAGGTTGCAGAATCCAGAAAATACGGGCATGCATAACTTTCGAATGGGTGATCGGATCTTAAAGTTCAATGGGCACATCAAACTACCCCAATCCCACTCTGTTGCAACCTAGGAACAATGCTTACCCCCTAGATCAGCAGCTTTTTCAACAGTTTCCTCTCTGTGATGTTTCAAAGCGTATTTTTTTGGGCTAGTAAATGCTCAGTTTACTACCTTGGACAAAGATAAAAGTGATTTTTCTTATAATACTTAGTAGATCTTTATTTTATGCATAAACCAGCTTGTATAATTCAGATTTGAATAGGTTATTTCTTTTGAATGATTTTTGTAGCTATGTTATTTCTTATAAGCTTATTGCGTATTCTGGTACATTTTTTAAAGCAAGTTCATCAAGCTTCACAACACTATTCCACGAAGAAAAACTTTTAATAAACACTTTAAGCCATGGAACTTCTGATGAAACACTAGAGCAATCAGGTAAACTGCATCTGCGGCTTGACTTTGGTGACATCTCAAATATATCCTTTTCTACCAAGCATTGCTGGGAGTTTTTGAATTTCCTGCCATGATAACCCAGCTCCCAAGATTTGGATCGCCGAAATGACAGAGAGGGAAAGACAAGGGATAACAAGAAAACGGCTGATTTTCGTAGCGCCTTCTAAAGGAAATCGGAAATGTTTATTTGTGAAGCATTTAATACAATACAAAGCATTAGAAGTGCCCATTGTGCTTTAATGAAACTTTATACCTGGGAAGACATCGCGTCTCAGATGCGAAGTCCGGACATGATGCGATGAATCTGACGGAGAGACGGAGGGGGAGCCGGAAATCGTGTGAAACTCTTGGAGTGGAGCGATCGGGATGAAACTTGGTGGAAAGAACTAGCACAAGCTGTAGAAAATAACTGACAGGTCTGGACCGGGTTCGGACACTGTGGGGGGAGTTGGATAGGGGTTCCGGGATTGCGGCGACCCGTAGTTGATGTACTTCCAGGTGGGCTAGGACGATAAAACTTGGCAGGCATATCAGAGACCCGACCAGATTAACTTGGAAACAGTCACTTGCCCGATCCTACCGTCCGGAATCCGGAAATCAGTGACATGCATAGCTTTCGATCGAGTTATCGGATCTTAATGAAACTCTCAGACGTCCCGTTTCAAGTGCGGACCGGATCCGATGAACTGGGGGGTGGGGGTGGAGGGGAGAAGCGGAAATCGTGTGATACGCACAGAGTGGAGCGATCAGGATGAAACTTGATGGGAAGTACAGGCACAAGTCCTAGGTGCATCAGTGACAGAATCGGACCGGATTCGGGTACCAAGGGGTGGGATGTAGGGGGGTGTCCGGAATTCCGGTGATCGTGAGTTAAGGTACTCCCAGATGTGATAGGACGATAAAACTTTGCTGGAGCATTAGAAACTTGACATCATTGGGTTAGACATCGCCACCTTCTCCGATCCAACCATTCCTTAAAGAGCTCATCTTAACCGCAAAATAAAAAAATGCGTAGAAATTATTTTTAGCACCTTTAAAGTGTGCATCTTAACCGAAAAGTGAAAAAAAAACTTTTGACCATCACTTCCATCCTCAGACCCAGCCTTGCTGGTTTTTGTTTCCCTTGTTGTTTTCTTTTGCTTTCTGTCTCCTATTTTTATATTTAAAGTGAAACCATAGGTTGAATTTTCAGCCCCCTTCATTTTTCTTGTTGGAGTATTTCTTACTACATATGCTTGCAAGTGCCATATGAGCTTACAGCTCTTGTTTCCTGAACTGATGACAGAACCTGTAATCACATAGCTGTCCCTCAGTGTTGATAAAAAACAACAAAAGAATATCGGAAGTAGGGACTAAATTAACTTTGCAGCCAGTTGGACTTTATCTTTTTCAATCGTAGACATCGTGACCGGGGAAAACTTTAAACATTATCTTATATAACCTAGTTAGTATTATAAAGCTATCCGTAACTTTTCAGGATCAAAATACCATAGATGCCACTCTAATATTTACTGCGAAACAATATCACTGTTTTACATCAGCCCATTAGCGCTGAACGTTCCCATTTGGGAATACCTCGTTTGGAATTTTCTATCGGCCACGAGATACAACCTAGTGCCAATTTCAATGTTTCCGTGTAATCCTTATGATCCGTATGATCTGCAGCCTTTTGAATTTGTGTCAGGTGTGTACTGGAAATAACTGGAATCGAGTTGGTTTGTACCAACTCCTGTGGCACTTAAGTTACGGTACTTGCAGATCAGCCAGGACGATAAAACAACCGGATCAGATTGGCCATATTAGCAGATCACGGATCCGATCATCAAGGGACAGTGGAGGGGATCTGGAATATTGTGGCAAGCATAACTTCGAACGGGTTATCCGACCTGGATGAAGCTTGACGACAAAAAAAAGAACATGCCCCAGATGCGTACAGACTGGATCCAGGCACCGTGGGAAAAGTTGGGGGCCGAAACCTTCCAGCACATTTCGGGTACTTTCAGACGGACTAGAACGTTGACATTTTTCAGGCGTGTTTGGGGCCTGATCAGGTTGGCTTGGAAATTGTCATTTCCCCATCCGACAATCCAGGGGGACTAGAGCGAGAGGTAATCCGGAATTTTGTGGCACGCAGAGCTTCCGAACTAGTCTGGATCTGGACAAAACTTGGCAGTTGTCCCAGATGTTCCTGTTCGGGGTCTGGTCTGGATCTGGCAACTACGTGGCAGAAGTTGAAGGTCGGTACTAGAAATCTTGCGGCACGATTAGAACGTAGGGATGGAAGTTGACAACTTGCAAGGTCATCTCTCCTCGGTGGCCAATTACAAATCCGGACTGGAGTCAGACACTGTGGAGGATTTAGAGGGGAGTTCTGGAAATCTTGTGACACACTTAGGATGGACAAATAGGGATGGAACCTGGTGGATAGGACTATGATATGCATCGGGGGAGCTGGAGGGGGGGGGGGCTTTGGTAGCGCGAACTTAAGCTATGTGCCTGCTAACATACCTTTACAAGTGGCATTTGAGCTTTCGGCAGTTGTTAAGCTAGTTTGGGAAATACTTTCTTTGGAAATATGGTCTTGTTGTTACCCAATGAGGAATTACGAGACGAACACTGTGGTAAGTTATGACGAGACAGACATTTTTCACTCGGAGGAAAAACCCTTATTCCGGAACAATTTTCATCTGGTGTTTGAGTCTATATATCAAATTCACTTTTCACTGTTGCTCGGTGAGCCTGTAAGCAATATTAACGACAGTCTCCATGTAAAGGTAAATGGGACGCTGGGAAAATCTTTTGTTTTCTGTTGCAGTTTCCACCCAAATCCTGTGAATGGGCTAGTTTTCCCGCGTTTCCGAACGACATTGCATAAGCAACGCTTGTTGGAATAAAAGCGTACGACCAGGACTGCCTTCTTGTCGATCTACCATGTGAAATCGGTACCCCTACCGAATCAAAATATTCAATACGCCACTTCAGCCACCCGCAGTTCTCTTATGCCTGGGCCACATTCAGTCACATCCACGTAATTGGGTTCTTTAATTTGGTTATTACCCACTCTTTACGTTTCATCCTGGTACACAAGGAAACTCAAGATATATCACCACCCATCATCACTCATAGGTAATCAAAACTAGCGAGAGTCAGTGACTGTGGTCTTTGATTGGTCCAAAGATTCGTTTAAAAATGGCGCAGATGGATTTTTCCATCTCGACTATCTTCCGTTTTCAGCGTCTTTTCTTCCCAATTTCGACCGGAAATGGTCTTATTACCGGCGCTATTACCAGGTGTGACTACAGGGGGGCCCGGGCATTAGACACCATAGTGCAGTGGTCTTGATTTGGTATTGATGACTCTTAATTCGCACTTGGAGCGAACAGCTCCGTGGGTGGTGATGGTTGACGTCTCCTACTCAGGGGCGTCCCGATACCTTCCTGATCGGGGGGGGGGGGGGGGGGTGCAACTTCAGAATTTTACCGGAATTTTTCGAGCTTTTACCGGAATTTTTTAAGTTTTATCGGAAATTCTCCATAGGGATAATATCTGCAGAAAGTCTAGAATACTGTTGTGTTCTGACTTCGATTATGTATTGGAAAGAAAAAGAAGGCTGCTTAACACTTAAACAAAACAAAAATCTGACATTTAACACACCCTGCACATTTATTCGTCGCATTTTAACCCTTTTCTATTTATCCACAACACATCCAATTTCACACTCATCAACTGGATCTGTTTCACATGCTATTTAGTAGCAGACTTTCAAGAAGCTGGTCAGCCATTGTTGAACGCAAGGTGGTCTTAACCAGCTTCATCTTGCTAAAAATTCGTTCGCCTTTTCCTGAGGTAACAGGGATTGTCTTAGCCGGCTTGAACGCTTTCCATAATAGTGGAACGTGGTAAGACGTCTTTCAGTTGACGAGAGTCCTCGAACATATCTTCAAACTTTTTGTTTGTTTCGAGGCTCTCATGGCGACTTTCTACATCATCACTTGCAGCCAAGTGCCATATAGGCCTACCGATCGCAATTCCGTCTGTCGGTCGGTCCGGTTTTTTGTCACACTTTTTCGAGTTAAGGTACTTCCAGATGTGCTAGGACGATGAAACTTGGCAGGCGTATCAGGACCAGAGCAAACTAAGCTGGAAATAATCAGTTTCCCGATCTGACAATCTGCGGATGAGTGGAGGGCGGGGGAATCTGGGAAATTTACGGCAGTTTGTCACACTTTTTCTAGTTAGGGTACTTCCAGATGTGCTAGGACGATGAAACTTGGCAGGCTTACCAGAGACCCGACCAAACTAACTTGGAAATAATCAACTTCCTGATCCGATCACCTAGGGGGGGGGGAGGCGGGGAAATCTGGAAAGGTAGTGTGTAACTTTGAACGGGTGATCGGATTGGAATGAAACTTGATAACTGAATAAAGGACATACCTCTGATGTCCCATCTGAGGTCTGGACCGGACTCCGTCGCTATCGGTGAGTTGGGGGGGGGGAGACCGGAAATATCGAGAAACGGTTAGAATGGGGGGATCAGAGTGAAACTTGCTAGGAAGAACAAGCATCTGTCACAGTTTATTCAAACAATGTTTACAACGGGTACGTCAGCTACGATTCTTCATCAGCGATATTTCGGCCCTTCTTGGCAAGGGTCCTCGTCAGGCTGTCAATAGTGTCAATCCTCTGGTTCAACTTCGGGGAAGGAAACAAACCTGATTACAGGTTGGTTTCCTTCCCCGAAGTGCCGAAATATCGCAGATGAAGAATCGTAGCTGACGTACCCGTTGTAAACATTGTTTGAATAAATATTTCAAAGTCAGCTTGGGCTCAAAGAATATTTATCTGCCACAGATAAATCGATTACACAACTGGACTGGATCCGGACCCTTGGGGGGTGAAGGGGAGTTTCACGGAATTCTGGTGATGTCAGTTTTGGGGATTTTCGCGACGAAACTTGGGAGGTATATCAGGGACCCGTTCAATCCGACAGAGCCATTACCTACTACATACAGTTGCAAGTGCAATATGAGCTTACAGCTCTTGTTGAACTCTTCTTGGTTCCTAGTGTCACCGGAAAGGATTGGAGAAAGCTGTCGGCGCTTTTTGGACTGTCGGGTAAATTCCGGTAGATTCCTTGTGAAAGATATCGCATAAACTCCGGTAGCTTCCCTGAGCCGAATTCTGGCAGATCCCGTGGGGTAAATTCTGCTACATTCCCTGAGACAAATTCCGGTAGATTCCTTGTGAAAGATTTAGCTTAGATTCCATGAGCAAAATCCGGTAGCTTCCCAGAGCCGAATTCTGGTAGATTCCGTGGGGTAAATTCCGGTAGATTCCTTGTGAAAGATTTAGCGTAGATTCCATGAGCAAAAAGCTTCCCTGAGCTGAATTTTGGTAGATCTCGTGGAATGAATTCCGGTAGATTCCCTGAGACAAGTTCCGGTAGATTCCTCGTGAAAGAAATCGCACAAATACCGGTAGATTCCCTGAGCCGAATTTCTTAGATTCCGTGGGGTAAATTTCCGTAGATTCCTTGTGAAAGATATCGCAGAAATTCCGGTAGATTCCCTGAGCTAAATTCTGGTAGATTCCATGGGGTGAATTACGGTAGATTCCCTGAGACGAATTCCGGTAGATTCCTTGTGAAAGATTCAGCGTACATTACATGAGCAAACTCCGGTAGATTCTAGAGAGAAAATTCCGGTAGATTCCCTGAGACAATTTCCGGCAGATTCCTTGTGAAAGACTTAGCGTAGATGAGCAAAATCCGGTAGGTTCCCTGAGCAATAATCCGGTAGATTCCCTAAAAATCATCAAGTCCAGGTGAATTTGACAAATTTTAACTGACGCGGCTTCGCCGCACCAGTCAAAATTTACCGGAATTTTTTTCCTACAGGCTTTCTAGGGGGGGGGTAGCACCCCCCACACCCCTGATCGGGACGCCCCTGGAGTCCTACTGGTCTGGGTCGTCCCAGCAGAAATGTATAGTTCTTACATGACCATTCGTTATCAAGTGACTCCTTGAAACCTTCGAAGGAAGTTGCTGTGGATTCGGAAAGGGCTTTCCAGTCGTTGTTCCCTCTTTCAGAAAAGACGTCTTGTCGCACTCTTGTTTTGACGTAGCATTTTGGTAGTACATGACAGAGTACTCTATATGACTTAAGTCCAAAACACGCCAGTGATCCTCAGGAAGAAGGGGTAAGCGTGTCCTACGACTCAAATCCTGTGTCAATCAATCAAGCGATCTTTGGGTGCAGCTGCGACACCACTTCTGCCTTTCTTCCGCTAGCTACCCGGAGAGGCCGGAGATTTTGGATCGGCAAAGAGAGATAGTCATCAAGAGTGTTGACGGACGAGGGAGCTACTACAAAATCTCTAACCAATTTCTTGATTAAAGTTTGGTAGCTTTCTACTGACTTAGTTCAAGAAGGCTTCAAAATATGTTATTTCTACAAAAAAAAAATTCCCTCTGCGTTTATGATACCTGTAACGCTTGCCTTCCACGAAGCTACTATAAACACTGATACAACTACACGTACATTCACCTTCTTCAAGTGTCTAACCGCTTTGCTTGCCACCCGAATACAGGGAGTTGTATACCAGCACGTAATAGAGTCATCCTCTCGAAATTTCGAATGTTTCCTTTCATCTTATTTACGATCTTGCTCGAAACTCGTCCAGCCCGATGAAAAATTGGTAGCCTGCGTAGTAGTATGGTGACAGTACGAAAACGTTGCATGTAATGCTATGTAATAGCAACGAATACTATCATTTAATGTGCCTTAGACTGATCCAATCTTATGTAGTAGTATCTAGTAGCATCCTGTCTTGTCATAGTAGCATCCAGTCTTGCTAATAGTAGCATATAGTAGTATGCAGTAACACTGTAGCCTTGAAGTAGAAGCATGTAGTAGCATCGTTAGTACTGCATGCTACTTTTTCTTACTACTTCATAGCACTATTTTGAAACAAATTTTTCATCGGGAGGTTTGGATATGGAGTTTGATGGCGCCGAAGTAGGCATCAATTACTTCGATCACCGATCGGAACCGCGAATAGGGTATCCGCCTGACCTTTGTCTCTATTCAAATAACCGTGTTCTCGACAAGTTTTTTTTTCGCATGGTTTGACTAGAGGCAAACTTAAGCCTATGAAGACCAATGAGAGAACCTGCCCTTTAACTTATATTTCTAGCTTGTATGGATGACCTTAACAATAAACAACAGCACAAACAAAAGAGATGGCCTACTGTTGGATCATATGTATATATGATCCCACACGTATATATGATTTTATGTATCATAAAATCATGGACGACAGGGCCCAACCAGCACACGACGTCGTCCACTGTTTCCTGACCGAAGATTAAAAATTAAGTGTCTTTTTCTGTGTTTGTATGTGTTTTGTTCACTTTCTTCATTTACTCCGCCTTTCCGAAATGGCGGGTCATAAATAAATTACTTACTTACTTATATGCCCGCTTCGTGGTTCTCCTACTCTGGGTTTTCAATCAATCAGAATTTTACCTTATTTCGTCACCAACCATCATTACATGTAACCACGAAGATGCTCCCTCTATCTTGCCATGCAGTTTCATACGCAACCTATACTTGGTTGTTCTTTCGCGCAGTTTTGTTCCGCAAGGTCTCGGGCACAAATACGAATTCGGAATACGACACGGCTGCCTTCTAACGTGAACCAGCCAAACTTAAAGACCTTCCATGACAAACACGCTGAAAACCAGCGCCGCTTCGATTACGACATACATGGCAGACGCGCCCAGGCATGTCAGCCTTGAGACAGGGTTGTCGCGCCCAGTCTCCCACCACTTATCACAATGTGACCAGCAGATGGCATATCAAAAGCAAGACGTTTAGCGGTGTAACCAGAAGATGGTAGCTGAGGTGGAATTGGGAAGAAAGTGTCGCAAAAAGAATTACTTACTCATTCGCCAGTAGCCCACTTCGCCCAAGACTGTTCCCCAAAGTGTCATAAACAGTTAATCCCTTCGGCCTTCGCTAAATTGCCTGTCAATACTCTTGATGACTATCTCTCCTTGCCGATCCAAAATCTCCTACCTCTTTCGGTATCTAGCGGAAGAAAGGCAGAAATGGTCTCACAGCTGCTACCGAAGATTGCAGTGATTGATTGAAGCAGGATTTTAGTCGTTGAGTTTGAGTCGTACGGACACGCTTACTCCTTCTTCCTGAGGATCTCTGGCGTTTTTTTTACTTAGTCATGTAGAGTATTCACTTAGGTGTTCAGCGACTCGCAGATTCTCAAATTCCTGCCTCTGCTGCAATGTATCGTTAACGAACAATTAGCAATCAAATGTACCTGAGATTTAGCTATCACAGTGTGAAAAGCTCATCATTGGGAATATTCTGAGCGTCTTCTTTCTTTTTATTATCTTTCTTGCCCAAAATTAGTTGCCATTTTGATTGGGAATGGTAGATGACTGAAATTTTATCTCACCTTGGTCATGGGCAATAAAATAAGGTGGTTTTGTATGAGGATTTGACTAGAATTACGAGGTCCAGGTTTGGATACGAACTTTAGCCACAGAACATCTTTGTTTCACAAGACGTTCCTCGCTTTTAGCGAAAGGAAATAAAGTAGTGTTATACTAAGTTTTTAAAGCTCATTAAAATCTGACCCTTTGGTAAAAAGTGACGAAATACGACAAAATGTTCTTTATAGAAACGATTTTGTTGTTTTTTGAAAGCTAGTGATTGAAACTAGGTGAAGACTGTCCAGTCTACCATGAATCCCAGATTCTGGGACACCCTAAGCCTTAAGCCGAACGCTGCATACCTTCTGCCAAATAGTGGTTACCCTAACCAAGCCTCATACCTACGGCCATCACCGTTGACATTATTGATGTTCCTTCTTTACACAACATTATATATTAGCCTATTGATATATTTCCAGATAAAATACGAGCCATGTATATGACATGGCAATCAGGGGCGTCCCGAGAGCCGCCCCCCCCCCCCCCCCCATTCTGGGCATTCGGTAGAAACGGGCACCGCGGCGAAGCCGTATATACAATCTTTATTCTGCACACTTCCAAATTGGGCACTCGCCGCATTCGGTCTGTCCATTTGCAAATTCGGTGACTTGATGTATTAAATATTTAGTTCCCATTCGCCATCGAATTCGGTTTTCACCGGAAATTTGTTCAGTCCACGTCTATTTCACCGCATTCGGTCCCTCCCTTTGTAAATTCGGTGAATTGACGTGTCTATTTGGTCCCGTTCGTTACCGAATTCGGTAATTCACCTGAGTTTTCTCAAGTCCGTATCTGTTCCATTGCATCCTGTCAGTCCACTTCATAATTCGGTGATTAATCAGATTCATTTGGTTCTGATTCGTTACCGAATACGGTAATTCACCGGACTTTCATTTAGTCCGTATCTATTACCAGACTTGACACATTGGGTTGTTCTAGCTGGTTCTAACAAGAGCTCCACTTTGAAATTCGGTTGTTTTACCGGTCCGGATTTGTTCCGTATTTATTTAGTTTAGTTTAGACCGCTTAACGATGGTTTCAGCTGGTTACCATTTATTACTGAATTCATTAACTCATTACTCAAGAATAAGCACGTCTCTTGACGTGAAATTTTTTTTTGTTTGCTGAAAATTCAGAATAAATGTTGTGTCTACTTTACCGCGAATGGCCGCTATTTTTCAACGCTCAGTTATATGGTTTTCAGCTCTATGGTTTTATAAATTGGTAGTCTGTTTGGCAGGCCCGTATCCAGGAATTTCTTTCGGGGGGGGGGGGGGTTGCGTGCTGGTCGGACAAAAAAGTACAAAAAACACATAGATCAGAAGGAAAAGCCTATAAGAATGATTATTTTTTTATGTTTCGGAGAGAGTTTTGTGGAAGAGTCAGAGTTTTGTGGAAGATTTTATCAAAAGTGGTCAACGTATAATGGATTTTTCGAGTGGGCCGTTTTCTGGGTGAAAGCTTCTGCGCTTTCCCAGACGGATGGTAAATTGTAAATATACACAGAGCTCAGAATTGTAAATAATCACAGATTTGTACACATACATTTTTAACACACACATTTTATCTGTCGTTATTTTATTTTTATCTGCATCCGCACCGTTTTCTTCTGGTTTTTAGTTACATCTCGTCTTATTGTCTGTTGGTTCCGCATCGTTCTCCTGTTGTGATTGTGGTGGATTTTATGATTTAGTTTTGTTTTGTTTTTCGCTGAGGACGGTTTGCCGGGAGTGCAACCGAAATATCCGAATTTATATTTATTCCTCGCACATCATCCTAGAGGGATAATTAGCTGATCAATAAAAAAAACAACCGAAAATCACGGTTTTCTATTTCTTTCGTAATGAATGGTCAGCTTGGCTTGACACCTCACTAATCTTTGCGCTTGCCGCGATTTACTATTTTCCATGCGGATTACGCTCCCGATGAGTGTTCGCGTATCCCGCTATTGATGCGTAAAACCGTTTGTCTGAGTTTTGCTAACTTTTTGCTAGAAGTCAATGGGCCTGGGTTAGGGTGGTATACAGGGCGACCATGGGGGGGGGGGGGGGTAGCTTGGGGGGGTAGAGGGTTCACCCCCCCTACGAAACATACACAAATAATCATTTTTATAGGCTTTTCCTTCTGATCTATGTCTTTTTTGTCCGACCCGCGGGCAACCCCCCCCCCCCCCCCCCCGCCCGAAACAAATGTTTGGATACGGGCCTGGCCTGGGTAAATGCTTAAAACAGCGAAAGCTGTGGACAATTTGTGAAAAGCAAAGTCTATAGCTGTACAGTATTCAAATAGTTCTGAATGTTGGGAACATAAACAGTAAATAGTGCGAGGTGGGCTTTAAGTTAAATATCAGTTAGCCAGAGTAGGTAATTAAAGGCCTCTGAAAATACCCAAATAGGTATTTTGGATACTCATTCTACGATTTAGCCCAAAACTGCACTGTTCAAATTAACATACCGTTACTATAATTACTATGGCCTGGCTATGGCTATGCAAAATGTCGATCAATTGTGTCTTGTCAGTTGTCACCACGTCAGGAATAAACTAAAGACCCGATTCATATGAAACCTTCTTGAACTGCTTTGATTCAAGCACTTCACGTCGAAAGAAAAGAAACATGTCTGAACGCCATCTAGTAATGAAACAAAACGTCATCTGCTGGCAAGGAACGCGGATGTGTGGTCTTACAACTTTCCATTTTGGATTGTGCGTGAAAAGAAAAGAAGAATCGTAGTAAATAAATAAAGTAAGCAAAATGGCGTGTGTTTTTAAACTACGAACCCCGTTGAAAACTGTGAGCGAAGCTTAGCTAATGGGAACTTTTTTTCCATCAGCAGAACTTCGTGTTGAAAGTTGCTCATCTTTTTGGTTATCCTGGATATCTCTCTGGCAAAAAATGGCTGCAGGCCTAAGGAATCATCAGAAAATTTGAGATGTTTTGGTTATCCTGCATTTCATTTGGTAAGTTATTTTGTTTACTGATTACATCTGTGTGCTGGGGTTCTTCTACATCAGTCCTGCACCAGCGTACCCTATTTAAGTTCAAAAAGTGTTGTTTTGGGCTGAATAATGGTAAAATCATGACTTAAGTTAAGTCTTAACTTAAAATGTCTATAATTCGAGGTGTTCTTAAGATCCCAATTAGGTACTTTGGCTGACTGATCATTGACTTTCTTTTATAGCAGGCCAAATGTTTGCAGAAGCATACCTATCTCTTGCTATTCTGCAGAAGCATACCTATCTGTTGCTATTTTGCAGAAGCATAGCTATCTTTTGCTATTCTATATAGGCCCATAATGGGTATAGCTTTTTTTTGTAGCAGATTGAACCCTATATCCTGGATTTTTTGTCCGACCTTTTGCCCTCGGTTATGACAGTCTGTATTCTGACTGACACCAAATCCCCGAATAATATAGCCTACTCGTAGCATTAGTGAAACTGCTGTACACCGCTCTATTTTTCTGGTCTCATATGTTTTCGCTTTTCCAGGTTATCACATTTCCAGCATGTGACAGAAATGATCACTCGCCAGGCAAAGAAAAGACTTAACTTCCCTGATCCAGTAAAGTTGGATTTGTCTACACCAACACCCTTGTGCGAATCCAAGACAAACAACAGTATTGTGGGGCACTTCCTCTATGAAGAAGATGCCCCCAAAATATTTCGATCCCCAGTGTCGACTTGTTCAACCTGGCAGGGACGTCTCAGGTCAAGACCTCATACCCATCAGACATTTTACCGTTCCAGAGGTAGGAAGAGGCGATCGTATGATAACACAAGTGATTATGGAACTGCTTCTGAGAACTCCTCTGTTTTAAAATCAGTAACCACAAATTCTGAAGTCTGCCATTGTGAGGAGCTTAGTGGTGTTAGCAGCATATGCACTGATTTTTCTGCCAGGTCGGTTGAATCTGAAGACTCTGATTGCATTCCCCTCAGTCAGACAGGATGGGATACCGACTCTGAAGAAGAGGTCCCTGTGAATCAGTGGGATATGATTCTTGATAGCAGTGAGATAGGATTCCGAACAATGAAGAAAGGTGGAGTGACTGTTATTGTACCAAACAGCAATCCAAGTGGGTATACTGCCAGTGAGTTTGAACTGAAGATAATCAATGATCTCTCTTACAACCCACAGAAGAGTTTGCGTATCCACCATGTTGGCCCAGTGGTGTCTGTTGAACCTCATGGTGCCCAATTTTACAAAGAAAAACCAGCAACAATTCTCTTACCTGTGTTTGTATCACCCAAGCCAAGTGACGAACTAATCTGTTTATTCAGTAACACAAGTACAAATCAGCAACCAGTGTGGGAGCGCCTGCCCTCCAGTTGCTTCCAGTACCATTCTGGACGTATTATGATTACCTCTCAGCACTTTAGCTTATTCACAGTTATTCTCCAAGAGCGCTACCCTGAGGTCAAAGTTGAAATAAACCCTAGTATTGGGGGTAAACTTCGAACAAATGAAGTACCTGGTGTTGATGTTAGTTTTCCAAGGAACTCTCTTGCTCATAATATTGAGGCATGTTTGAAAGTATTTTATGACAGTGACCTTACTCAGCAATCTGACTCACTTGCTTTAGCATCACCAATAATCATGGTTACACCTCATGGTTATCATTTTGATCTGAATCGACCAAGAGTGACAGTTACCTTGCCAATACCTTTGTATAGAGAAGTGAAAAAGCAGGGGCATCGGGCAAGGCTCTCATTATCCATATGGCAAAGTTGTACCACTGAGTTTGAACCATTTGTGTGGGAGCGGTTGGATGTGCAATATGTGATCCGGAGGGACAGTGTGTCACGGTTGCATGTGGTGACATTCCCAGTGACCCACTTCAGTTTTTTCAAAGCTATGTGGAATACTGCCAAAGCTGGGATTAATATCTTTACGCCATACAACTCATTCCCGATGATGTGTGATGTGTTTATGAGTGCTACAGATGAAACCAATACCTTTGGTCTTGAAGTTGTCATATACAGGTTGGTATTTCTGCAGCTCATTTATGAAACTCCTTCAAGGGTTTGTGCAGTTCCAATAGAGTATGGGTAAACTCAGATATTGCCTCGTCCAAACATTTTTTTTTAAGAATAAGCAGCCTACTGACCAAATCACTGGGGGACCAAGGAAATGTAAGGTTGGCCTATATTTTCAAAGAAGAACTTGTCCATAGATACTCCTTGGGCCCAAGCTGAGTGGGAAACATATACTCAAACAGAGCCTAAAATGGATATCTCAGCTATGATGCTTTGGCAGCAATATTTCGGCCCTTCTTGGCAAGGGTTCTCGTCAGGCTGTCAAAGTTCTTTGGGCAAGGGCCAAAATATCGCTGCAGAGCACCGTAATTGACGTATCCGTTTTAGGCATTGTTTGAGTAGAACTTGTCCAAACAGACAAATCTGTTTATTTATGACAATTTTGCATGCAGGGGTTTTATTCTGTCCTTTGATGGTTCATTAGTCGTCAGTGGACCCGAGCCACATCTATTGTGACGTCTGTGCTGAAATCCCATAGAACTTCTGCTTCAGAGGGAACCATCATAAACTTTGGAGGTGAGCTGCATTGAAAGGCGACTAGAATAATTCCTATCTGACCAGGTGTATGTTTGAACAGGTTTTTTTCTGGCAGGAAATCCTGCCATATTTTAAGCATATTATTGTTGATCAGTATTCTTGATTCTGGTGGAAAACCATATTTTTTAGAAGGTTCTTACTGGTCAGGCTCCTGTTCCCAAATATTGGTTCAGAGTCTGTGTTTGGCATGCAAATTCTGGTGGATTCTCACCACATTTCAGTCCATACTTTTCACTGAAGTAGGAGAGAGTGGAATGGACTTCTGTTCTTATTGTTCTCACATTGGTGCTAGTGGGAAAACTGCTGGGAGTTTAATTTTGGCTATGAGAACCTACCTTCAGGGGCAGATTGAAGGGGGGGGGTGCAGGGGAGTGACTCACTCCCCCATGCTTGAGAGAATTGTACTCTCAGTCGTATTATTGAGCTTGTCTGTATGTCTGTTGTATGTTTGAGCTTGGCAGAATAACATAAAGGAAAAGATAATTTTGTAAACACATTGGCCTGACATATTACAAAAAATCAGCGAAGAAACCAACAAAAATGGGGTTTGTAAAGGACAACGAATATACTGAAATAAAAGACGATCTCTTTTATCTCAGTATATTCGTTGGCTTTTTACAAACACCATTTCCGTTGGTTTCTTCGTTGATTTTTTGCAACATGAAGGAAGTTACCAAACATGAACTTTGCCTGCAAATGAAATTTGATCTTGATGATCTTTTCATCTTGTTAAATTCACAGTTGTGTGTTCTGGGTTTGTCAGAACAACAGTTGTGTGTTTGAGCGTGCCAGAATGACACCAAACATGAATTCTGCCTGCAAATAACCCGTTTCTTATCATATTTAAGAAGCGATTTTCTAGTCCAATAATAGTGACAGTCATAAGCTTGTTGCATAAGCAGTCATAATGTTCTATTATTCTTTATTTATTCTTTATTCCTGTAACGGCCTTTTGCATAATGGACGATGGAAATTGACAGGCATGTCTGGGACCCGACCAGATTAAATAGGAAATCGTCAATTCCCCGATTCAACCATCTGGGGGGGGGGGGGAGTGGAGGGAGGGTGAAGCCAAAATTTGAGGTATTTTTAGCTTGCGAACGGGTGATCGGATCTTGATGAAAGTTGATAGTTAGGATGACCTCGTGTCTCAGACATCTCACTTTAAATCCGGGCCGGATCCGATGACACTGGAGGGAGTTGGAGGAGGGAACCGGAAATTTTGAGAAACGCTTAGAGTGGAGGGATCGGGATGAAACTTGGTGGGAAAAACAAGCACAAGTCCTAGACACGTCATTGACATAACCGGACCGGATCAGGGCACTGTGGGGGAGTTGGGGTGGGGGTCCGGATTTCTAGCGATCCCGCGAGTTCAGCATACTTCCTGATGTCCTAGGGCGATGAAACTTGGCAGGTATGTCAGGGATCCGAACAGATTGACTTGAGAACAGCCGTTTTCCCGACCCGACCATCGTGGGGGGAGTGGGTGGATGGGGAGTCCGGAATCTAGTGGCGTGCATAACTTTTGAATGGGTGATCGGATTTGAATGAAACTTTTCTGGTGAACTATCGCCTCGGACGTTCAGTGTCACGTCCGGGTCGGGTCCGATACCTGAGGGGATGGGGGGGGGGAAACTCAAGAAACTCAGAAACCCAGATGTAAAACAACAACAAAACTTTGCAGGCATATTAGCGACCCGAATTATCTTGTCTTAAGAACCTGACACAACATACCCCCGGAAACCGTTCCTAGATCCGAGCATTTTTGGGGGAGCAAGAGAAGATAAATATGGAAATTGACTTCTATAAATTGCGAACGAGTGGTCTGATTCGAGTGAAACTTCATGGGTGATACGAATCGATGGCCTCAACATGTAAAAGATGCGTTCGAACCATATGCGACCACGATTAGGGGAATTGGGGGTGGGGGGACTTTTGATATGCACAAAAACCAAACGGATGGACCGAATGAGATGCAAATTCGACAGTGCCGAGTTTAAGCGGCCTAGATTTGTTATTTGGCGTCCGGGCCGGATTCGGCCAAGGTAGGGGGGGTACTGGAAACTTGCAGATAGGCTATGCTCCAATTTCAGTAAAACTTGATGGACAGGAACAGGGAATTAAGAGATTGGGCCCGAACCGGCTCCGACAATGTTGGTGGGAGGGGGGGGGGTACTGGAACTTTCCAAGAATGCTCAGATTCGAGTGAAACTTGATAGATGTTATAAAAAGAAGATGCTTTAGGTGGTCGATTTTTTTTATTTCGAACCAGATTCGGCCACGGTAGGTGGAGATAGAGTGAGTACCGGAAACCGTGTAGCACGTCTAGGGATCAAACAAATGGATTTATTGGGATGAAAGTTTTAACAGTCATGTGCATTTGCTACAAACAATCGAGACGATGCCGGAACTGCTCAGAAATGAGTGAAACGAAATATCCTATTTCTGTTTCCGAACCGCATTTTTGGATGGCGGGTGTATTTTGTGACGTTCTCATCTACTTTCTTGTAAAGCCTACTCGTACAAGCGCCATATGAGCTCGTAGCTCTTGTTTGTCTTTGGCTTTGAATTGGTATTATTGCTAGGCATTAGCTAGTCGTATATTTTGAAGTCGTCCCCCCCCCCCCCCTATGACCGAGCACTTCGAACCGCCCCTGCCTACCTTTATTTTTTTAGACTGGGAATAAACTCAGTTCAGAAGGAAACTTGTCAGACCAGGCCGGTATCTAATTAAAAAAAAGTAGAAATCTCTTGGCGTTAAACATGGCATGCTGTGAGGAATGGTGTGTTGTTGTCTTTGATCCGTATACCAGTATTTCCTCTCTAGGATGTTTAAGGAGTTTATCAGAGGTTCTACATTATGCGAAACAATGACGTTGCCAATTTGGCTACTAGTGAAACATAAAGCCTTCATTTATGAACTGATTAAAACAAAAAAATTGATTAACTTGTGCTGGTCGCTTAAAGGACCCGTCGTACCTGTATTGCATATAATGCCAACCTACTTCGATAATTGCATTCATTAATTTTTTAAACCAGAGCATAAACAGTAAATAGTGCGAGATGTCCTTTAAGAAAACAACATCGTCACAGCATTTTTTTTTACAAGAAAGCACAACAGCAAACAACAATCTTGAACTTGGTTAGACACCACTGCGTCTGGTTCTTCATTTCCAGGAAGAATCAGATTACAAATTTACACGAAAGCACTTCTGTACACGAAAATGTTTGCCTCATGTTTAATCAGTTTCAAGTGTAAGTCTATGAAAGAGTGTGAAGATATTTTCTTAGGCCAAGCTATCCAACATGAAAATAAGAAATCTATTGATTTTCATTTAGAACATGGCTAAAAACACAGTGCTTCCATCGTTTTTATGGCACCTAGTTCGGGCACTTCCACATAAGTTAGGACGATGAAACTTGGCAGGCATATCAGGGACCCCAAATGATAAAGTTGGAAATAGTCACTTCCCCGATCCGAGCATCTGGGGGGGTGGTGGAGGGAGGGGAATCCGAAAAACTTAGGTATTTCTTACTTACGAATGGGTGATCAGATCTTAATTAAACCTGAACAGATTGACTTGAGAATAGTCGTTTCCTCGATCCGAGTATCTGGGGGGGAGTGGAGGGAGGTGTAATCCGGAAAAACTCGGTATCTTTTATTTACGACTGGGTGATCAGATCTTAACGAAACTTGATATATAGAAAGACCTCATGTCTCAGACATCCCATTTTAAATCCGGACCAGATCGCGTGACATTGGGGGGAGTTGGAGGGGGAACCGGAAATCTTGGGAAACGCTTGGAGTGGAGACATTGGTATGAAACTTGGTGGAAAGAACAAGCACAAGACTTAGATACGTGGTTGACATAACCGGACCGGATCCGCTCTCTGTGGGGGAGTTGGTTGAGAAGTCGTTTCCCCGATCCGCCCCTGTGGGGGGGGGGTGGATTTTTTACTTACGAATGGGGGATCTGACCTTAATGAAACCTGAAAATAGAAAGACCTCGTGTCTCAGACACCCAATTTTAAATCTGGACCGGATCCGGTGAACATTTGGGGGAGTTCGAGGGGGAGAACCGGAAGTCTTGGGAAACACTTAAAATAGAGGCTTCGGGATGAAACTCGGTGCGAAGAACAAGCACAAGTCCTAGATACACGAATGACATACACGGACCGGATCCGGTCATTGTGGGGGAGTTAGGGGGGGGGGCGAATTTCTAGTGATCCCGAGAGTTCGGTACTTCCTGTGCTAGGCGACGAAATTTTGCAGGCTTGTCAGGGATCCGAACAGATTGACTTGATAATGTACTTTCGCCGATCTGACCATCGTGGAGGGAGTGGAGGGATGGGGAATCCGGAATCTAGTGGCAATCTCAGCTACTGAACGGGTGATCGGATTTAAATGAAACTTGATATTTAGAAACATCTCGTGCTCCGAACCGGATCCGGTGACATTGGGGGGAGCTGGAGGCGGGGGAACCACAAATCTTTGGAAACGCTTAGAGTGGAGGGATCGGGATGAAACTTGATGGGAAGAAAAGCTCTAGATACGTAATTGACAGAACCAGATCTTATCGGGGCTCTGTGGGGGGAGTTGCAGGGGTTTCCCGGAATTCAAGTGATGGCGAGTTAGGATACTTCCAGATGTGCTAAGGACGATAAAACTTGTCTGTCATATTAGTGACCCGACCAAATAGACTTAGGACCCTACACAATGCCCTTGGAAGACCTCCGTTCCTGGATCTGACCATTTTTGGGGGGGAGTTGAGGGAGGGGGAATGCGGAAATTAATGACTTCCGTAGGTTGCGAACAAATGGTCTGGTTCAAAGTGAAACTTTATTGGTCCACAAGGGAGCTAGTAATAATATAAAAGGCAGAATAGGCAAGAGAGGTCCTCAAACCTTTCTCCTCGGTTTGTTAATTGATGATGACCTTAAGTAGAGTTCTCACGTACACTATATTGCTCGAAAAGCAGCACCTCTCCTCAAGCCGTTCGCGGTTCTCAGACGTTCTGCAATTCCGTCGCGAGATTTATGCAGTATTTACTGCACGTATATTCGACCTTGCCTGGAGTATGCCTGTCCGGCTTGGCATCCAGGACTCACGAACGCACAGACTGATGACTAGAAGCCATCCAAAAAAGGGCTGTTAAGATTCTGCTCGGCCCGGGTTATCTTTCTTATGAGGATGGCCTGGTCAAGCTTGACCTTCCAACCCTTGCTGAAAGGCGGCATCAACTGTCAATAGCGTTCGGGAGCAAGTGTCTGGCATCGCAAGCTCGTCGTGCCATTCTACTTGACTTTGAGACTACAGCAAATAGCAGGCCTAATACGCGACAGAGACAGAGGGACGCTGCTTCCCAGAGAATAGAAAGACCACCCATAAACTCCACAGATCGTTACCTGAAATCCTCTGTGCCTTATTTTACCCAGTATTTTAATTCTAGTTAAGTCAAATTATATTTTCAAGGTGTACGTGTAGATGAAATGTCTACTTATGTAATTGTCATGTGTTATTTGCATGAATGACGATCCAGTGCTAGCGTGTATAATACAAGCTATTAAGGAATTATTATCACTTCTGCTAACCCTCCATTGTGCGGACGGTGTTCGGTGACTGGAATTCCTGCCCCGACTCATTGCACCGAAATCAGTTCCATACGGAAAAGTTGAGTTTTTATCTAATGGTCTGTCCTTACCATTAGCAGCAATCAGAACGTCCGTTACCGCGTTCTCTGTGATTAGCCGCCGTGCAAAATGTAAGCTGAGCGAAAAACAAATTAGAAGCGTGAGTTGTCTTTAGTGCGGCAATTTTAGAAATGTTTACGGGGACACAGCGAATACGGCTGCTAAGTATTTCTCCAAACCTCTAATCCCTGTGAACCATCATTCACGTTCCCTGTAATAACTGTTTACTTCTTTCCAGGAATGACGATAAGCCAGATCTTTCCAGTAAGATAAACCGAGTGTGTTCCAGCAACGCTCCACAAATGATCCGGTCCGGAAAGGTTTTCGTTCGGCTCCAGTCAGACCTGTTCGAAGCGGACAGGGAAGCGGGGGAAGACACGACACTCTTACAGGAGCAGGAATTCCGTGGGCAGTACATTGAGAAGCACTTTGCTCTAAGGTAAGACTGAAAGAAAGGTTTAGGTTTGGAAAATATAACGCAAATTGTAGCTTGAAGAAGAAGTATTGAATCAATAAATAAATAAATTGTTAAATGTTAATGTACAACCTTAAATAGTCTAACACAAGATCAGTTCAAACCTACTCATATAAAACAAAATGGTAGAGACGGGAGTACAACAAAACAAGAGCTACGAGCTCATATGGCACTTATTGCGAGTAGGTGTGCAAGAAAGTAGATGGGAACTTCATAAAATACCCCTTCAGCCCCCCTAAGATCGGACCTAGAAATAGGATATATAGTTTCGCTTGAGTCGGAGCAATGACTTGTCTACCTTCCAAGTTTAAATCCACTCTTTCATCCCTAGGCGTTTTCCGGTACCCCCCCCCCCCCTCAAACTCCCCCTACCGCGGCCGAATCTGGTTCGAACACTTAAATGGATCATTTAAAGCATTTCCTCTTACGGCCTATCAAGTTTCACTCGAACCTGAGCACTTTTCGAGAAACTCAGGTACCCACCACCACCGTGCTCGGATCCGGTCCGGGCCCTTAACTATTTCATCTATGGCATATGATCTCTCCACTCTCCAAGTGTTAATTGAAACCACTCCAAATCGTTTGACCCCTATGCGAGCCACAAAATTTCCGGGACTCCCCCTCTAACTCCCCCCAGTGTGACCGAATACGACTCGGGACACGTACACTTCGCAGCTCTGACATCTCCTCTTCCCGTCCATAAAGTTCTACTCGAATCTGACCACCCGTTCGCAACCTACGGAAGTCAGTAATTTCCAGATTCCGCTTCCATTAACTCTCCCAAAAATGGTCAGATCCAGGAACGGAAGTCTTCCTAGGTCATTGTGTCGGGTCCTCAAGTCTATTTGGTCGGGTCACTAATATGCCTGCCAAGCTTGATCGTCATTAGGACATCTGGAAGAATCCTAACTCGCGATCAACGGAATTCCAGGAAACCCCCTTTAACTCCACCAAAGAGCCGCGATATGATCTGGTTCTGTTAAGAACGTTTCTAACGCTTATATTTCTTTTTCCCCACTAAATTCCATCCTGATCCCTCGACGCTAAGCGTTTAACGAAAAATCTGATGCCCCCCTCCGAACCCCCCCCCCCCCATATGCATCGGATTCAGTCCGGACTTAACGTGGAACATCGGAGACGATACCCCTTTCCACTTGCCAAGATCAATTCAAATTTGGTCGCCCGTCCAAAAGTTGTAGATGCCACTAGATTCCGGATTTCCCATTCCTCCACTCCCCCCACGATGGTCGGATCCTGCATACGACTATTCTCAAGTCAGTCTATTCGGATCACTCATACGCATGCCGAGTTTCATCGTCCTAGTACATCAGGAAGTACCAAACTCGCTGGATCACCGTAATTATATTCAAACAATGTTTAAAACGGATATACGTCAGCTAATACTTGTAGCTGACGTATATCCGTTGTAAACGTTGTTTGAATATATGTTTCAAAGTCAGCTTGGGCTCAAAGAATATTCTAAGCGCTTCCAAAGATTTCGGGTTACTTCTTCCAGGAAGTCATCGGATCCGGTCAGGATTTGAAGTGGGTCGTCTGAGACACGAGGTCTTTCCCTACGGGGGAACCGGGTTTCACCAGGGGGGCACAGGTATTAAAATCTTTGACATCTAGCCGGGTGGGGGTGGATGGTTTGGTCCGAAAATTGTGGATTTAATCCGGGGTGGGTCCCTTCAAAGTTGCAAAATTTGGGATCTTATACCTTGATAAATTAGGTGGGTGATTTGTCAGTTAAGTTGGGCGAGAAAGTAAGTTTCAGATATATATTCAGCTTGTCTCCTTACCCCTAAATGGACTCATTATCTTTTCGAAAATATTTGGTTCCCCCTTAATTTCCCCCTCGCTCGCTTTTTGCGTGAATCGTTTTAGTAAATGCCGTAAAGTCCTTGGTCGTGATAGCCGGTAGAGATACTAGTTAAATCTGCGACACAGAAAGTTGTTAGTTCGCAAATCATGGTAGAAAAAATATGGAATTACGGAACGGGCTAATTGCCAGACGGAACTGATTAACAGGTTATAAATCAAGACACGAGTTCACATTGCCATGGTCTGGCCCCTAGGACAGGCCAGTGTAGTATGTATGATTACGGGCATCATTTAGGCGGAACAGGGTTGGGGTAGGGCTTCCCAAGCGCGCCCAGAGCTACCCATGAACAAGAGCTACGAGCTCATGACAATTATTACGAGTAGGCTAGTACAAGAAAGTAGATGAGAACGTCACAAAATACACACGGCATCCAAAAATGCGGTTCTGACCTAGAAATAGGATCTGTAGTTTCACTCAAGTCTGAGCATTTCCGGCATCGTCTCGGATCGTATGGGGCAAATGACTGCTCTAACTTCAAAGATTTCGCCGAATAAATCCACTTGTTTGATCCCTAGACGTGCCACAAGATTTCAGGTACCTCCCTCCAGCTCCCTCCACCGCGGCCGAATCTGGTTTGAACTCGTGAATGGATCATCTTCTATTACCACCTATCAAGTTTCACTCGAATTTGAGCTTTTTTTTTTTTAAATTTCGGTACCCTCCCCCCCCCCCCACCGTTGTCGGATCTGGTTCGTACCCTATAATGTGTCATCTAGGGCATGTGCTCTCCCTGCATTGCAAGTTTCATTTAAATAGCTGCACTCGTTTGACCCCTATGCGAGCTACAAAGTTTCCGAGACCCCCCCTCCAACTCCCCTACTGTGGCCAAATACGACTTGAACACATAAACGTCGCATCTCTGACATCCCCTCTTCCCGTCCATCAGGTTTGACTGGAATCGGAGCATAGTCTACCTGCAAATCCCCCCCCCCCCCCCTACCGTGGCCACTTCCGGTGCCCGCACAAGTATCGATTCCGTTGACATAGAACATCTGAGACGATAGGGCTTTCCGCTTTCCAAGTTTCATTCAAATTTGATCCCCCATTCAAAAGTTATGCATACCTCTAGATTCCTGATTCCGCTCCGGTTATGTCAGTGACGTATCCAGGACTTCTTCTTGTTCTTCCCACCAAGTTTCATCCCGATCCCTCAACTCTATGTTTCCCAAGATTTCTGATCCCCTTCCAGCTCCCCCCAGAGTAACCGGATCCGGTCCGGATTTGAAGTGGGACGTCTGAGACACGAGGTCTTCCTAAATATCAAGTTTCATTAAGATCCGATCACCCGTTCGTAATTTAAAAATACCTCAGTTTTCGGATTCGCCACCCCCCCCCCTCCCAGATGATCGGATGGGGGAAATGGCTATTTCTAATTTAATCTGGTCGGGTCCCTGATATGCCTGCCGAGTTTCATCGTCCTAGCTTATGCGGAAGTTCCCAAACTAGCAACACCCGGACCGACAGACCGACGGACGAATTGCTATCGCTATATGGCACTTGGCCGAAGGGCAAGTGCCATAAAAAACTCTGCACAACCTAGTTGACCGGTCACAAAACCGAGTAGGCTATGCAAAACATTTGTTTTCCATAAATCTTCGGGATTAAATTCTCTCGAACTTTCTATGGTTAACTCCGGCCAAACAAATGCAGTATCTCAGCTCAACTTTTTGCAAAATTTTTCAGCCCAGCTCAAAGTTCATTTATTTTTGTACGTAAAAATTCCAATTAATTTTATTTACTTCGCGGCTGAGAGCACGCTCGATGGCCAGAAGGTTAAAATATAGGGTCGACCATTCAGTCAGTTTCAAAGGAATTTACCACCAGTATGGAATTCATGGCTTCCTCCAAATCCGGCAAAGATGTCCGCCCAAGCCGGAAACTGATATTATATCCTGGATCAACATGTTGTCTCATCCCTATGAATGAATAGTTTAATAGCCAATTGGCCGTACAAAATACATGGACATAATGAAAACAAAACACTGTGTGAAACCCCTAAGTCATTCTATCCTGGCAGCTTGCCCTGTTGTCAAATTTTGCTGTAACCCGATTCCGGCCGAATTATCGTTCCGAACCCGTAAATCAACAGTATATCCAGATTCAGCATGTTCTTTAACCCTTGAACCTCCCTGTTCAGATTCATAGAGCAATTAAGTCAGTTCTGAGTTTCTGGTTTCGTCCGAATTTCGGCTAAACATTCGTCCGAAGCAAGCATACATATGTGGCAGTACAACTGGAACTGTACAACTGAAAATTAGATAAGGGTGATCGAAAAACTTCTACATGGCTAAGTGAGAAAATTGTTACTTATTTTTCTGTACCTGGTTTTCGCTTACGAAGAGAAACACAGTAGTAGGAAAAATCCCGTCTTGACTGAATACGGTCCTACTTCACGGATGCGATAGTGGCGTTTTCTGTGTTTTTTGGGATCCCAAAAAGTAAGTGGAGGGATACCTGTGACTTCGCAAAAGTATCCGTCCGTCTGTCAGCACGATAGCTCTCGAAGGGAATGATGTATTTTTATTGAAAATTGGATTGGTGATTCTTTGGGTCAAGGGGGCAGATTGAGTTCAGGATGGTGAAGGTTCAGATTAAGGGGCGAACAAAATATTGTTTAACAGCTAATGAAATGATGGATTTAGGAGTAAGAAGGAACCGGCAAAAGCTGGAAAAATTTTTCAAAGTAAAATTTTTATTCGAAGTTAATTGGATGTTGAAGACATGCTGAATCCGTAGTGAGTGGTCTTTGCCAAGTCATCTTTCACCTGTATTCTCATGTAGAGGCGTAAGTAGTCTTGTGTACAAGTTATGTAGTGACACAATCCTTTTCTAATTAAGGATATTCATTATTAATATTATAAAGAATTCGGGCTAATCGCAACTGTTATCGCCTCCATTTTGTTATAAAATACAGTGAACGGGGGGAGGGGGGATTGTTTAGCCCGGACAGAGTTTCTGATAGCAAAAGCCAAGAGTTACTTAAAGCCTTCGCTGATCAGCAGTCTAAGGCAGTTAGCCCCCCCCCCCCCAACACACAAAAAAAAGAAGTTTACTAGCATGCAATAATGATGTTGTAATGTCGGTACCACGCAAATATGGCCTAAGTCCGACAACGAGCATAGTTTATCGAAACTGAGTAAATAGTTGCGTTTTTGCAGATACCATGGTATCTGATAACACGGTATCTGATACCACGGTCTAAAGTCGTTTTTGCAGTTATCGTGGTATATGGCCAGTTATCGTGGTATCTGATATTCAGATACTACGGTCCGACCGTGGGAACTGGTCGTGGTATCTGAAAAGTAATCTCACTTTCATCAAATTTTGTCAAATTGGTGAGAAAGAAGTTTAGCAGTTAGTGATTTAACTGGATATCAGTTTTTCTTTTGGGATGACTTATAAAATTGCAATTTCCGCAATAGTCTTTGCAGAGCAACCGTGTATCCGATACAACGGTAACTGCAAAAACGACTAATTGCAGATAAAGTTACCGTGGTAACAGATACCATGGTATCTACAAAAACGCAACTAATATCTTACTAAAATGTGGTTTACTGACTAAACTTTTTCAGGTTTAAAGACAACAATTTCAGCGCCAAAGCCCTATTCGGGAAAGTGATAGTCGAACGAGGGACAGCTAGAGGAGCACCGGACATCGAACAGGTCTTCCAGATGAATTTGCAGAAGGTAAAGTCGTAGCGTGTGATCACAAATCTATGAGGGGTCTCGAAAACCACTTTGGTGGTTGTCTTTCATCCGAAGACGGCAAGGGCACGGTAGTTCTAACTGAAGACTTAAAATGAAGCGCAGTGTTAAACTATCCACGGATTCAGATATTTGAATTGAGTATTGAGTATATTTGAATTGTTACCGGAATCCCAGTGTAAGAAAAAAAAAAAAATCGTCAAAAGTGTCGAAACCGGATTCAACCGGAAAATGGATCCTTGAAAAGTTAACAGTGTTTGATAGCGCTGAACAGATTGTTCCAGTGACGTTTCGGCCCTTCTCGGCAAGGTTCCACGTCAGACTGTAGCTAGAAGAACGAACCTGCAATAAAATTAGTGAAGTCTAAATATGGGCTGAAATATCGCTGGCAAAATGTGTTTTTCTTTGGGGGGGGGGCGGGGGGGGGGGGAGGAATTTACCGACTGGCTGGTAATTTTTACCGAGTGTTCTTGCAGAAAAATGACTGTTTTCAAGAAAAAAAAACGAGTTTAAGAAAAATCAACTGATTTTCAGAAAAACCGACTGTTTGAGGAAAAATCGACTGATTTTATGAAAACCGACTGTATTTGTTCTCCCAGTCAAGGATTGTCCATCCTTTTCTTGTCTGATTACGGTCTTTTCATATCCGTTAGTGAATTATAATCTTTGCTGGCGGCGCCATTGAAACTGCCCTACTGGGACGCGGCTGTCCTCCTGGGAACAGTTCTCTCGTAATAGTTATAACCTTATAAATAGAGTGACCAACGTCCAGAAGCTGTCCGTCGAGAAGCTCTATGCGCCTTTGGAGGAAAGGTGACAGATCGCTGCATGCTTTTAGTTGGACAGGAACACTATCGGAAGGATAAGATCAGTGTAGGAAGAAAAGATCTTGATTGGGGTTATAGGAGTGACTAATGTGATGGTGTACGATAAGGTAGTAAAATGGTACTATTAAAGTTTAAGTCGCAGTTACATTCCAGTATTCGAACGTACGCTACTCCTTTGAAACTCTGCTACAGCTCTCATATATGTTTTCGGACTTGCGCGGACTAGCTGGTTTTGATGAGAAATAAGGGAAAACTTTCACAAGAGCTGTAAGCTCATATGGCACTTGCAAGGCTTGGTAAAAGGATGAAAGTAGGAATTCCCCAATTTGTGGGTTTGTTGTAATCATTTGCAAGCAAAACCCTTGAGATAAAAATGAAGGTGGACCCTTGGAAATCACGAGAATGTATCGCTTGGTAAAAAAAAGTTTTTCTTTGGACTTGGCTGTGATGATGTGCACTTTAAGGGCGCTAGAAATTCATCTGTGATCAAAACCCTTGAGGCAAAAATGATCCTGGGCCCTTTAGAATCATGAATATATATGAATATTCTTTGAGCCAAGCTGACTTTGAAACATTTATTCAAACAATGTTTACAACGGAGACGTCAGCTATGATTCTTCATCAGCGATATTTCGACCCTTCTTGCAAGAAGGGCCGAGAATATATATGGTTTGATCAAAAGTATTTTTTACTTTTCGGTTAAGATGCTCACTTTAAGGCTGCTAGAAAGTCATTTCTAAGCAAAACCTTTGAGAAAAAAATGATCATGGGGTCATAGGGATCATGAAAATGTAGATTTTGATTAAAAGTATTTTTTGTACTTTGCAGTGAAGATGAGTCTTTAAGGGAGGGTCGTATCTGGGAAGTAACAAATTGTAAGCAAATCTTCTCTAACGTTCAAGCCAAGTTTCATCGTTCTGGCGCATCTGGAAGTACCTTAAATCGTGGTCAGCAGAATTCCGGACCCCCTCAGCTCACCCCAGAGTGCCCGAACCAGGTCCAGTTTTGTCAATGATGTATCTAGGACTTACGCTTGTTCTTCCCACCAAGGTTCATCACAATCGCTACACTAAACGTGTCACAAAATTTTCGACCCCCCCCCCCCCCCCGACTCCCCCACATTGATCGGATCCTGTCCTCACCTGAAATGGGACATCAGAGACATGAATTCTTCCCGAATATCAAGTTTCATTAATATCTGATCACCCGTTCAAAAGTTGGATGTATATCAAGATTCTAGATCCCCCCTCCCTCCACTCCCACCCACGATGGTCAAATCGCAGAAACGACTGTTCATAAGTTAATAATCTCAAGTCCCTGAAATGCCTGCTAAGTTTCATCGTCCTAGCACATGTGTAAGCATCTTAACTCGAGGTCACCGGAATTCCAGAACCCTCCCTCCACCTCCACCCACAGTGCTCGGATCCGATCCGGTCTTGTCAACTAGGTGTCTGGGGCTTGTGTTTGTTCTTCCCGCCAAGTTTCATCCCGATCCGTCCACTATGTCACACGCATGTCACACTATTTCCGGTTCCCTCCTCCAACTCCCCCCAGAGTCATCGGATTCTTTTCGGACTTGACGTGTATCAAGTTTCATTAAGATCCAATTCCCCGTTCAAAAGTTTGACATACGTCAATATTCCGGATTCCCCTCTCTCCACTCCCCCCACGGTGGTTGGATCGGGGAAGTGACTATTTCCATGTTAGTTTGGTCGGGTCCCTAATATCCCTGCAAAGTTGCATCGTCTTAACACGTGTGTAAGCATCTTAACTCGGGATCGCCGGAATTCCGGAACCCTCCCTCCGACTCCCCCCACAGTGCTCAGATCCGGTACGGTCTAGTCAACAACGTATCTGGGGCTTGTGCTTGGTCTTCCCACCAAGTTTCATCCCGGTCCGTCCACTCTGACCATGTCAAACGATTCTCGATCCTCCCCCCTCCAACTCCCCCCAAAGTCATCGGATCTGTTTCAGACTTGAGGTGTGACATCTGAGACACGAGGTCTTTCCAAGTATCAAGTTTCATTAAGATCCGGTTCCCCGTTCAAAAGTTAGACATAGGTCAATCTTCCAATCTTCCCCCTCCCTCCACTCTCCAACGGTGGTCGGATCGGAGAAGCGACTATTTCCAAGTTAGTTTGGTCGGGTCCCTAATACGTCTGACAATTTTCAACATCCTAGCACATCTGGAAGTACCCAAACTCGCGATCACCGGACTGACCGACAGACCGACGGAAAAGTGATCGGTATATGGCACTTCGGAAGGCAAGTGCCATAAAAACTGGTATTTCTAATCAAAAGGAATCAGTAAGCGGGAGCCTGCCCTGCCTTCGTCAAAAAGAGGCAAACATGTAAAATTCAAAAATCGGTGTAATAAAAATGACACGGGAAGTTCGCATAATGTATTGAAAGACGTAGAGTGGAGGAACCTACTTCTATAATGACTCCATGTATTTCTAAACCCGGAGACCCCAATTTCCTACGGTACATTCCAATCCCTCTAACAAAACCACGCTGATTTTCTAAATTGCCGTGTTTTGCTATCTTTGATGTGTATCACGTTGTCGCGGGTTGTCTGCGAGAAGTTTTTCCATCAGAAAACCGGTTATGTATTTTTTTTCCCTATTTTCGCTGTAAGTCGACGGGTCTCAGAAAAGGCTTAAAATAGCCAAAACCGTGGTTATTTGTTGAAAGTACAGCGTAGTCTTAAAATATTCAAATATTTAAAATTACTGCAAGTTGAATAGTAAATAGTGCGAGGTTTTTTTTAAGGGTTTCACATGTCGTTAAAACAGCTTGTTTCTTTAGCAGATTTTGTGTCCGTGTTTCAGGGAGAGCAACCGTCTATGGCATACCCAATGATGTGCGAAGCCTACATTACATCTCTGGAAGCAAGTAGCCTGCAATTCGGTCTACAGGTCATCTTTTTCCGGAGTGACAAGAAACATTTCGGATACGGCAATCGACAGACCCGGGTTTGTGCGAGTGCAACACCTTTGCTGGTTCATTCAGGAAAAGTGCTGTTTAAGCTGCATTCGGATCTGTTCGAGGCAGATAAGCAGGTCGGTGAAGACCCGTCGTTGGTTCAAGAAGCGGACTTCAAGGGGCAAAACGTGGAAAAGCAATATGCTTGCAGGTAAGCCAAACGTGGTCACAGAGATGGGCGAGTCCAACCATGAAAGGATTCGAATCCGAATCCAAGGCTAGGTACGAATCCAAATCCACCATTTCATGCTGAGGATTCGAATCCGGAATCGGATTGAGAGTCGGATCCGACATTAACAAAAATTAAACCATGCACACAGTTTAAAAATCAGAGGTGACAAAAAGCAATAATAACCAGATAACGTGACAGATTACTGAGGATGGTTGGTGGTGGACAAAAAGTTCGTTTGCCTGAGCCACTGTGTAAAAATTAGGAAACGGAAACTGGAAGGGTGTAGACAAGAAATTTGAGCGGATTGGTAAGATCGAAGGTTTGGAATCTAGCCTGACAAGCAGAAAATTCGAATCCAGCCAAAAGGACGAATCCTGGATTCGAATCCGGATTCTCCCATCTGTGGGTCAGTGTTCTTAAGTCGCTTGTTTATTTATATGTGACCCACACGCAGTGAATCACTAACAAGAAGGTTATTCGCCAGAAAGAAAAGATGAAATTCGGGGTTGTCGCTGGAATTGGAAGCCTAGGGAAATATAGTTCGTGCACTTCTGCATAAGCTAGTGAAGCTTGACCTAACTCATAAAGCCCAAGGCGAAACGTTTTTCTTTCTGGATCCGATCATATTTTTGGGGGTGGGGTTTAGGAAGGGAGAATCAGGGATTTTGCGAAGCGCGTTAAGTTGCAATGAGTGATCTGATTCAACTGAAACTTGTTGGATGATAGGAATAGATGCACAAGATCTGTGGAGTTGTAGGGGGGGGGGGGGGATCTCGAAAATTTTCTAACATGCCTAGAGACCAAACGGATGGACTGAGAGGGATGAAACTGAGACGGTACAGAGTTAGTGGGTCTTAGATTTGTTATTTTGAGGTCCAGACCGGATCCGGCCTCGTTGCTAACCTACCGGACATTTTCCAGAAGTGTTCGATGAAGCTTGAAAGGCGGTAGCAGCAGGTTTCCGGGATATTCTATTTATGTGTTCGAACCACATGACCACGGTTGGGGGAGTTAGGTCCCGGAAATGCGTCGGGAACATGGAGGAAATTTTGCAACATACGTCGGGATCTGGCGCTACTTGTGGTGTTTTATCGGAATGGCGGAAGATAAACTTCCCAGAACGGTACTGGAGTGGCAGACAGAGGGAACCCGAAGAAGAGGAAGGGCGAAATATAGGCTTCGTCGCAACCTACCAGTGGCACCTGAAGTGTACCAGTACAATCCCAGCGAGAAGATGTCTGGGCAGCAGCTCATATGATTTTTTTTATTTATTTATTTATTTATGACCCGCTTTTTATGAGGGATGACCGGCCCTTTCTGGATGCACTGGCGTTTTCTAGCGGCAGATCAAGAACTAAGGTCTTGGGAAGGGGTACCGGACATCTTCCGGCAGTGCTCCAATTCGAATGAAACCATATGGGCGGTTGGAGCAGATACCTTTGATATGGCATTTATTTGCCCGAATCGCATCTGGGCCCAAACATTTTCTGGAAATGTTGTAGCAGGCCTAACTCTAGAACGAGTAATCCGATCTGGGAGAAACCCGGCAATTGGCGAGACTGCATGCCCTAGACGTTCCGTTAAAAGTTTTGGACTGAATGGGAGGTACCCGTGAAAGAAGTTGTTGACGTCAAGAAGTTTTCTTATCGGATCGCGGCATTTACTGTGTACAAATATCCGCAGTCGTGTTCCGTAAATACTGAGCGGATGCACACTTAGAGATGGCCCACAGAGATGGCTCTGTTGCACAGCACCGTACGTTCAAGGTTGCAGGAAAGTGAGAGTGTAGAAGTTGGGGTACAACGACAAGGTCCATTCGGATCGCAAATTTCATAAGTCAGATCAAGGGATCCACGGAGACATGGAAAGACAAATGCTCTACTATGCGTGTTCCACCCTACTCACCATAGTTACTACGCATGATGTCACGGATTCTGACTTCTGGGCGTCAAAGGCTGGAATGAGTTTTTAGGCCAAGTGCCATATAGCGATTGTAATTTCTGTCCGTCAGTCGGTCCCGGTTTTGCTAGTTCGGGCACTTCCAGATAAGCTAGGACGATGAAACTTGGCAGGTGTATCAGGGACTGGACCAGATTAAATAAGAAATAGTCGTCCGACCATCTGGAGGGGAGTGGAGGGAGGGGGAATCCGGAAAAATTAGGAAAACTTAAATGTTTGTAGCTTACGAACGGGTAATCCGATCTTAATGAAACTTGATATATGGAAGGACGTCATGTCTCAGACATTCCATTTTAAATCCAGACCGGATCCGGTGACATTGGGGGGAGTTGAAGGGGGAAACTGGAAATCTTGGAAAACACTTAGAGTGGAGGGATCCGGATGAAACTTGGTGGAAAGAACAAGCAGAAGTCCTAGATACGTGAAGGATATAACCGGAATGGATCCGCGCACTTTGGGGGAGTTGGGGGGGGGGGAGAGAAGTCCGAATTTCTAGTGATCCCGCGAGTTTGGTGCTTCCTGATGTGCTGGGACGCTGAAAATTGGCAGGCATGTCAGGGACCCGACCAGAGTAATTAGGAAATAGTCATTTCCCCGATCCGACCATCTGGGAGGGGGAGTGGAGGGAAGGGGAAGCCAAAATTTGAGGTATTTTTTATCTTGTGAACGAGTGATCGGATCTTGATGAAACTTGATATTTAGGATGACCTCGTGTCTCAGACGTCCCACTATAAATCCGGACCGGATCCGATAACACTGGGGGGAGTTAGAGGAGGGAACCGGAAATCTTGAGAACGCTTAGAGTGGAGGGATCGGGATGAAACTAGGTGGGAAGAACAAGCACAAGTCCTAGATACGTCATTGATGTAAGCGGTCCGGATCCGGGCACTCTGGGGGATTTTGGGGGGGGGGTCCGGATTTCTAGCGATCCCGCGAGTTCGGCATACTTCCTGATGTGCTAGGGCGATGAAACTTGGCAGGTCTGTCAGGGCCCCGAACAGGTTCACTTGAGAACAGCCGTTTCCCCGATCCGACCATCGTGGGGGAGTGGATGCATGGGGAGTCCGGAATCTAGTGGCGTGCATAACTTTTGAACGGGTGATCCGATGGGAATGAAACTTGTCTGGTGGAAAGAGCTATCGCCTCGGATGTTCAGTGTCAAGTCCGGGTCGGGTCCGATACCTGTGGGGATTGCGGGGGGGGGGACTCAAGAAACGCTTAAAGCAGAGGGATTGGGACGGAATTTAATGGAGAGAACAAGCATTAGGCATAGATCCGAAATCGACGGAGCCAGATGGTTTCGGGGTTCTGTGGGGGGGGGGGGGTAGAGGGGGTTTCCTGGAATACCGGTAGTCGGGGTTAACGACCAACTAGGGTCAAACAAATGGGTGATAAGAATCGATGGCCTCAACATGTAAAATTCAATCCGATGATGAGCTCGTACGGATTGGGTTACACACCTTTCATGTCCAAGATGTACGGTGGTGTCAGTCCTTACTCCTACAGTGCTAACATGTACGGTAGCGGACATGGCTTTGGAAGTTCTGTGCATGGTTTCGGAGGTGACATGTCTGGAATGTCCGGAGGGTATATTCCTATTTCCGCATTGCTGATAGGCTTAGTGTGTTCTGGTTCCACGTGTCTGCCGCTATCCCTTGTAATCCTTTATGGAGCCCTGGGAATAGCTGAGAGGATCACTCCAATGTGCCGAGTTTATGCGGCCTAGATTTGTTATTTGGCGTCCGGGCCGGATTCGGCCAAAGTAGGGGGGGTACTGGAAACTTGCAGATAGGCTATGCTCCAATTTCAGTAAAACTTGATGGACAAGAAGATTGAGAGTTATGATGTTTTCGAGTCCTGTTCGGCCACAGTGGGGGGAATCGGAGGGAGATTGCCGGAAACTTTGAGGCTCGCATAGGGGTCAAACGAGTGCATCAGTTTAAATGAAACATAGAACTTAGAGAGAGCATATACCCTAGATGACATATTTTGGGCCAGGATCTCCGGATCCGACATCGTTGGTGGGAGGGGGGGGGGGACCAGAATCTTCCAAAAATGCTCAGATTCGACCAAAACTTGATAGGTGGTATACAAGAAGATACTTTAGATGATCCATTTTTTTTAGTCCGAACCAGATTCGGCCACGGTAGGGGGGGGATGGAGGGAGTACCGGAAATATTGTAGCACGTCTAGAGATCAAACGAGTGGATTTATTAGGCTGAAACTTGGAAGTTTGAATAGTCATGTGCATGGATCATCGAGACGATGCCGGAAAGGATCAGAAGTGAGTGAAACAAAATATCCTACTTCTATCTCCGAACCGGATTTTTGAATGGCGGGTGTATTTTGTCACGTTCTCATCTACTTTCTTGTACTGCCTACTCGTAACAAGTGCCATATGAGCTCGTAGCTCTTGTTCTATTTTCATTAAATATCGTGCCACGTTCTAATCGGGCCAATCAAGTCATACAGATCGGAGTTACCACGCTCCCGGAACGCTGAGTCAACCATCGAGGATTTCAAAATGGTATGTTCCAATCCATGAAGAATATTTTTCTGAACTGATGACACAATCTGTAATCACGTGGTTATCCCTCAGCGTGGTTATCCCTTACCTTAGACCTTAGTTCCTCCAGAGCCATCGGTGGCGCATAGGGCGTCGACAAAGCCTCTCCATTCGCACCGTATTGATGCCGCAGCGGTGACGTCTTCCCATTCAGGTGCCAGTGAGGTACCACCCGTCCTCAGATCTCGGTCATATGTTCGCCTCAATGTGTTTTGGGTGCGGCCTTGCTTTCTTCTCCCGTCTGGCTTTCACATCTTCTAAGAGATTCGACGACCTCGTCCTGTATGACGTCATCGAAAGATAACGACCTCGTCCTTCCGTAGTTCGCAGGGGGGATATGGGGTAGGGGCCCCAAGTCACCTCCTGTTCGATCGTCCATTAGGCCAACCTCCTCAGGTCCCGCAGTGTGCGAAATAAAACTGATATTTCACATTAGCGATAATCCTTTATACTTCCGCCGCCGCTAACAAGTGTAAAGGATTATCGGTAATGTGAGATATCAATCTTACCACAGACCCTTACCACTTTCTAAGAATAAGCGCAAATCGGGGCACTAAAAACAAAACAAAAACACGAGAAAACCAGTGTTGCTCTGGAAACACAACTAGACCTACGCTTGCCTAGGCAACTTGAATTATTGCAGCAACCTTTGTTCGGCTTCGCCGACTAAAGTGTTGCGAGAGCAACAATTTGGTTTTGTTTCTTCGCAAACGGTTAAATGCTGAATTTGTCAAACATAGAGGTTTTCAAAATGGTATGTTCCGATCCATGAAGAATATTTTTCTGAACTGATGACACAATCTGTAATCACATGGTTATCCCTCAGCGTTGAACAAAAAAACAACAGAGATTGGAGTAGGGACTAAATTGACTTTGCAGCCAGTTGAACTTTATCCTTTTTAATCGTGGACATCGTGACTTGTGGAAACTTGGAACATTATCTTATATAACCTAGTTTGCATTATAAAGCTATCCATAGCTTTTTAATCCAAAATACCAAAGTACCTCCAGGCAGTGGCGAAACTAGCCCATTTTCGTGGGGGGTGGGCAAGCCCAGATTTTATCGACAAGATTTTTTAACGATTTACCGACAAAAAGCGCCGTTGCCGTGCAACGGCACACGTTCCACGCGAACACATCTTACGAAGTTGCAATAATAAGTTGTAACATAGGTACCAATCGAGATGGTTTTCTAATGAAAGTTGATAAATTCGCCGTGGAACATAATATGCAGTCAATAGTCTTGTAAACCAGAAAAGAGGTGATATACTGCAACAGATTACTTCACTGCTTGAAGATATACGCGGCTGTCTTTTTCGCTTGTAAACTAAGCGACTCTTTGGGGTCCAAAACGTTAGCCCATATGGGTTCGTAGAGTTTGTTTGTCCGTCTTATACCAAGATATTTTGTTGAAATTTGGTATGGCTGGATTGGGACCAAAAGTACAGGTGAAGTGAAACGGCAATCTAGTTTTCTGGAAACTTGATTGCTGATGGGAGCAGATTTGCTACTTCTGTGTCCGAACGAACTGACTGGAACCCAGAGGTCAGAGTAACGTTGTGATACTCCTCAGAAACCAAACGCGTTCATGGGCCCTAGAAAGTGCTCGGATTGGACTGAAATTTGCCCTAAGATGTTCAGTTTATCCGCATCCTAGAACACTGCTGCAAGGAGGTCTCAGAAATATTGCAGTGCGAGTAGGGGACGGGCGGATAGAGTGATTGGGATGAAACTTGAAAGGCTAAAATTCATGGGACCCAGACACGTAATTTGAGGCCCAAACCGGATCTGTCGTCCGTGGGGTGAATGCGGGGCTGAGTGGTACCGTTCGGTAGGCCTACTGGATGTTTTTCGGAAATGCTCCGTTCGAGTGATTCTTGATAAATGGTAGACGCAGATGCGAAAAATCTGCCATTTATGTAACCGAACCTCTTCTTGCCATTAAAGTAGTGATGTGGGGGGATGAGAGGTGGGTCCTGCACATTTTCTTAAACGCTTAGGGACCAAATGGGTTGAGCGAATGAGACAAACCTGGCGATACTGCGCCCATGTGTCCTAGTTGTGTTATTCGGATATCCTGGCCTGATGCAACCTCCGTGGGCCGAGTCGTTGGGGGTATCACTGACGGGAATTTGTAACTTATAAGTCCCTGGATAAACTAGACCATTTCTCGGATTGATGTACAGCCAAATAACACAAACGGACAGTTTACGGGTGGGAGCAGAGATATCCCTCAAGATCAATTCAAGGTAGTATGTTTGCCAGTGTGGTTAGTTTACCGTCAAGGAACAGAAAGTAACGAAGAAGTGTTTCGTTAGTGCATTTTTGGACTTACGGACGAGAATATTCCAGTCAGCACATCAAAAAGTCTTAATACTATCACTAATTCTCTACCATCTCTACGACAACAGACTTTCCTTGATGTAAAGAAAAAAAAATACAATTTGGTTACTCGAAAATTGTCGCTAACCGTGGGCGGTATAATAGACAAGCTCTTGGTCGGCTGTATTCAACTTTTTGCGACCATTCTATTTTCTATGTTTCTGTACCTTATCCTCTTCTTAAAAAGAAAGATCTTCTTTCGCTCCGAAAAAGTTATTTTCGTTACTGTAAATTCCTTCTTTACCTCCCCCCTTGGCATCGAAATAAAGTAATTATTCGTAAGTTCGGTGTTCCAGATATTTGGGAGAAATTACTAATGCTACACAGGAAGCTGTCGGGTTCAGCCTAATCTTGATTTTCAACACACCACCCCCTTACCCCCCTGAGTGTTTTTTGTATAGTTATTTTAGTATTTTTTCATTTCTTTTCTTTATTGTATTCCACTTGTTTTTCCTCTGGAATTTGTGGGTAAGAAATAAATTATTATTATTATTAATGACGGAACAATTCACAATTACTCAATTTAACGACAAGATTTGTATCCGTTGCGGATGTAAAACAGACCGAAAAAGAGTTCCCGTATCGAAAAATAAAAAAACGAAATCACGATGTCGATCCGATCATCGGCTTGATTTCCCGACAAGGCTTTTGTCGGTATCATCTCCGCACCGACATACAATTCTTGTTTCCAGACAAGAACGTTCGTGATTACCGACAGGGCTCTGTGGGTATCAGAAACGGTATGAGGAAACTGTTTTATCAGAGCTCTTACCGGTACTGAAAACGAAATCAGCGCACCTTCTCCGCACCGGCAAACACTGCCGATTTCCAAACAAGAATTTTCACTGATTTACCTAAACAGCTCTTGTTGGTATTGAAAACGGAATCCGTGCACCGACAGATGTTGCCGATTTCCCTGCGACAAGTTTCATGGTTTACTGATAGAGCTATCGTCGCTATCAGAAACTAAATGAGGAAAGTTTTAGTCAGAGCTCTTGTCGGTACCGACAAGTGAATCCGAGCACCGTCTCCGGACCGAGAAATGGTGCCGATTTCCCAGCAAGAAGTTTCCTAGCTTTCAGACAGGGCTTTTGTCGGTATCAGAAATGAAATGCTAAAGTGTGCCAATCAACACACGCTACCTACTTCCCAACAGGAAGTTTCCTGTTTTACCGACAGGGCCTTTATCGGTATTAGTAACGGAATGATAAAAGCTTTTGTCGGTGCTTCGCACCGACAAACACTGCCGATTTACCGAGAGGATTGTTCGTGGTGGGGCAGCTGCCCCACAACCCCCCTAGTTTCGCCACTGCCTCTAGGCCTACTAATTATTGCGAAACATATCATTGTTCCGAATGGAAACGAAGACACGAAGAATGGACTGGGCGAACACGGAAGTAGGTTGCATTAGTATTTACAGGTTCAACAAGTCCTTTAAGTAACAGCTAAAAATTTGTAAGTTGTATGGTGTTTTAATGTATGTAAGTATATTCTTTATAACCCGTTACATTCGAATCGAGCAAGAACGGAGTAAATGGAAGAAAACAAACAAGAACAGTAGAGAGAAAAGACAATTAGCAATCAAATACAAAATATACAGCACTACAAATGAGGAAAAACACAAATGTGCTAAAAATGCTAATAAAATAATGCTAGGTGCTTATTTTCTAGGTTCAAAGATGGAGTCATAATGCCAAACGGTCCACCCTTCGGGAAACTACTGGTGGAAAGGGTAGGCTTCAGAAGGGACCAAAGCGATACTGAGTCCATCTTTACAATGAACTTACAAAAGGTAATTTCTTTTACAGCTTATTTGGCAAGTACTAGCATATATTACATTTTGTAAGCCCGTCGAATGCGCATCGGATATCCTGGGAATTTGAGGCAACTTGTCAGATGCAACGGATGGAACTGTGAAGAAAGTCCAGTTGATGTTTGATGACAGTGACAAATCTAAATACGAAATTCTTAAAACTCTCCTACAGTTCCACCCTCCCATTCCTGATAACCTTACTTCTCACCAAATTACTCCTGGGCATTATTATATCTTCTGAAATGGGAAACATTTTTTTTTTTTAATTTATAACTTAAAGCACACTTTGTCCGATGCGTTGGGTTGATTGTATTTTGGTTAAAGTGTTAGGTAGACTGCATTTAGGACAGTGTAGGCTAATTATGTGTATGGCACTTGCAGCCTCTGGCTCAAGTGCCATATACCGATCGCAATTCCGTCCGTCGGTCTGTCGGTCGGTCCGCATTTTTTGTCACACTTGTTCGAGTTATGGTACTTCCAGATGTGCTAGGACAATGAAACTTGGCAGGCATGTCAGGGGACCCGACCAAACTAATCTGGAAATAATCAGTTTCCCGATCCGACCATATGCGGGGGAGTGGAGGGCGGTGGAACTTGAAAATTGAGGGCATTTTGTCACACTTTTTCGAGTTAGGGTACTTCCAAATGTGCTAGGACCATGAAACTTGGCAGGCTTATCAGGGACCCGACCAAACAAACTTAGAATATTCAGTTTTCCGATCCGACCATCTTGGGAGGAGTGGAGGGCGGGGTAATCCGGGAAACTGAGTAGTATGTAACTTTCGAACTGGTGCTCGGATTGGAATGAAACTTGATAACTGAATAGATTATATATCTCTGATGTCCCTTTTGAAGTCTTGATCGGATTCGATAGCCAGGGGGAGTTGGGGGGGGGGGGATTTCAAGAAACGGTTAGAATCGAGGGATCGGAGTGAAACTTGCTGGGAAGAACAAGCATCTGCTCTAGATAAATCGTTTTAGACAATTGTACTGGATCCGGACACTTGGGGGGTGGGGGAGGAGAGGGATACCCGGAATTCCGGTGATGGCGGCTTTGGGGATTTTCACGACGAAACTTGGCAGGCATATCAGGAACCCTATCAAACTAACATGAAAATAGAAAAAATTCGTCGGTCTGTTAATCGTGGAGGGGAGGGGGGAATACTGATTATATTTGCAAAAGGATAAGTCAGATACATTTTATTCGAGCTATACTTTCGGCCCTTCTTGGCAAGGGTCCTCTTCAGGCTCAAGCCGATTTACAAGCTGGAAAATAAACTTGTCACATAAATAATAAACTTGAGCCTGAAGAGGACCCTTGCCAAGAAGGGCCGAAGTATAGCTCATATAAAATGTAGCTGACTTATCCGTTTTGCACCGTCAAATATGATTCGCAGTCAGCTTGGGCTGAAGGAACATCGAAATACTGATTCATGCGCCACTTTGGAAGGGGTGATCGGATTCGAGTGAAATTTAATAATTGAACAGAGGACATTTCTCTAGTGATCTTTTTCAGATCTGGACCGGATCCGACAACTATTGGGGGAGGGGGGGGGGGGAATATGTGACCCGCTTAGACTGGAGAGATCGGGATGGAACTTTGTGGGAATAACAAACAGTTGCTCTCGATAAATTATTTACAGAACCGGATTGGCTCCGGGCACTGTGGGGGGGGGGAGGGGGGGGCGGCAATTTCGAGAAACGGCTTGAATGATATCTTAGGGGGGGAGTGGAGGGAGGGGAATCCGGAATATTGAGTCATGCGTAACTTTGGAACGGATGATCGGATTCGAGTGAAATTTAATAGCTGAACAGAGGACATTTCTCTCTGGTGATTTTTTTCATTTCCGGACCGGATCGGACTTAGTTAGGATTCGGAGGATTTGGTTAATACTATTGGGAAGAAAATCTTGCTGGCCTTCCTCCGCTTAGTAGGTTCTCTAGCGAGGCAGTATATAGAGCATCGGGAGTGATTTTTGGAGTAAAGATTTACTCCTTGTGGTGTTTACATTGAGTTTTTATGGCACTTGCCGTTCGGCCAAGTACCATATAGCGATCGCAGTTTCTGTCAGTCCGTCGGTCGGTCATTCCGTCGGTCGGTCAGTCCGTCGGTCGGTCAGTCAGACGGTCGGTTAGTCAGTCCGTCGGTCGGTCAGTCAGACGGTCGGTTAGTCAGTCCGTCGGTCGGTCGGTCAGTCCGCGTTTCGCTAGTTCGGGCAATTCCACATGAGCTAGGACGATGAAACTTGGCAGGTGTATCAGGAACCCGAAAAGATTAACTTGGAAATAGTCACTTCCCCGATCCGACCATCTGGGGGTGGGGTGGAGGGAGGGGGAATCTGTAAAATTGAGGTATGTATAATTTACGAACGGGTGATCGGATCTTAATGAAACTTGATATTTGGAAAGGCACCGCGTCTCAGACGACCTTTTTCAAATCCGGGCCGCATCCGGTGACTTTGGATGGGGTGTGAACCCGAAATCTTCGGAAACGATTCGAGGGATTAGGCCGGAATGAAACTGGGTGGTAAGAACAAGCACAGCCCTACGTCATTGACATAACCGGGCCGGATTTGGGCACTGTGAGGGGAGCGGGGGGGGGGAGGGTCCGGAATTCTGATGATTTCGCGAGGGCGATGAATCTCGGCAGGCATATCAGGGAACCGGCCAGACTTACTTGAGGATAGTCGTTTGCACGATCCGACCATCGTGGAGGGACTGGAGGATGGGGAATTTGGAATTTAGTGGCGTGCGCAACTTTGTTACGGATGATCGGATTTGAATGAAACTTGGCAAATAGAAAAAGCTATCGTCTCAGACCTTCTATGTTAAGTCCGGACCGGATCTGATACTTGTGTGGGGGGGGGGAAGGGCACCGGAAATTTCGTGAAGCGCTTGAGTCGAGAGATCAGGATGGAATTTGGTCGGAAGAACAAGCATAAGCCCTAGATACGTTATTGACAGAACAAGATCATATCGGGGAGCTGGAAGGAAATTCTGGTGATCGCGAGTTAGGATAATTCCAGATGTACTAAGGACGATGAAAATCGGCATGCATGTCAGTGACCCGACCAAATAGACGTAAGGACCAGACACAATGCCCTAGGAAAACTTCCGTTCCTGGATCCGACCATTTTTTGGAGAGTTAGGGGAAGGGGCTATCCGGAAATTACTGACTTCCGTAGGTTGCGAACGGGTGGTCCGATTCCAGTGAAACTTTATGGGAGGTAAGAACTGATGACATAGATATGCAAAACACGTGTCCGAACCATGTACTGTCACGGTTTGTGGGAGTTAGAGAGGGGGTTTTGGAAACTTCGTTACGTGCACAGAACCAAACGAATTGGTCGAATGGGATGCAAGTTGGACAGCACCGAATTTATGCGGCCTAGATTTTTTTTACTTGGTATCCGGACTGGATCCGGCCACGGTAGGAGGAGGTGAAGCTGGAACCGGAAATTTGAAGATATGCCCCGATTCGACTTGAACTTGATGGACGGGAGGAGGAGATGTCAGGGATGCGAAGTTTGTGTCCGGGTCATATTCGGCACAGTGGGAAGAGTTGGAGGGGGAGTCCCGGAAAATCTGTGGCTCGCACACGAGTCAAATGTGTGGAGAAATTTGAATGAAACTTGGAAAGCAGAGAGATCTTAAGCCCTAGACAGCATATTCTAGGGTTTGGACCGGAGCTGGTGGGGGGGGGGGTTAACGGAATTTCCCCAAAAATGCTCAGATTCGAGTGAAACTTGGTAGGCGGTAAGAGCAGATGCTTTAGACCCGTTTATGGCCGCGGTAGGGACAGTTAGAGGGGGGGAGTACCAGAAATAGTGTAGCGCGTCTAGGGATCAAACCAGTGGATCTAAACGTTGGAAGGTTGCCCTATGATCCGAGGTGATGCCGGAAGTGCTCAGTCTCAAGTGAAACAAAATATCCTTTATCTAGGTCTGATCCTGGGGGGGTTCAAGGGAGTATTCTGTGACGTTGTCATCTGCTTTCTCACAACAGTCAACACCTATCCGTAACAAGTGCCATATGAGCTCGTAGCTCTTGTTGAATATCATTTTTTTTTTGTATTGCATTTTTGTTTTTTCCTGCCATAGCCCGCGGGCTTCTGGGCAATAAATTCGTTCATTCCGGAGAATGCGAATGTTCGGATGCGCTTAATACTATTGCTGTAAACGAGCATCCTATGTTCCGCACGCAGCTACGATTTGTGGTTCCGGTTGCAAATCCGGATCCTGTGGGCAAGGATCCTGACAGTGCAAAACGGATACGTCAGCTGGGTTTTATTAGAGATATACATCGTTTTTTTTTCCTGGTATATTTCTTGTGAAAAAATTTGATGTTTTTCAAAAGATTCATTTTCCAGCTTGAGCGTCTTTAGCCTGAAGAGGACCTTTGCCAAGAATGGCCAAAAAATAGCTCCAATAAAGTTGTGCCGAGGTATCCCTAATACACTGTCAAGTATTACACAAACATTTTTTTTGTTATAGTCTTTGATTTATATTCTTGTTTCACTGTTTATATTATATTCTTGTTTCACTGTTCGGTATGGATTAGGTCCGACCCGCGGGAAGCCCCACCCCCCTCCCCGAAGTAATTCATGGATATGGCCCTGTCTGTGGGAATCGAGCTTAGTTTTCTCTTTTTAGTCTGGGTTTGATTCGGCCGACAATACACCATCCGATACCGGTATCAACGATCAATGGGCCATACCGGCCATTAGAGACCTGGCCGGGCATCTCCGAGTCAGCGAAGGAAAGAACTGGATCACCCTTGCCAAAAAGATTGGGTTTACCAGCTCAGAAATCAAATTGAAATTACGGGTAAGTTACGTTCACTTTGTATTTCTGACGTACCTTTTTTTCCACCCCTATGTAGTTTATTTGCAAGTTTCGTTAATGTCACAAGCTTAAGGAGAAATTGTGTGGATCATTGAGAGCGTGTTCCACCCTTCTAACAATAGTAAGTATAAGTTACTATTTTTGTTCCGACCTCATGAAAAGTTACTACACTGACCGTTCCAACCTTCTCGAAATAGTAGCTAATAGTAACTATTGCTTACCACGCTCGGGAGCGTAGTTAGTGTGGTAACTACGATCTTTGTGACGTAGTTGCTCCGGTCAGCCCTCGGTACGATATTTGAACGAAAATAGAAAAACACGTTCAAGCTTTGATGCCAGGAAGCCAGGATTCGTGACGTCATGCGTAGGTAACTACGGCAGGTAGGATGGAACAGGCTCTGATTTTTTGCTTTATATTATCATTTTTTTTTTATGATTATCATAATTTTAGGACTCAGCCGACCCGCTCATAGCCATGATCAACCAAAGTGTTTTAGACTTACACTATGAGCGGGTTCCACTCTTCTAACATTAGTAACTACTAGTTACTATTTTCTTTCCAACCACCTACGACCGTTCCAATCTTCTCAAAGTAGTAACTATTTGCTAACCATGCTTGGGAGCGTAGTTAGCGAGGTAAGTACGAAATGTGTGACGTGATTGGCCCGATCAGCCCGCGGCACGATATTTGAACGAAAATAGAAAAACGCGTTCAAGCGTTGATGCCAGGAAGCCAGGATTCTTGACGTCATGCGTAGGTAACTACGGCAGGTAGGATGGAACAGGCTCTGATTTTTTGCTTTATATTATCATTTTTTTTTTTATGATTATCATAATTTTAGGACTCAGCCGACCCGCTCATAGCCATGATCAACCAAAGTGTTTTAGACTTACACTATGAGCGGGTTCCACTCTTCTAACATTAGTAACTACTAGTTACTATTTTCTTTCCAACCACCTACGACCGTTCCAATCTTCTCAAAGTAGTAACTATTTGCTAACCATGCTTGGGAGCGTAGTTAGCGAGGTAAGTACGAAATGTGTGACGTGATTGGCCCGATCAGCCCGCGGCACGATATTTGAACGAAAATAGAAAAACGCGTTCAAGCGTTGATGCCAGGAAGCCAGGATTCTTGACGTCATGCGTAGGTAACTACGGCAGGTAGGATGGAACAGGCTCTGATTTTTTGCTTTATATTATCATTGTTTTTTTTTATGATTATCATAATTTTAGTACTCAGCCGACCCGCTCATAGCCATGATCAACCAAAGTGTTTTAGACTTACACTATGAGTGTGTTCCGCTCTTCTAACATTAGTAACTACTAGTTACTATTTTCCTTCCAACCACCTACGACCGTTCCAATCTTCTCAAAGTAGTAACTATTTGCTAACCATGCTTGGGAGCGTAGTTAGCGAGGTAAGTACGAAATGTGTGACGTGATTGGCCCGATCAGCCCGCGGCACGATATTTGAACGAAAATAGAAAAACGCGTTCAAGCGTTGATGCCAGGAAGCCAGGATTCTTGACGTCATGCGTAGGTAACTACGGCAAGTAGGATGGAACAGGCTCTGATTTTTTTTCATTATATTATCATTGTTTTTTTTTATGATTATCATAATTTTAGTACTCAGCCGACCCGCTCATAGCCATGATCAACCAAAGTGTTTTAGACTTACACTATGAGCGGGTTCCACTCTTCTAACATTAGTAACTACTAGTTACTATTTTCTTTCCAACCACCTACGACCGTTCCAATCTTCTCAAAGTAGTAACTATTTGCTAACCATGCTTGGGAGCGTAGTTAGCGAGGTAAGTACGAAATGTGTGACGTGATTGGCCCGATCAGCCCGCGGCACGATATTTGAACGAAAATAGAAAAACGCGTTCAAGCGTTGATGCCAGGAAGCCAGGATTCTTGACGTCATGCGTAGGTAACTACGGCAAGTAGGATGGAACAGGCTCTGATTTTTTTTCATTATATTATCATTGTTTTTTTTTATGATTATCATAATTTTAGTACTCAGCCGACCCGCTCATAGCCATGATCAACCAAAGTGTTTTAGACTTACACTATGAGTGTGTTCCGCTCTTCTAACATTAGTAACTACTAGTTACTATTTTCCTTCCAACCACCTACGACCGTTCCAATCTTCTCAAAGTAGTAACTATTTGCTAACCATGCTTGGGAGCGTAGTTAGCGAGGTAAGTACGAAATGTGTGACGTGATTGGCCCGATCAGCCCGCGGCACGATATTTGAACGAAAATAGAAAAACGCGTTCAAGCGTTGATGCCAGGAAGCCAGGATTCTTGACGTCATGCGTAGGTAACTACGGCAAGTAGGATGGAACAGGCTCTGATTTTTTTTCATTATATTATCATTGTTTTTTTTTTATGATTATCATAATTTTAGTACTCAGCCGACCCGCTCATAGCCATGATCAACCAAAGTGTTTTAGACTTACACTATGAGTGTGTTCCGCTCTTCTAACATTAGTAACTACTAGTTACTATTTTCTTTCCAACCACCTACGACCGTTCCAACCTTCTCAAAGTAGTAACTATTTGCTAACCATGCTTGGGAGCGTAGTTAGCGAGGTAAGTACGAAATGTGTGACGTGATTGGCCCGATCAGCCCGCGTCACGATGTTTGAACGAAAATAGAAAAACGCGTTCCAGCTTTGAAGCCAGGATTCGTGACGTCATGCGTAGGTAACTACGGCAAGTAGGGTGGAACAGGCTCTGATTTTTTGCATTATATTATTATTGTTTTTGTATGATTATCATAATTTTAGTACTCAGTCGCTCATAGCCATGATCAACCAAAGTGTTTTAGACTTACACTATGAGCGTGTTCCACTCTTCTAACATTAGTACTAGTTACTATTTTCTTTCCAACCTCGTGAAAGTTACTACTACGACCGTTTCAACCTTCTCTTAATAGTAACTATTTGCCAACCAGAGTCGGAAGCCTAGTTAGCGAGGTAACTACGACGTGTGTGACGTGATTGGCCCGATCAGCCCGCGGTACGATATTTGGACGAAAATAGAAAAACGCGTTCCAGCTTTGATGCCAGGAAGCCAGGATTCGTGACGTCATGCGTAGGTAACTACAGAAAGTGGGGTGGAACAAGGCTCTGTATAGTCCAGTGGCCTATATTTTGCATTATATTACTATTATTTTTTTTTTATTATGACAATTTTAGTACTCAGCCGACCCGCTCATAGCCATGATCAACCTCTACGAACAACGGCACGGTACGCCGGAAGAGTTTATGCAAGCGCTTCACGAAACAGGCCGAGAAATAGCAATCGGATTGCGGCCGGAAGACAGTCCGGCAAGTTCCTCGAGATCCGGTGGGACCCAGGAGTCGCCAAGTCCAAGCGCCAGCGGAAGTAATGCCTCTGGAGGTTTCTCGCCTGCGAGGAGAGCATTCTTCCCCGGATTGGTCTCGCTAACCCCTTGGAAGAGACGGGAGCGGGATGATGACGAAGAGTCAAATAGTAAGTGCTTTGTGTTTTTATGGCACTTGCCTTCCGGCCAAGTGCCATTTACCGATCACTTTTCCATCGGTCGGTCGGTCCGGTGATCGCGAGTTACCCTAGGTTCACACAGCAAATCGCGGCGATGAACGAGATTTTTCAATCGTAGCAATAGAAGATTTTTATCGCCTGGATGTTCACACTGAATTTTCGTCGGCAGCAGAAGTTAACGCGATATGTCGCTGTTGCGTGCGTAAAATCGTACTGTCGCCCGATTAAAGTTGAATTCTCCCAACATTGTAAATCGCCTGACGAAGCAACAGAAATCGCCGATTTTGGCGACGAAAATCTTGGCGATGGCCGATATCGCCTCAGTGTGAACGTTTGTGTGAACCTAGGGTTAGGGTAGACGGTGAAACTTGGCAGGCATATCAGTGACCCGACTAAACTGACTTGCAAATAGTCACCTCCCGATTCGACCATCGTGGGGGGGGGGGGGGGTGGAGGGAGTGGGAATCTGGGATATTGAGGCATGCGTAACTTACGAACCGGTGATCGGATCTGAATGAAAGGCCTCACATTTCCCGTTTTACTTCCGGACAAGATCCGACAACTGTGGGGGGAGTTGGAGGGGGGGGGGGGGGTATGGAAACTATAGTGACACGCTTAGAGTCGAGGGATTGGGATGAAACGTGGTGGGAAGAACAAGCAGAGATCCCAGGTTGACATAACCGGATTGGATCCGGGCACTGTGAGGGGGGGGGGGGGGTCTCCGACTTCGAGTTATCACGGTTTAAGGTACTCCAGTTATGCTAGAACGATGAAAGGACAAGCGTAACTTTCGAAGGGGTCGCGGATGTCCCTTTTCGTGTCCGGACCTGATTCGATAAATCTGGGGGGAAGGATCGGAGGGGACCAAAAATCTCTTGATAAGATTAGAGTAGAGGAACGGGGATGAAGCTTGGTGAGAAGAACAACGACAAGTGATAAATACGTTTTAATGGAAACGGACCGGATCGGTGCACTGTGTGTGTGTGTGGGGGGGGGGGGGTCGAAGGGGTTTCCCGGAATTCCATTGACCGCGAGTTAAGGTACTTACAGATGCGGAATTGGAGTCCGGACTACCAGGATTTTCAATGCAGAACTTTTGAACGATTGTTCGGATCCGAAGGCAACTTGACAATTGAGAAGTGGACATGTTTCTGATCTAATGAACACTTTCATAATCTCAAACGGGCCATGGTCATTTGTTCCTAAAGTATATACTCACAAATGAGTTTTTAGTGCGTAAATGAGTTAAAGTGCGTATCTTAACTGCAAAGTAAAAAATACTTTTGCCCAAAAGATTCATTTACGTGATTCCCATGAGCCTGTGATAATTTTTGCCTCAAGGGTTTCGCATACAAATGACTTTCCGGCATACTTAAAGTAACAGAAAACTTGACTCAAACTTGACTCGGGGAGCTAGCTGACATATCAAGAATGTATCCTGAGTCGATATTGAGAGTAAGAAAAATTCTCGTTACGACCATTGCAGTTTCCGAGAATTCGACTTTTGAGTTAGTAGAAAAAAAAGCAAAAGGTTTGTGTGCCGGGAGTAGGAATCGAACGCACGACCTCTTGACTACTATCCCGATACTATGGCCGAAGCACGGCCAAAGGCGAACTCTTACAGTGCATAAGTGCATAATTACAGTGCATAAGGGGCAAGGGCCTGCCAGCTAGCTTTGGGAACACTAAGGAGGGGGTTCGAGATAACAAAGAAGGGGGGTCCTGTAGACAATAAGTCCCTGTGTCTTTATCTAAGCCCCCCAGGTCGGTTCGATGGCCAAAAGTTGCGTAGTCAAGTTGTCTGTGCCTTTAAAGCGCCAATGTTACTGCAAAAGTCGAAAAAAACATTTTTAAGAAACTAAACATTTGTATGGTCCCCAAGGGCCCATGATCATATTTGCCCCAAGTAATTTGCTTCCAAATTCAGTCCAGTTCCCTCAAAAGTGCGCATTGAAACCGCAAAGTTCATGGCATATTTTTTACTAAACCGTACATTTTCATGAATCCGAAACGCCCCTAATAGTCTTTGCCCCAACACAGCGTAAATCTTAGCTGATACCCTTACCTACTTCGTATGCTTGCAAGTGCTATATGAGCTTACAGCTCTTGTTTTTATCTAGAAGTGTTGCAGCAACCTTCTTATTTCAGTTGAATATATTTTTAACCCTGTAAAAGCAGCGGGGGCGGAGAAAACAATAAACAAAACACGTAAATAAGAAAAAGAAAAGAAAAAAAGAGTAAAATTTTACACTCGACACAAACGGCTACAGATCAGACGAAGAGGGAAGTCCACTGTGCATATTTCATTAGCGGTAGATAGGTCGAATTTTATTGAAATGGAAACAGTAGGATAAAGAAAAGTACAGACATGCGAGTTGCGTTAAAAAAGGAAATACTTGAAATCTTCTCTAGTCAGCTTAGTTAGGTTCGCCGCCAGTCGAACTTTATCCTTTTCTGTCGGGGACATCAGTTCAGTTCCCTTAAAGTGCGCATTAAAACGGCAAAGCTCATGGCATATTTTTTACTAAACCGTACATTTTCATGAATCCGAAACGCCCCTAATAGTCTTTGCCCCAACACAGCGTAAATCTTAGCTGATACCCTTACCTACTTCGTATGCTTGCAAGTGCTATATGAGCTTACAGCTCTTGTTTTTATCTAGAAGTGTTGCAGCAACCTTCTTATTTCAGTTGAATATATTTTTAACCCTGTAAAAGCAGCGGGGGCGGAGAAAACAATAAACAAAACACGTAAATAAGAAAAAGAAAAGAAAAAAAGAGTAAAATTTTACACTCGACACAAACGGCTACAGATCAGACGAAGAGGGAAGTCCACTGTGCATATTTCATTAGCGGTAGATAGGTCGAATTTTATTGAAATGGAAACAGTAGGATAAAGAAAAGTACAGACATGCGAGTTGCGTTAAAAAAGGAAATACTTGAAATCTTCTCTAGTCAGCTTAGTTAGGTTCGCCGCCAGTCGAACTTTATCCTTTTCTGTCGGGGACATCAGTTCAGTTCCCTTAAAGTGCGCATTAAAACGGCAAAGCTCATGGCATATTTTTACTAAACCGTACATTTTTATGGCACTTGCCCTTCGGCCAAGTGCCATATAGCGATCGCAATTTCTGTCCGTCCGTCGGTCTGTCGGTCTGTCCAGGTTTTGCTAGTTCGGGCACTTCCACATAAGCTAGGATGATAAAACTTGGCAGGCATATCAGGGACCCCAAATGATTAAGTTGGAAATAGTCACTTCCCCGATCCGAGCACCGTGGGGGGAGTGGAGGGAGGGGGAATCCGGAATCTTGAGGTATTTTTAACTTTTGAACGGGTGATCGGATTTCGATGAAACTTGATATTTGGAACGACCTCATGCCTCAGACGACCCACTTAAAATCCGGACCGGATCCGGTGACTTTTGGGGGGAGCTGGAGGGGGCAACCGGAAATCTTGGGAAACGCTATGAGTGGAGGGATCGAGATGAAACTTGGTGGGAAGACACCTAGCAAACACTAGATACATCGTTGACATAACCGAGCCGATTCGGGCACTGTGGGGGGGAGTGGAGGGAGGGGGAATCCGGAATCTTGAGGTATTTATAACTTTTGAACGGGTGATCGGATCTCGATGGAACTTGATATTTGGAAAGACCTCATGCCTCAGACGACCTACTTAAAATCCGGACCGGATCCGGTGACTTTTGGGGGGAGCTGGAGGGGGCAACCGGAAATCTTGGGAAACGCTATGAGTGGAGGGATCGAGATGAAACTTGGTGGGAAGACACCTAGCAAACACTAGATACATCATTGACATAACCGAGCCGATTCGGGTACTGTGGGGGGAGTAGAGGGAGGGGGAATCCGGAATCTTGAGGTATTTATAACTTTTGAACGGGTGATCGGATCTCGATGGAACTTGATATTTGGAAAGACCTCATCCCTCAGACGACCCACTTAAAATCTGGACCGGATCCGGTGACTTTTGGGGGGAGCTGGAGGGGGCAACCGGAAATCTTTGGAAACGCTATGAGTGGAGGGATCGAGATGAAACTTGGTGGGAAGACACCTAGCAAACACTAGATACATCATTGACATAACCGAGCCGATTCGGGCACTGTCGGGGGAGTGGAGGGAGGGGGAATCCGGAATCTTGAGGTATTTATAACTTTTGAACGGGTGACCGGATCTCGATGAAACTTGATATTTGGAAAGACCTCATGCCTCAGACGACCCACTTAAAATCCGGACCGGATCCGGTGACTTTTGGGGGGAGCTGGAGGGGAGAACCGGAAATATTGGAAAACGCTATGAGTGGAGGGATCGAGATGAAACTTGGTGGGAAGACACCTAGCAAACACTAGATATATCATTGACATAACCGAGCCGTGCCTACTCGTAACAAGTGCCATATGAGCTCGTAGCTCTTGTTCATTAATCGGAAACGCCCGACGGATGAAAAATTGCGATTAGTGCTTTGATATGAGTTGTGAATACATACATTGAATGCATTTCTCGATAAAATTAGTTGGAAAAGGTTGGTGTATCCGAAAAAGACCCGGTTAATCGAGAAACACAGTGTGGTCGCGCCTCGATAGATAATCCGGTCAGAACCTGGTTACAACTGTCAGTTTGCAAATTATAAAATTCGCTGATATTCTGTTCGCTCGAAAGTATTACTTGACGATCTCGTTATGCCTGAACGGATCTGGGGTCTATTAAGTGAATACTATAAAACTAAGTTCTGCTTTTAACAGATTCGCTTTGGCTGTTTTAAGGCTTTTCCGTACCCATTAGCTTCTAGCAAAATCTTTTTCAGAAAATGGTTTACGCATGAATAGCATGAGACTCGAATACTTGTCGGAAGCATAATGCGCGTGGAAACTAGTGAATCGTGGCAAGTGCAGAGATTAGTGAGGTTTCGTTTGCGAGTTCAGAATGTAACACGAAATTTGCGTCTTCGGGTTTGAGAATTAATGAACGAGGAAGTAAGTTGTATTGGCATACAGGTACGAATGGTCCTTTACAAAATTTAGGACATGAGAACTTCAGAATTTATTTTTCATTTGAAAGACCAACGCCAACAAGTCTATCTTGTGTTTTGGACTTCTTTCTTTTACCTCATATTTCATTTGCAAGCAATAAGAATGTACTATCCCGATGAATAGCTTGCGGTTGATGGTGATGATTCTTTCCTGGTCGCTGCTTCTGGGACGCTCCTTTTTGCTTGGCTTTTTCCAGTTTTTAACAACGGCGCGGACAGTTTTCAAATATTTTGCGTCAGACCTCAGCTTCTATCGACGAGCGCGAACAAGAACAAGAACATTGGGAATTTCGTGGGGCAAGTATTTTCAAAATAAAACGTATTTCTGAACCAAGATATCATGAAAAGATCATTTCTAGTAAGAGTTGTGCTCTAACATACTAAACAGCCGAAGTGTTTTCAGGGGTTTAATGCCAGGTTCGGTCACCAAAAGTAACTTCGTACACCCTGGAAAGCAACCCAAAAGTATCTCGAAGTAACCCAAAGTAAGCCAATGTAACCCAATGCAATGTAATTCAATGTAACCCAAAGTATCCTGAAGTAACTCGTACACCCTGGTTCTTGGTGACCAACCCTGGGTTTAATGCTGCCTGGACCGACTGACGTCTGATTTTCCTGATTCGCCGGTGAGTCTAAGACCCGGTTGTCATATGTAGACCGTTAAGTTACGGACTTCTCAGAAACGCTGGACCGTTTTTCCCTCGAATTTCTTGATCCTTTTAAAGTATAACCGAAAAGTGCTGAGACATGACAATCTACTTTCACGTATTTACTTAAAGGGGCTCGGAAGACCCGGTGAAAATACGTTACTTCGTTGCTGCGCTATTCACGAATAGCCGTACTTCAGATAGCGGACTTTCCCTTACGGCTTTGTGGTACCTCTTTGCGGTTGTACATGTGTTTTATGATTGATGAAAATGATCAACGAAAAATAAGTGTTCATGCAGTTAGCAACCTCGAGCTGATCGCTGGCCACTGAAAAGCCGCGTTTACATTGAGATTTAGATTTCCCGCGTCAAAGTAGAATTTTGCGTTGTAAGGACGACCGCAGATTTGAACGAGGTTCTAGAGCAACTAGTGTCAACAAAAAAATCCCTTAAACACAAGCCAAATAATGGAGTGTTCAGTTAAATGATACAAAAAATAAGTTGCTGTTCAGTTAAACTCTAACCTCTCCTTCTTCTAGCGTCGCGTCCCATGGACCCCCCACCACCCAAGCGGCGTCGGAACGAATTGAGCAAAGACGGTGGTGGCTCTGGTGCCAAAAAGCGGCCGAGAAGAAACTTCTCAGACGCGTCCGAAACTATCACCTCAAGCTCTGATGAAGAGATGGACCATCTTAGTAAAAGGGTGAAGGTTAACGCTACCTTGACAGATGGACCGAGTCAGCATCAGGCTCCAAAATCGAAGTCATCCGACCAAGGATCTATTAAGAAGATGATGTGAGTGTGATGAGGTTTTCTGTACTTCGGCACTGGCCAAGCTACTAGAAAGTTTTATGCATGACAGAGCAAAATAAAACTAGGGAGTACCGCAAAGACTTGACAAAATTGACATACACTCGAGTAGCAGCGATACTAGCACAACTAGCGATAGAGAACGTCCCTACTGAAACTAATTCAGTCGTTCACCAGCGCTGGCTCCCATAAATTCATCTTCTGAACATAGAAAGAAAATGATACAGTGGAGCCTTGGTGTGTGGAGACTGCACCTTTGCTTTACCAGAAATTTCTAAACCCGCAAGTTTGTCTCGCTGTAAATGCGGCCAGCGTAGTGGGCGGCGCTACGAGTGTGGCCCGCTTGCAAAGCATGGAAAGCATAGGTCTTGTCGGTACTCCCTAGTTTTATTTTGCTCTGATGTAGGATTGCCTCCTTTCTGAAGTATGTGATAATTTTGACCCTAATCAGTTTGGTTTTAGGCAAGGTAGTAGCATCTCCAGGTTAGCCTGGTTCGTGACAATCCTACTGCTCTTGAGGAAGATGATTCGTTTGTTGGCTTAATCCTCGCTGACCAAAAAAAAAAGCTTTCAATCTTCTGGATCATGCGGTTCCTTAATTGGACGCCATTTCTGGAATGGGTGCAAGTTAATTTTCTCATTATATGATTGCCGAGTTTTCTCTCAGACCGGAGCCAAGATGTTAAACTGAATGGTTTTAATTTCCGCAGTCGAAACAGTAACTTGCGGTACCCCCCAAGGAACTAAATTGGGTTCTCTAATTTTACTTTGCTCTGTTAATAATGTTGCTGAAGATATCCTTCATAGGTACAAATTTGCAGATAATCTTTCCCTTCTCATTATTTCTAAGCTTTTTTTCACATTTCCGACAGTTCAAATCCCGTACAAGACTCCATCACTTCCCTTAAAAGTCAATAGTTAAGTAAGAAAATGCAAATTAATGATAGTAAGTCTTCGGTTTAGCAGACTGAGAAGAGAAACTGCTGAATATCCATCGTCAATCAGGTAGTGTAAATCCGTTAAATTGCTTGGGGTAATAATCAATGAAATTTGAAACAGAATTCTCGTGTTGATAATATTATCCGTAAAACAAACTTTCTAATTAAATCCCTCTCTATACCCTCATATCTTTCGGTTTGGATACTAAATGCCTCCTCTGTTATTTTACAACTTATATCCATCCTCATTTAGAGTATGCTTCACCGGTTCGGCATTCTTCTCTTTCTGCAGAGCTCTCTTATCGCCTGGAAAATGTCCAAAAGAGAGTAGTGAGATCATTCTGGTTGATCATAACATTTCATATGAAGATGGTCTCATTAAACTGGACGTTCCTAAATTAACTGACCGCAGAAATATTCTAAAAAAAAAAAGTTTGGAGCAAAGATAGTATGTTGTCCTCAGATGGGGCCGTCTATTCCTCCCTCCGCTCCCGTCGTCCGTGCGTCGGCTCCACAGGAACACTGCAATCAGTTTTCTCCATATTCTGCTTATTCTTCTGTCCAATTCTTATAAGATAAGATAAGATTTATTTCCGGAAAAGCACGATGGCCATGGAAACAACAAAACAACACAAAAAAGAAACCATAACCTCAACCACTATTTACAAAAAACTTTCCCTGTGAATCATGGCTACCTTTAGGAATCTTCCCAAATTTCTAATATCTCTAAAACTTCTACTTTTCAAAATTTGTTTGAACCTTTTCTCCCCCCAAATCATCAATATTTTTTTCCTCAGGTCTTTTGACTCCTGATGCTCACACATTAAATGGAAAATATATTCATTCATTTTACCACACATCGGTTTCATATATCACACATATAGTTTCATCCCATCATTTATTTCTTGTCATATAGTGTATTAGTTAATTTGTTTTGTTTTTGTGTATTTCGTAAATATTTTATTCCTAATCTAGTTTCAGGCTATTTGGAAATAAATTTGATTGATTGATTATTATTAGTATAACATACACTGCCAGAAGTTTCATAAAATTTAACCACTCGTCTGCGCATCCTTGTGTCAGATCTCACCAAGAGTGAGTAGGAAATCAATGTTGTTTTCAGTGTTATATTTTCGGGAATTCCGTCAGTGTAGTAGGTGGCGCGCTCGCTTGCAACAACAAGTGCGCAAGCGCTCAGACGTGGAGTGTAAAAGTAAAATGTTTATCACATTTATGTACAGCTTTAGAACCAAGACATTTCTCTTCCCAATAACCAAACAAGTATTGAAATAACCTTGTAATCCCCCCCCCCCCCCCGTTAAAAGCTTAAATGTAAACAAACCGCCAGTACAAATCCAAAGAAATGATGAAGATTCATGCACGAATAGTATTTGTTCGAACACTGAATGGTATGCCTGCCAATCCTACCCTTTAAACCTCTTATTCATTAGCAAGGTAATAACAAGTGCAATAAACTAATTCGTAGCAGACTAATGCCCCCTTTGTCACAATTCATTAAGTAAGGCATATCATCGATCATATGACAAAACAGTCCAGTTTCCATCTGTTCATTAAAGATTAAAGTGCGTCGCGTCGTCTTATTTGTTGATGTTACACCAAATCCTCATCCATAGATATATCTTCCCAAATATACAAGAGTCATAGACGACTTAACTCATGGGAAATCTGGGCCCAGCTGCCCACGAACGGGAGGGGGGGGGGGTCGGGACCCATCAAAATGCGTATTCATACCTTTTTTTCTCAAGTATACGGGCTTAGAGTTTGATTCCAGTCACGGGTAAAAAAAAAATTTCATGGGCAATTTTGGGCCCACTTGCCCATGAACGGGGAGGGTGGGGATGGTTCAACTCTCCCCGGTCCCTATGATCCTAAAGCACAAAGGAGTTTCATCGCCTTATCTCCACTTATTGTCAAATTAAAAACATTACAAAAAGGGGAAACGTAGTGGGGGTGGGGTTTGCGCAACAAGTAAAAAGAGACCCCATCACAATCCTAACAAGTTTCAACTTGATACCTGTTGATTCCTGGCAAGGGTAACGAACTTTACTCCTGGGCAATCTGGGCCCAGTTGCCCATGAACAGTTTGGGTGGGGGAGGTGCAACTTAAAAGCAATTTCCCAGGTGGAGGAGCTACACGTTCAAGAAATTTCATCGTCCTATGTCCAGTTCTGGTCAAGTTATGAACATTATTCACTGGGCAATCTGGGCCCATTTGCCCCTGAACCGGTCGGGTATGGGGGGTGGGACCCCTAAAAGGCACAACTAGACCCCAACACCCACAAGTGTACCAGGTTTGAACGTGATACTTGCACTCGTTCACGAGTTATGAGCTCCACAAAATATGGTGAAAACCGAAAACCGAAAGCTGCTACAGCGCTCGCAATAGTGGATTGCTCCAAGGAACACTCCACTAAAAAGCTATTTCACGTGATAGCTCTCATCTTCTCCTTAAACTAGCATTATTATTATTAATTTCATTACCCATCATAATGTATAAATACACAACCAATGCGAGTAGGAAAAATAAGGAAAAGCTAAACAATACATAACACTACGTAATCAACAACAGATTATCGACTATTTCAGAAGCCTATATACATCGCAAGTCGGATCAATCAATCAAGTTTAATCCGAATAGCTAAAAGCTAGAAAAAGAATACAAATTTACAAAAAACACCGACACACAAGAAACAAATTAACTAATACACTTACAAGAAATTACCAGAAATAAATGATGGAATGAAACTACGTAAAAATTGGGTAGAAGAATTAGCGGGATATGGGGAAAACGTATTGCAAGTATTCCTCTCGGACCGACGCACGGAAGACGGGAGGGGAGGGGGAATAGATGGGTCATCTGGGGACAACACGTTATCTTAGCTCCAAAATTGTTTGAAAGAGTATTTCTACGTACAGATAATTTAGGAATGTCAAGTTTAATGAGAGCCTCTTCGTATGTAATATTATGATCACCCAGAATGATTCTCATGGCTCTCTTTTGGACATTTTCCAGGCGATCAGAGAGCTCTGCAGAAAGAGAAGAATGCCAAACCGGTGAAGCATATTCTAAATGAGGACGGATATAAGTTTTAAAATAACAGAGGAGGCATTTAGTATCCAAACCGAAAGATTTAAGGGTGGAGAGGGATTTAGTTAAAAAGTTGGTTTTACGGATAATATTGTCAACATGAGAATTCCATTTCAGATCATCATCGATTATTACCCCAAGCAATTTAATGGATTCACGCTGCCTGAATGACGATGGATATTCAGCAGTTTCTCTTCTCAGTCTGCTAAACCGCATAACCGAAGACTTACTGTCATTAATTTGCATTTTCTTGCTTGACAGTTGGGTTTTAAGGGAAGTGATGGAGTCTTGTACCGGATTTGAACTGTTCGGAAGTGTGAAAGAAAGCTTAGAAATAACGAGAAGGGAGAGATCATCTGCAAATTTGTACATATGAAGGAAATCTTTAGCAACATTATTTACAGAACAAAGAAAAATCAGAGGACCCAACTTAGTACCCTGGGGGGTACCGCAAGTGATTGTTTCAACTGCGGAGACGGAACCATTCAGTTTAACAACTTGGCTCCGGTCTGAGAGAAAACTGGCAATCATACACTGGGAAAATTGACTTGCACCCATTTCAGAAATGGCTTCCAAAGCAACCGCGTGATCCAGCAGATCGAAAGCTTTTTTTTGGTCAGCGAGGATTAGGTCAATAAACGAATCATCTTCCTCAAGAGCAGTTAGTATGTCATGAATCAGGCTAACCAAGTAATGTGAGGTGCTAATACCTTGCCTAAAACCAAACTGATTGGGGTCAAAATTGTCACATACTTCAGAAAGAAGCCAATCATACATAAAACTTTCTAGTAGCTTGGCCAATGCAGAAGTCTTCGATATAGGTCGCATATCATCAAGGCTAGAGGGGTTGGTTTTTTTCGGTATTGGAGTAACCTCAGCAATTTTGAAACACTTAGGAAATATACATTGAAGAAGACATTGATTAAATACTGCTGCGATGGGTCTAGAGATTAGAAATGCGCATTGTATCAGTAACCTAATTGGAATCTCATTGTTAACGTGAGAACAGTTCGGGTTCAGTCGTAGAATTTTTTCCTCAACCATAGCAGGAGTAATGGTCGGTATATCAGTAATACTAGGCTCAAGGGGCTTATCAGTCAAGGGTGGTAACGAATTACAACTATCGGCAAAGAATTTGTTCATTTGATCAACGGAAACAGGGTCACCCAGATCATCGCAAAGGTTCACGGTGGGCCTTTGCTTCCCGCTAAGATTTTGCAGCTTCTCATGAAATTTCTTTGAAGTTAGAACCGATCCAAAAAGAGAATTTACAACAGATTTCCCGTATTCCTTGCGTCTTCGTCTCAGTATAGTAACAATTTTGTTACGGAGTTGTTTTGCCTGATCAGTGAAACCATCTCGAAACAACTGGCATTTCAGCTTAATCAAATTTTTCACTGACTGGTCAATCCACGGTTTATCATTATCACGCTTACTAACTTTTTTAAGAGGAAAATTAGCAAAGTAAATACTAAATAATTCATTCATCAAATATTCCGCCATTTCGTTTCCGTCTGACATGTCATACAATGTTTTCCAGGATTTATTTCTCAGACATTCAAATCAAATCTAGTTTATTAATTAGCCATGATTATCCCAAAACGAATAGCACTGGCACGTCAAAGATACAAGCACTTGGGTCACAATTTAAGTCAAGTCACTGTTAAAGGTGTTGCAAAAGTACGGGACGAATGAACCGTCATACCGAACACTGCAATTTGCAGGAGGGAGCTTTAACTTATGCTTCCCCGAATTTGATCCTCGAGTGGGGCGTTTATTTTCAGCTGTTGGCTGGAAATCTGGCAGAATGTTGCGAAAGAGCTCCGACGACAGACAGGACCGCCCAAAAGCCATGAGAAATTCATGCCGTCTGTTTGATAAGGTAGCCAGGCCCAGTGACGCCAGACTCGCCTCATATGAGACGTACTCGTGCCCGAGGATGATCCGACATGCGCGCTTTTGAGTGCGCTCAATTTTAGAATCCTGGGCTTTTGTTAGTCCGGCATCAAGATCTCGCCTATACCGCAGTAAACGTTTCTGCACAGGAGTACTCCATACTTCCTTGATATGTCCATCTTGTGTGCGCAAGACCATTTTATCGTAAAAAGATAATTTCTAGTGAGAGTTGTGCTTTGAGTTTATTTTGGGTCTCATGATACCCATAGTAGCACGCCTGCTAAGTCCTTGGCTAACCTTTAGTGTTCTATAGGGAAGATTCGAGGCCATTCGAACAAAATGAATTCTGGCCTATGTCGAGTTTCATTAAAAAGGTGGATTGGAAAGCCCTCGGCCGGACATTGGGCATTGAAGAGGCCGAACTAGTCAATATTCAAGAGTCATACAAGTGAGTACACCGTTTATTTGAATTTGTATTTTGATGAAACCCTCAGCGCAGGACCACGCCTAGTGACATGTAGACGATAGGGTAGTTGTCAGCAGTCAATTGGTGGTTTTCGTTGGGCGCAAATTTTGTTAATGGGATTTTTAACTTAATCAGTTCGACTACTCAAAATTTCTTAGAGTTATTTAGAGGCGAAAGCCATTTCTCTTGCTTTGTATATTATTATTATTATTAACGAACATTAAACTAAAATTGAATATCAATGGAACTAATCAAATTAGCGCGTATCTTCGTGACTTACTAAGAAGCTGCAGTTTGGGCATGGGTATACTGCTGCTTTGCGGGGAAGTGTGTGCGATCAGCGTTGGAACAGGAGAGCGGAGGGGGGGGGGGGTGGAGCGCTTTGGAAGGTAGGTTGGACGTTACTTAACTTCAAACACACTTTCATTCAGTTGGTATTAAACAAGTCAAACGACTGGTGAGCGAAAGTAGTTCTTCAAGGGTTCATCTGAACGGACGTTTAGGGTTTTCATGGCACTTTGTTCACTTTTGACGCAAGGGTTTTGGTTGTTTGCTTAAAAATGAATTGGCTAGCATCCTTACAGTGTGTATCTTAACCTGCCGATTGAAAAAAAAAGTTAAGGTACGATTGATTCCTTTTTACTCAAAGGCCCTTGATCATTTGCGCCTCAAGAGTTTGGCTTACACATGGATTGGTAAACACCTTACAGGGTGCAGCTCAGAGAGGAAAGTTGGGTAAGGTCACAGGTCCTAGATTTTCAGTTACGGGTTCAGATCTGGACTGAGCCACTGTAGGGGCAGAGTGTGTGTGGGGTGCGGGGGGGGGGGGGGGGGGGGGGGGGTCTTAAAAATCTCGTGACATACTTAGTGTGAATAAATGTGGACCGAATGAGACGGACTATGCTATCGGGGGGATCCTTTGGGAGAATCCGAGGAGGGTGTCGGCAGAGCCATCCGATCTCGACAACGCGAAGCTTAGCAGATATGCTACCTGCCTACCCATGTAAGTGCCACAGCTCGAGTTATTTCGAAAATCGAACCGTCCGAAGTTAAACAAACGCAAACATAGTACCTTGTGGGAAGACTGTCATTCTCTCCCCTCTCAAATCCTCCCCCCCCCCCCCCCCCCTACCAAAATGTTAGAAATCGACCAGAACGAGTGGTAAGTTCTAAGGTTCCCAGGCTCTGGCCTGTACCTACAAAACATGCTAGATATGCAAAACGCATTATTCCTGAGTTCGTGCAATTTTTCAACAACGCGCGACAGTTTTTAGGTGTGCTGATATTTGGAACATTTTTTGTAATTTTGTTCTGTTTTTTTTTGCGATAATCGCAAATTTGGTTTATAACCACGAAAGTCGATTTATACAATAAACTTTGCGATATACACTGAGCGATATCGGAATAGTTTCGTCCCAAAATTTGTTGAGGTTTACAACAAAACACTACCGCAAGGGTACAGTAATAATCGTAGGTTTTGGGGGGTGTTTTTTTTTTATCAATAGATGATTATGATTATTGTTTTTTGTATACAGTATCATGTCAAGGTTTATAGTATGTATAGTATACTGATAGTAGTAGTAGTGTTTTATTCCGATCTGTTGAAAGTTATAAGTTGACAAATACGATTATTTTTTATTTTATTTCATCTGTTGACTAAGTACGCTATTTGGTACTGTGCCAGGATTTGTGCTTATGTTTTAAATAAATCAATCAATCACGGCATGAAAAAGTTTTTAAAATTAAGTGCTAAGTTCATCTTTTTTTTTCCAGACAACAGGGATCACGGGAATGTGCCTATCAAATGCTGATCTCGTGGAAGAGCATAATGCCTCGTCAGTGCACCGTCGGACATCTGCACTCCGCACTCCGCCAGGAAAATATGGGAGAGGTCTCTGAAGACCTGGCAAAACACCAAAAGAGGACGTCATGAGCCCCCCCCCCCCCCCGGGGTCCGAAGTCCATACCTGAAGTACAATACAAATATGATGTTCGGCAAAGGTTCAGCGCCTGGCTATCGGAACGAAGTGCTAGATGAGAGTGGCGATCAGACGCCGTAACTCTACTTTGCAATACCGTTTAGAGCTAAGACGTCTACGATTGATAGCGTTAGGGGTTTGGCAGACGGTAGCTGTTAGCATGAAGCTTTTGGATCAGATGTAGGCATACAGACCGTATTTTCGTATCGTGATTTTTCGCAATTTCAAATTTTTCAGCTGGAATTCCGTACTCGAAAACTTACTTTCCAGCTGGATTCAGGACGTACTCAGGAAAACCGGATTGCGGCTTTAAAATAAATCTGGTGAAGCAAATCCGATCAAACAATATACTAGCAACATTTCAAAATATTTGTTTAGCCCTATGGCGTAGAACAATGGTCAAACAGTAAAATTACTTCGTATGGGAGTGCCTCCAATAGTTGTTCGCGTGCTCAGTCATCATAATATGCGCGATAACAGATAAGTTTAGTTTGCTCCGCTGTTGACTTCCGCTCCCTGATTGGTGTGGTGTTCCTCGAGAGTTGTCATTCGTTCAAACCAGCAAACAAACCACCAATTAGAGATCTGATGCTTTTTTTCCTCATTTGTAAACATGCTTAGAGGCACTTCCACGCGGAGTAGTTTGTTATCATGTGGATAACGAACTATAGGCCACTATATTCCCACTATAGGCCAATGTCGCTTTGCGTATCCAGATATTATATTCATTGTCAGGAGTTCGTTGACAGTTGAAACGTATTTGCGCATCCTTATGTTACTTTATGAGAATTAGTGCTATGACCACCTATATGTTATCTTTTCGCGAAATATCACAGTTTAAATTCATAAGATAAATTTTGTCTCGAATCATAACACTTAAAAGGATCCTCACATGTATATTCCCATAAGGTTAAACACAAGGACGAGCAAACATGTGTTATATGTTCATCAAACTTCTAACAGTGTAAAGAGTGCTTTTCTCACGAAGCGAAACGTGTCAGGCTTTAACACAGGTTATAGAAGCAAAGTTTCGCCGAAACCCGAAAATCGCCCGGGGCGAATAAATTCCATTAGGATTTTTAATTAAACGTTGAAATGTTTGAAAAGCTTGCCTTATGGATCAAAATCGGTCGGAGCGAATATAAATTCCCGTTTGGATTTTTAATTAAATGTTGCGAATTTCACTTCCATTTGCGAGAAATTGCTTGATAACATTTCCTTCCGGAGCAAAGTGAAAATCGCTGTCGGTGGGAATTAGGCGCGTGCACATTTTCGTCCCATTCTCGCAATCGGATGTGAATTTTCTCCTTCGTTCGAAACTTGGACGCATAACATGCAGGTTTCCAGATAGTGATACGAATTTCGTGTGCGTGTTTTCGCAAAACTTATCGGTACTTTGTGTGCACGTCGCTTTAGGCCTAAGGATTGTTCTTCGAAAATTGTTGGTTATTTTGCCCATTCCGTAGATCCAGCTTCTGCCATTACATAATCTTAAAGGCAATACCTCCGGCTTCTGACAGTTCACAATCTCAAATACAATACTTAATAGAACTCATTCTTTTCAATCGCATGAATAGGAATAAAATACGAAATGCTTCAACCTCGCGTCACAAAGGCTGCGTTGATTATTGGTGTAGACGACATTTTGAGCGTGTTCCACCCTACTTACCGTAGTTACTACGCATGACGTCCCGAATTCTGGCTTTTTGCCGTCAAGGTGGAACAATTTTTCTATTTTCCAGCAGAATGTAGTGCCACGGGCGAATCCGACCAATCACGTTACAGAGATGCGTAGTTACCACGCTTAGTACGCTCCCGAGCATGACAAGCAAATAGGTACTATTTCAAAAAGGTTGGAACGGTCAGCGTAGTAACTTTTCGTGAAGTTGGAACAGAAATAGTAACTAATATTTACTATTGTTAGACGGTTGGAACACGCTCTTTGTTACTCCGTCAGTTGAAGTTGGTGAACCAAAAATTAACACAAAGATAGTCCCTGTGAACCAGGGTTCGGTTGGAAACTTGCGCGGCTCTAGCCTATATAACAATTGCATTGCACATCCGGTGGTTTGACCGTGTAGATAAAAAACTTGCATGGAATAAAAGGCATTCATCGATCTGGCCAGTTCGCCTTCAGTCTTTAGGAGGGCATTGGTTTGTAAGAAAAGCAAGAATAGATAATAACCCCCAAGGGATTTTTCACCTGGTTTACCTAGCAGCACCAGCGTAACTTTCTAGCGTTCGACGGGGAATGGGATTTCTTCTACTCGCGGTGTCACTTCTGCCGCAGCGTATATAAATGTCCCTATTATCCCAATTGAAAATGCGGTCGCGCCATCACGAACCATTGTGCTTCTGTAAGCTGTACATTATCCGGGAGTTAATTATTTGTTCTAAAGTGTCAGGAGAGACATACGTTGCGTTTTTGCAGATACCATGGTATCTGATACCACGGTCTAAAGTCGTTTTTGCAGTTATCGCGGTGTCTGGAACCACGGTCAGAAGGCGTTTTTGCAGTTATCGTGGTATCTAGCCAGTTATCGTGATATGTGATGTTCCGATACGACCGTGGTATCTGAAAAAGTCATCTCACTTCCATCAATCTTTGTCAAATTGTTGGGAAAGAAGTTAGGCACAGTCATGTGACTGTATATCAGTGTTTCTTTTGTGATGACTTCGAAAAGCGCAACTTCGGCAATTGGTTTTTGCAGAGCAACAATGTATCAGATACCAGGGTAGCTGCAAAACGACAAATTGCAGATCCAGTTACCGTGGTAATAGATACCATGGTATCTGCAAAAACGCAACTAGTGGTTCAGGGCTGCGTGTTGTTACGTAAGCTTGTCGACTGCAGTCTCGTAAATGGTGTTTATAGTAACTGTGAGTGCGTTCCAGCTAGTTATTACAAGTTATGATGATAAGAGGAGGGGCCAGCACCGTACTGTGGTAGTTGTAACTGGAAAGAAAATAATAACAACGTGGACATACGTCATCACTCTTACCGGAGCTCCTGCTAAACCGAAAGTTATTACCACGTATGATGCTCCCGACCACCGTAGTAGCGATTGTAACAGTCGTGGAGCGTGGGACTCAATACGCCGGCCTTTGGAACGAAAATAATAACAAGAAAAGTAACGATCGTAACTAATAATAACTCGGTGGAACGGTACTTGTTGCCTTCGAGAAGAACGTGTTATCGCGGCTTAAAGTTTCAGTTTAAGGCATTCTGAGTTTGGCATCGACTGTTATGTTTAGACGGAATCGGTTGTTGTTGAACAATAATTTATTGTTGAGTCCCAGTACTACTGTGTTTTGAGCCTGCAATTTTATGAGTTCTTCGCTGTGATATTTTTTATCTGATTTTTATTTTGATTGAAATTGTTTGAATTGGAGAAGGAACCTCGGCGGCATGACGAAAGCTTGACAAAAAAAAGTCTCTGCATGAAAACAGTAAATTAAGGTAAACTTGCAGTGATGGGTTGTCCAGTATCTCATCGGAAAATGCGGATACGCCGTTGTTAGTACTGCTGGAAAACTGTTCTTCAAACTTAATATGAGGATGTCAATCAGAACAGCAATTGTAGCAACGTTGTAATAACATTTCTAAACCATTTCGAATCACTAATAGTCTCGGCAGAGCGTTCAACTGAAACCCTTCGTACACGTTGCCGTTACAATTACAAAAACTGGCCGCTGCGGTTTCCACAGGGGACGCGTGTTTTGGAAATGACGTGTAGAGCCGTTCAGATGACCTTTAATATTCCTACCGAACATTGTCATTCCCTCCGTTTCCTACTTGACATGGAAAAATAAATCCTTTTTATTAAACGAAATCAGTAGTAGAGAATTTTACATTCTTGTAGATGCATCCAGTCATTTATGTATGAGGTAATCCTAGAATATTCTATTATAATATTTCCAGTTCTATTCTAATTCATCCTCTTGTGCCATTGCAGACGGATAGTTCGATATTGTCTCCAGATCTGATTTTCGTTTTATAAAGAAGACGTCGAGCCAGTGTTGCCGCTGAGGTTCATCCGTTGAGCTCAGTTCCCACTGGCGACGTTTTTAGTTTCGCCCTGCGGAATTTCGCGTCGTTTTGCCAAAACCGCGCGAAAAAACTCAACTTTTTCTTTAGGGCGAATCGAGATTAACGAAGAGACGCGAAAATCGCTTTCAGTGGGAAAGTTAGCTTTGAAAGAAGTAACCACGGAAATGCATTAATGAGCTGGGGAAAACTTGGAAGTTCAGTTCAGGTGTTGCGTCTAGAATCGTCTAGAAACTTAACAAGGGTTGATTGGCAAAGACTTCAAAGCTGCAGACCTGTTGAGCAAATTTCAAGAGAGTCAGGACATACGTTGAAACGGATTATGATACGAACTTGTGTCTCTGAACTATTGCGCCGATTCAATCTCAGCGATCGTGTTCATCAAACACCGGGTGAATACTTATACGGGATAAGCACTGTTCAAATGGGTGTGATAAGGCGTAATCCGACGTTTGTAGCAGCGGCTTATTCACGGGGCGGGCTGTTTGTTCTGTGGAAATATTGATAGATCTTGTTCCTATTAAGTCTTATGAAGCAGATACGATTCTAGATGCAACACCTCAGTTGGTCTTCGTTATCAAAGACCCGTAATTTGTATCATCAACCACGATTCCGAGGGCATTCACTGCAACGTATTTCTCTGCGATCTCCCTCTACCTAATTAAATGTCTTAAACTGTAGCACTTAGAGCCAAAAGCATTGAGGCCACGCTGGGAGTGCTGTTGGAGAGTAATATGCGAAAGGGAAGTTCGCATGGGGTGGAAGAATATTGAAGTGATAAATAACCTCGGAATCGCGAGTGATTACCTGCAAGCCCGGTGTCGAAGAAAGTTTCATAACAGATAACACGAGGATGCGCGGTTTCAGCAGATAGTGCGTAACAGATAACGCTTCGGATGTTATCTGTTGTGTTTCAGAATGTTAATAATAATAAGAAGCGTTACCATGAGGAAGAACCGAAAAACCGCCAAAAAGCATCTGCTTACTTTTCCGACATCATGACGATAAGGAATAAAGTCAGCAGATGCTTTTTTGGCTCTTCCTAACAAAGCTTGTTATGCACAACATTTCATGCACAACGTTTTCAAACACAACAGACAACATCTGAAGTGTTATCTTTTACACATTATCTGTCGAAACCGCGCATGTTATGAAACTTGTGACAGTGTATGGTTGTACTTTGTGGGCTGGTCCCCTCCCCCTTAATTTATTTCCGAAGTTCATGGGTTTCAAGGGGTTGGTTTGTTATGCAGTAGAAAGTTAATTGTTTGGAGGGTTAGGTAATTGCCAAGTACGATCTATAAATTGTTTCTTAAGTCAGTACAAAGCTCTCTTATTTCTAGTAAGGGGCGAACATAATTACATGTTTCAGTTGTATGTTGTTTATGTATCGGTATCTTCAGGTGTGCTCACATTCGCGTGCCACACCGTGTGAGCATGCATTAAGGCCGAAGTGATATGTATCGCCCTTAAAGTATTAGCTCTTGGAGCGCTGTTAACATTGCCACCTGACTTTATATACTCGTGCATCACTGCAATGTGCTGATAAGCTTCTGATTCTATCTGGGATATAAAAACTCGAGACTTTGCAGCCACCCACGCTGACCTATCGCCATCTATCGCAGCTCTTGGTGCCCATAGTGGTGATGCTCTGCCACTTAAAACGCCAAGAAGTTCCAATCCAAATCCAACGCTAGGGTGCACAGTTTTATGATAACAAATTTCAAACAGTTTCGATGTCGTCGACAAAGTTGCAGAACAATTTTGTATGGGTATTCCCTTCAAGATTTGTAGTTTCCTGGCCTTTACGCGGAAACGGCTTTATGGCAGTTTATCGCGTATTCGCACAGCAAACAATTGCCATTAATACGTTTCGTCAAGCACGTTCACTCCGACTTGATGCAACTTGTATGACGTATCATTGTGAGATTGGGCAAGCAGAAGATTATGCCTAAATTAACCAGATACAGCTGGGAACGCGAGGGGGGGGGGGGCGCTAGGATCTGGCGACATGCGGTATAGCAGTTTCTGGTTCAAGCATAATCGGACTGCTACTTCTCCTTTAAGCATTATAGTTCAGTAAAAAAAAAAAAAAAAAAAGGTTACAATTGTAAATAATTGTAGAGTTATTAGATAAGATTTAGAACCTCATCGTACTTCTACAAAAACTTAATATGAATTTCGTCAAACCATTTCTCCCCCAGCACCATTTCCGCAAATTTGTTCCTGTTTCAGGCGACACACCGTAAAAATTTCAGGAAAAGTGTGACAATTAGTAATGAAAATACTTTTATACAGATATCCAAAAACATTTAAAGATACATCGTAAAAACTGCGCATCCTTCCATTTAATGCTGTCATATCTGACAGTGAAATCCTCAACGAAACCCGCAAGTTTTAGTGGCTTACCTTATTACCCTAACCCTTCGCTTACCCGAAGCTAACCACTTCGTCCGGCTTTTCCTCAGAACCGTTATAAAACTTCTTGACCAGTCAGGAACGCTATTTGTATTAACAGGGTCACACGTTCTCCAGGATCTTAAAATCCACAAACTAAACCAATGGCCCAGATGATAAATAATCAGGGACAAGGCGTGATCAAAATTCATAGAGTTACCAGAACCATGAAAGAAATAACTAAGCTGAGACTGATAAACAGTCTGGACCAACACAAAATGGACTGTTGTCACTGGACATAAGATCTCAAAGCTGAAGATCATTTTCCAGCTTAGCCGGCTGAAGAGGACCCTTGCCAAGAAGGGCCGAAATATAGCTCTAATAAAATGTAGCTGACTTATCCGCTTTTATCCGTCAAATATGATTCGCAGTCAGCTTGGGCTGAAGGAATATTTATCTCAAAGCTGGACAACGGTTGGCAAAAAATATGAATTTTCGACGAGGAAAGTAATGTAGCGTGGGAGATATTAAATCTCTAAAATAATCCAGAAAGCGCAAAGGCTTTCAAACTCGTAAAAAAAACTGAAAAATAAAATCGGATTGACGCAATTCTTCTATTTTATCAACACTAAATACCCGTTCTATTTAAGGCAGGCCACTGTAAACTAAGGCGTGACTTTGTTGATGTCCAAGCGAGCGAGACACTTGGCGTTATGTCATTAGGCTTATCCGCGAAACTTTTTCCGTGACAGATGCAGCACGTTATGAACGCAAATGGCTCGGAAAGCTTTTGCTGAAAGCTAGGACGTTAAAGTCCTACCACACCAACAGGAAACCGCTATTCATGTCGCCGTAACTTTAATACCAGCGGTATTACTGAGTGCTAGCTGAAACTCTGAACCGGTTTTGACACCACGTTTTTTGGCGCCATGAAAGTAGAATTAGCTGAGAATCCCCAGATTTGTAAGGAATCAGTATGGTTGGACAAGGGGGTGGGCGAAGACACTGTCAGAAGTTTCATAAGGGATAACACAAGGATGCGCAGTTTCAACAGACAGTACTTGGGATATATCTGTTGTGATTTTGAAAACGTTGTGCACTAGATGTCATGCATAACAAGCATTGCCAAGAAGAGCCGACAAAGCATCTGCTAAATTTTGTTTGTCGTCATCATCGGAAAAGTCAGCATATGCTTTTTCGAGGGTTTTTCGGCTCTTCCTGTCAATGCTTGTGATGCATATTGTCGAAATCACAACATATTACGTCCCAAGTGTTGTCTGTTGAAACTGCGCATTCTTGTGTTATCTGTTATGAAACTTCCGACAGTGGAGGTACTAAGTTACTATCCCTTGAATTGGAAGCATATCAGCCCAGTGTTATACAAACTTGTCGGTACACTCTTTGTTAATAAGACTACTGGCCTAATGAAACATATCCTACCTAGGCCATTTTATTCTTAGCACTCGGATCTTACATACTTGTTGATTACCAAAGATGCCAGGAGTGAAGTTGCCACAGTTTTTATGTTCTCGTCTTCCATTTTCTTTCGAAGTTTAACGGTGGTGGTTGAGGGGGGTCTTCGGAACGAGGTTGCTGAGAGTTAGTGATTAAGTAGTCTCTCTAACATACCGCTTTTTCTGGCCAGGATAGGCAGTTAGATTGTGTCCACCACACGGGAGGCTAGGTCGAAGCCCTTAGATACTGTACACCTAGAGAAACAATGAGCATCCCCTCGGGTCGTAGGTTACGGACTTTCCATTTTCAGTTAGCCTATCGGTACTAGGCTTAGTTGTTTCACCTCACTTGGCCTGTTCGTACAAAATTGTATTTCAACTTTCCTACGTCACAAATTGTGTATGGCAACGTTCGTTTTTTGTTTCGTTTTCTTTTGGTACTGTTGGTTAACTCTTGGATCTCTTGTCGCTCCTCTCTATATACCGAGCGCGGAATTTTTGGTATTTTTCCCTGGTGACAAGTAAAAACTTGATTTGTTGTATATAGATTTAAGAGTTGTAAAATAATACTTGTTGACCGGAGCTCTTTTAGTATCATTGCTTTTTACGTTAATTTTGTCACGTTTAATTGGAATAAAAGATCTAATTATGGTGAAAAACTGTACCGCGGCACGAAAACCGTAGCTGCTAATTTTCTTGTCGGATAGATCTTTTCGCAAAAAAAAGAACCTTGGCGGCAAGAGCCGGACAGTTGGTTGTTTTTCGTGCGAATTTGAATTTGGCCGATAAGATTTTCATGCATGGAGTGAAAGACACGGGCGCTTTCCACATAGGGCGCTTTCCACAAGGATGTTTTTAAGTGGGGTTTTGGCAACAGAATTTCATGAAGTTCATTTTCCAGCTTGAGCGGCTTGAGCCTGAAGAGGACCCTAGCCACGAAGGGCCGAAATATAGCTCGAATAAAATGTAGCTGACTTATCCGTTTTGCATCGTCGAATATGATTCGCAGTCAGCTTGGGCTGAAGGACTATCTAGAATTGTTGATCCTGGGAACAGCCTTACCGAAGATGCGGTTAATTCTGAATCGATCAATAGTTTCAAGTGAATTGCTGATGGGATTTTTAATTCTGATCAGTTCGACTACTCAAAATTTAAACTCTTGCTTTGTATTATTATTACCAAGGCTGTAAAACATTATCAGGGATATGGACACTACTAAATTGCAGCGTGATAACATTAAGAGTTGTTGGAACCAACTTGAAGTTTAACTGAAAAGCCAACTTATTTCTTTGGCATTAACTGAACACACTGCATTATTTGGTTTGTGCAAGGTTTTTTATTATTTTCAATATTTGCTCTTGAATGACGTTCAGAATATCTACGGCCGTCCTCACACCACAAAATTCTACTATGACGCGGGAAATTTGATTCTCACTCGAAGCGTGGCTTTTCAGTGGCCAGGGATAATCTTGCCGAAGGTAGCTCACTGCGTGAACACTTATTTGCCGTAAATCGTTTTCATCAAGCATACAACACAGTTCAACAGGTACCGCAAATCCCGACAGGGAAATTCCACTATTTGAAAGTCGGTTATTCGTGAATAGCGGAGCAACGAAGTAACGCATTTGTATGGGGTTTTCAAGCCTCTTTAACTGAATAAGTGAGGGGTAACTAGATTGTCCTACATCGGCCTTTTCAGTTAAAATTTAAATACAACGTACTTTAGTAGAAATAATCCCAACAAATATAAAACGTAACATAAAATACCGGCGAAACGCTTAGAAGTTGGAACAAGTAACAAATATTGCAGTATGTAAGATATTTTCCAAAAAAACAGGTAGACCAATATAAGAAAACCATTATGAACATACATTTGGTAACTGGGTTTGTTCCTTCTCTGTGGACAAATCAAACTAGTTTACTATGGTCAAACACTCTTTGCTACTCCCTTGCTGAGCTAAAGCTTCCACAATAACCATTCTCAACACAAAGGCAGTAAACTCGGTAGGAAACTGGTCACTCACCGGTGGAACATGCACGAAAATGCATCGATCATTTCTGACATACAATGACTTATAATACGTGAAGGCACACAAGTAGTTGCCAGGATCGCAAGACACTGTGGCAGAGGTCAGTTGTGTATGTTTGTTAATAATACTGGCCATTGATTCTAAGTCAAACTTAGTTGTCAGACTGGAACAACTGTTTTTGACACAGGTGCCATCTTCTGGCAGACAACCAGCGACATCAAGGGAAGCATAGCCATAGTTAGTGCTGCACTTCTCCAAGTGTATTTTGTCAGCAGTTGAATGCACTCCAACATGGACGGTGAGATCGGGATTTAATTCTCTCCATAGCTGCGGGATCTTGTCTTGAACATAGTTGTACTCTACTGGTATTTCTTTGGTGACAAGTGTTATTCCCATATCATTCTCTATGTTTGTGTTAGCCAGATGCTTCACAGCTTGCCAGCTGGCATTGACCCGATGGTGGCCAAATGGTCCAAATCCAGTAAGTAGAACAACAGGTTTTCGGTCATTGCTTTCATTCATGATGCTTTAACCAGTTTAGCCTGAACAAAAGATCAGCTATGAGACATGCACAAGACTTGGGTTGGTTTTACCAGGAACAAATAAGCACCAGAACCTTCGTCTCCCTATCTCTGTAATACGACCACGCGGAGTCGAATATAGAACGTGTCCGAAAGCTTCTTGGTGCTGTAAATGCTACATTAATGCTGCTTTTTCTTTTTTGTCCATAAAGCTGACAAAATTACTGATATCAAACCTTCTTATCTTCTTATCTTTCCTTTCAAGATCGCCAGTTGTCTTAGAATTTGGAATGTTTGCCGAATTGTAGTTGCGTTTTTTAATTTGTTATATTTGCCGCCGAAAACACTGAGAGAATCGCTGTACTCCCGAGCTTCTTCTTGAAAATTCAGCATAAAATTTAGCATTCTTGCTGAATTTTTCGATGAATTTTATGCTGAATTAATGCTGCATTAACTGAGCGAAATTTAAGTCCGAAAGCGAAATGCTGCATAAAATGCTGAATTAATTCAGCATTTTCGTTCGTTTCGGAGCTTTCGGACACGTTCATACTCTCGATACCCTGCCGGATGCAAACGAGCGGAGGATAGGAGCAACGCGGAAAACCACAATTCGTTACCTCTACAAACAGCTACATCGCAGTAATGCTCCAGAGAAGAAATTTCCAAAGTAAAAGCCGATTGGTTCTCTGTCGTTATGACGTCACATGTGACGCGCGTCAGAGTGAGTCAGCGCGCCTCCTTTCCTCTGATATGCGCCGCGACGAAGAGGGACGTAGACGGGTATCAACTCAAATCTCAGCTATTACCTCTAGCTCAAGTTTAGTCTGGGTATCCACTAACGGTTCATGAGACCACAGACGGAGGTTCCACTGGCTCATTTGTTCTTGCTAATATTACGCCCCCATTCCCCAATCTGTCTACCGGTTTACATTATTGCTTCTCGATTCCTTCCGGTAATCCCTTAAAGCACAACTCTTGCTAGAAATTATATTTTCCCTATGAAAGGGATCGGGAAAAACGTTTACTTTTCACCCGAAATTAGCGATTTTCTTGTTAGCGCTTGTCAACACTATCCAGCCTTCCTGCTCTCCGACGCGGCGGCCGAGAGCAAAACGTTTGAAAACTGAACCGTGCCGTGGTTAAAAAGTCGAGAAGCGAAGCAAATAAAGGAGGTGAAAAAACAGAAGATAACCGTTCCAGGTTAAAGCCATGCTAGATCGTGCTGGATTGTCATTTGCTTGGAACGGGGGATCAGGCCCAGAGGACCACTCCCACTTAATGAAACAATTCGAACTTGCTATAAGCGACCAGGAGATACAAAGTTGGCATGGGGCAATTCAAACGTCTGAGACTCTAAATTACTAAAAATTATTGAAGCAATCTTTTCATATGAAATTTTATTTTAAGTTAGGTCTACCAGCACAGACTCTTAAACTTTGGTTCCAGCTCCGAACAAACTCATTACCACTCGGTTTTAGAAAAAAGGTGTTTGAGAGAAGGAAAAATAGGGATGGGTTAATAATTGATAATTACAGGTGTCCGATTGGTCTTGTTGGAGAGGACACTGTTGCCCACCTCCTAGGGCAGTGCCAGGAGTCTCCTTTACCGGATCAGTTTGGGGGAGGGTTGCTCTTCCCTGGTATATTGACATCGACTAAAGACAACGTTATAAAAATGGTGGTAGATTATGTGAGTGGAAATTTAAATAGAAGGTAGTTTATGTATGTGTCCTAGGATCATTATGTTTTCACTGTATTAATATATTTGTATGCCGTGTGTATAAAATCTGTGTATGGCCCATTGAGGCTAAATAAACACTATTCTATTCTATTCTATTCTATCCTTATGTGTGAATGAGCTGTCAGCGGACATTGAATATTTCGACAAACCGCGATGTGTGATGGGCAAATCGGCAAGGCCGAAAAAGCGCTAAAAATTCGTAGGCAGCAGACGAAACAATGGAAAAAGGTGGGGATTTTAGAAGCTTATAATTCCACAAGGGAGCTAGGTATATTATAAATTTCAGAATAAGCAAGAGGGGTCCTTTAAGGTTAAGCCTGAACACTGAAACAGAAATTTGATATGAAGCTACGTAGTATTAGTCTCAAAACCAATGCAAATGTTTCTGGGTTCACTTGACCCCTCGGATACCAGTCAACCACGAATTCCCATTTCCTCTATTGACTATAACCAGGGGCGTTATGTCGGGGAGGCGCCCCCCCCCCCCCCATGTTACTGGCGAGTCGGTAAAAAAAAAAAAGGAATCGGCGCGAAGCACCGACAAATCGTCGATTTTCTTTTTAAATAGTCGGTAAAATGACTGCCCAGCTGGTAAATACGTTGCCCCCCTCCCCACACACCTGCGCTAGTAACAACATAAAGCAAACAGCACTCAAGAGTTTGGCATAGCTTAGGTGAAACGTTATGTCAACCTGAGCCTAAAAATATTCAAGACCTGTGAAAAATTTACAAAAAGATCGTTCAGAACTATTTTTTATTGGTTACATGTCTGACGTTAGGCATAACTAATCAGCTTCTGCCACCGGGTGCTAACACAATATTTGGCTGAGGTATCAAAAAAGCCAGCCATGTCGTCCAGTGGGGGTATGCTTTGCTTTTTTGAACAGTTCTGAAAGTTTAGACCATCTTGGTTTTGTTTGTAGCCCCTAAAACTTTCAACTTGGAATGACAAGTTAAAAATTAACTAATTTCTGATCAGAGGCGTTACTACCGAACACGTTTGGGGGGTCCAAGGTATTTAGTGACTGGCTGGTCTTAAGAGAAAATCTGCTCTTTTGAAGAAAAATTTGACTATTTTTTAGGTAACTGTTACTATTCTTCGACTTTCTGAAAACACTGGCGAGGGAAGCGTTCCCCCTATTCATGACGCCTCTCATATAAAAATTGAAATCATTTTTTTTTATTTTTTTTTTTTAATGTTATTTTCTTCTGTTGGGACACTTTGGACGATCAAGAGAGTTATACAAAACTATTGTAATTCACCGAATGGAATTCCTGCAAGGATTCTCTGAACAATCAACATCCTCAGCCGTTCTATATCGAACAAGACCAAAAGGTTTCGATGGGGTTCCAAAGGGGATCATATGTCGATCTTCAGATAATCAGGTCTTGCAGATTTTCAATCTTTGCCGTATCCGTGCAAATTTGATACCATTCTAACAGACCACTGAACAACAGTCATAATTTCAAGCTAAATAATATAATAATACAATAAGAAAATTATTTATATATAATTCATAACTTAATAAATCAGGCTCATCGATCAAAAACGGTTTTGACTAGATCCCGACAGGATTTTCCATCCGTATGAAGAAACAGTATTTTTCCTATTCACCGTTTCTTTTTCGGATAAGAACTACCTCCTCCAACCAATTTTTATTCACATCAGAATCAGTGCCGTCTCTTACTTTCGGTGGACCCTAGGCCATCGATGGGTTTTTGGCCCCTTTTCAGGAATGAACAATAAAATCACACATTAGCACAAACGATTTTTGGTCGAGCTACAGTACACTATGGTCCTAGCATAATTTCGGTAACATAAATTATGATGGTGCAACGTAGCTGGTCGCACCTTAATCGTAATGAAGAAGGCAATACGGGTAGCAACCGTAGCCTGATTTTTAAACAATTTACACCGACCACTTGGACTCTCAGTTTCTTTGCCCCCCCCCCCCCCCCCCGCACTGGCATAGCCGGCCTAAGGGCAAAGACGGCACTGATCAGAATCTTATTTACCAGTTTCAATTACCAATTACCAGTTTTGGCCAGACTCCGGTCAAACTACTTGCCCGGTGAGAAAAAAAGCTACTATCTGGACTATATGATACATTCTAACTCCCTTGATGGTCGATCGTCTTAAAAAAATTACTTCTATCAAATTTCCGGTTTCTACCGGATTCCGGATTAACTAATCATCCAGCGAGAAAATTAAGGTTCACATATGGATTTAGCTTGTATTCTAGCTCCTACCGATTCCAGAATAAACTTCTACTTCCAACAAGTCTCCACTTTCCGGTAGATTCCGGTTAGTCCACTTGTCCGGCGGGAAAATAAACTTCAAATTTGGATTCAGGATGTGGTCTTACCTCTACATCGACTTCTCTAATCGACCAGCGCTTAACCTGTGATCAATTTCAGATAAGACGTCCACTAAAATTTTACGGTTTGCGCCGAATTCACGTCAAACTACTTGTCTCGCGAAAAATGAAACTTCAAAAACAGATTCAGCATGTCTTTGTACCCCTATATCTAATTCTTATTCAGCTTCACATAGAACTTCTACTTCTGCGAAATTTCTGGTTTTCCCGGATTCCAGGTGAACTATTTGTCCGGTGAGAAATGAATTTCAGTTCTGAATACAGCATGTCTCCTTACCGCTAAATAGACTCTCACATTCGCTTAAAAAATTCAACCCTTAATTTAAACCGCCTCCCGCACCATATAGGGTAACATTTTTTATGAACTTAACTATCTATGAACTTAACCATGGTACTTTGGCCCAATGGATTCTCACACCAAGTTTGAACAAAATATCTCAACCCCTTCGAGAGTTATCGTGCTGATAGACGGACGGCCAGACGGACAACTTTTACGAAGTCATAGGTGTCACTCAAGAAATCAAAATCTGCAAACATTAGTCGGGCGCACCCGGAAAGTTTTACGTCTCGTCGGCAGATCGGGAATTTTGTCACACATAAAAAATCGAATTCCGTACACTTTTTTCGGGCCAACACGAAAGTTTATGTCTCGTTGGCAAGTCGAGATTTTTGTACACACAAGTAATCAAATGACTGTGAAGTCTTGTCGGACGAAGACCGAAAGTTCAAGTTTCGTCAGTTCGTCTGGCTCTTTTGCAACTACTTCTTTTGCAGTAAATTCAGAACAAGTATAGGCTACTTTGTGCCTAATTTGGATGGCCACTACTTTTTTGAAGATCTGTGATTTCACAGGTAGCTTACTTTTATTTGGGATCGCAAAAAGGCACTCTGCTCATCAGCTTTTCCAAACAAAATCGCCTGCGCTGCATTTCCTAATATTCGCTATTTGGTTGGAAGAACAGTGTTTCATTGTTGACGTTATAGGATTAGGATTGAAATTCTTAAAGGTTGAAACACATTAAAAGCTGGAAGCTTTGCTCAGGGGTGGCCCAAAGGGGGGGGGATGAAGGGGGGGGGATTCACCTGTGATCAGCCTAGCAATGTTGTTTTTGTTATGAAAAATTTGATAAGGATTGTCTTTGATTTGTCCCAGTACAGGCGTTGAAAGCTTTCCTCTTTAGCGAAAGCTGAAATGTAAAGCTGAGGCTATGAAGGTATGTATACACATATTTTTATTACGGTACAAGAATAATTTCCCCTGATGCATTACATTACAGCTAGTTTTTCACCAGATCTATTATTTATTGGTGGGGAATGTGCGCCATTAGTTCATTTTTGTTGGTATGTGCGACTGTGCGAGTATATATTAAGATCTAGGAGTCGCTGAAATAAGGGGTCCCCCCCCCCCACCCTGGCCTGAGTGCTTCGGGTCACCCCTCCTGGCTTTGCTTTTTAGTGAAAGAGCCAAATATGTGAATATGCAAATTTTAAAGGAATAATCTCAATTGATGAATTACAGTTAGTTTTTAAAAAAAAAATCGCCTGCAGCGCATTTCGTAGTATTCTCAATTTGGAAGAACGGTGTGTCATTTTATAGAAATTTATGATCAAAACTCTTGTGATTAAAAGCTAGAACTTGTATATTAGAAAAAGCTAACTTTTTCCGAAAAAAAGGCAGATTTAAAATTTCTCCCGAGGCACTTAGTTCAACTTATTCTGGGCACAGTCTTTGGAAGCTTAGCTTTCTAGCGAAAACTCAAACGAAAAACAAATATTTAAATTAAATATATAAATTTTAAATTAGCCTAAAGGAATAATTTTAACTGATTCATTAGAGTTTGTTTTACAACAGTTCTGTTCTGTGCTGGGGAAAAATGTATGACATTGCTGCAAAGAGGCAATGGCCTGTTTTGTCAGCAAGGTAAAAGGCTAGTGATGCCCCTGCTCTAATACAGTACAGTAGAGCTATGCTTCTGTGAACGTCTCAGTCTAGTACACTAGCCCCTTTTCAGGCATGGTGCTCAAATGTCTAGCACCATGCCTGGGTGCTAGACGTTCAAGCACTGTACCTTGGGTTTCATGCATGGTGCATGGATTTCAATATACAGTGCATGCATGGAAAACACGTGCTGTCATCAAAACTGAGCACCAGCTCGGACAGGGCGGAAATGACTACCATGAATTAGAGAAATCAAAGACAATCCTTATTGAATTTTTCACAACAAAAACAAAAGGGCTCGACTGATGATGGAGATGCAAAACCTGACGGCACCCTATCTATTCTCCATGTAGAGTGCCCCAAGAGCCAATATTCTGGTTGGCTGCTAGGTAGAAAAAGCTGAGGCACAGGACACTTTGCATGCAAAACCCTAGACTATGTAGAAAAGGAAATGAAGTTTTTCACGTCTGTCATCAGCCTAGCAATGTTGTTTTAGTTATGAAAAATTTGATAAGGATTGTCTTTGATTTCTCTAACTCATGGTAGTAATTTCAGCCCTGTCTGAGCCGGTGCTCAGTTGTGATGACAGAAACTGTGTTTTTCATGCTTGCACTGTATACTGAAATCCATGCACCATGAATGAAATCCAAGGTACAGTGCTTGAACGTCTAGCACCCAGGCATGGTGCTAGACATTTGAGCACCGTGCCTGAAAAGGGCTAGTCTACTAGACTGGAACGTCTGCTAACAGTGAACGATCGCAGAAGAAAAAACTAAAACCCAAACCAGGCATTTTTTCCTAGAAACACTAGTAATAATCACTCACGCTTTTGTCGCTTTTTGAATATTTTGGTAAATCATCTATGAAAGTGACTCAGAAGACACCTGGTTTGCTTTTTATAATTTGAAAAGTTTGACACGAGGAATGCACCTTCAATGGAGAAGATGGCGGTCTGAACTATCAGGTGCCTTCAAATGCCTTCAAAAGAGGAAGGACCTTTTTAATAAATTCAAATCAAAGAAAGTTAATTGAATTTCTGCGTCAAGTTTGTACCAGAATAACCCTGAAACAGTTGGCTGTTTGCTGATATCAAGTTTGTTATTTTTTTTTTTCCGTTTTACTTTTTTATATGCAAGTAAGAAAGCCAAGGTACAGTAGAGGCATGCTTATTTGAACACTTTTTTAACTGTTCCACTACCTTGGCTTTCTTACTTGCATAAAAAAAAAGTAAAATGGAAAAGAAAAATAACAAACTTTATATCAGCTAACAGCCAACTATTTCAGGTTTATTCTGGCACAAACTTGAAGCAGAAATTCAATTAAATTTCTTTGATTTTGAATTTATTAAAAAGGTCCTTCCTCTTTTGAAGGCATCTGACGGTTCGGACCGCCATCTTCTCCATTGAAGTTGCGTTCCTCCCGGTAAACTTTTCAAATTATAACAAACAAAACAGAGGTGTCAGCTGAGTCACTTTCATAGTTGAATGGTGAATTAGCAAAATATTTAAAAAGTGACAAAAGCAGAAGTGATTATTACTAGTATTTATAGGAAAAAATGCCTGGTTTGGGTTTTAGTTTTGTCTTCGGTGATCGTTCACCGTTAGCAAACGTTTACATAAGCATACCTCTACTGTACAGTAGAGGTATGCTTATTTGAACACTTCTTTAACTGTTCCACTACCTTAGCTTTCTTACTTGCATATAAAAAAGTAAAATGGAAAAGAAAAATAACAAACTTGATATCAGCTAACAGCCAACTATTTCGGGGTTATCCTGGCACAAACTTGAAGCAGAAATTCAATACAATTTCTTTGATTTTGAATTTATTAACAAGGCCCTTCCTCTTTTGAAGGCATCTGACAGTTCGGACCGCCATCTTCTCCATTGAAGGTGCATTCCTCCCGGCAAACTTTTCAAATTATAACAAACAAAACAGAGGTGTCAGCTGAGTCACTTTCATAGTTGAATGGTGAATTAGCAAAATATTCAAAAAGTGACAAAAGCAGGAGTGATTATTACTAGTATTTATAGGAAAAAATGCCTGGTTTGGGTTTTAGTTTTGTCTTCGGTGATCGTTCACCGTTAGCAAACGTTTACATAAGCATACCTCTACTGTACAGTAGAGGTATGCTTATTTGAACACTTCTTTAACTGTTCCACTACCTTAGCTTTCTTACTTGCATATAAAAAAGTAAAATGGAAAAGAAAAATAACAAACTTGATATCAGCTAACAGCCAACTATTTCGGTGTTATCCTGGCACAAACTTGAAGCAGAAATTCAATATAATTTCTTTGATTTTGAATTTATTAACAAGGCCCTTCCTCTTTTGAAGGCATCTGACAGTTCGGACCGCCATCTTCTCCATTGAAGGTGCATTCCTCCCGGCAAACTTTTCAAATTATAAAAAACAAAACAGAGGTGTCAGCTGAGTCATTTTCATAGGTGAATGGTGAATTAGCAAAATATTCAAAAAGTGACAAAAGCGTGAGTGGTTATTACTAGTATTTATAGGAAAAAATGCCTGGTTTGGGTTTTAGTTTTGTCTTCGGCGGTCGTTCACTGTTAGCAACGTTCACATAAGCATACCTCTATTGTAGTGGAACAGTTAAAAAAGTGTTCACATAAGCATACCTCTACTGTACAGTACTAAAAAGCAAGGTGGTGAAAAGACTGATGAAGAACTTATCGAAGCACGCTGTAGACTACATTATAAGTCGTTAATATTTACCTGAGTTCTGAGTGGTTTTCTGCTGTTCTGACTTCTGACTAGAAGCCACTCCGGAGGTCTTGTTTGAATCTCCTGCTCGGCGCTCGTTCCTTTAGAAACGACTTAGGAGCGAATGCTCCCAAGCGGCTTGCATAAAGACCTTCCAACAGTACAATAAAAAAAAGATAGATGGCTGATAGGGCTAAAATGAAAGCGTGACACAAATATTTGTTTCAAGTTTATGAGACGGTCGATTTAAGCTACATGGACACACAGTCAAATAAGACTTCACATGTGGAAATACGCCTCTTGCTCCCACATTCCATTCTAATTTTCATAAAGCAATCAAAAAGTATATCAAACATTCAGAGGCGTCACTAGCCAAAATGTTTTTTGGGGGGGGGGACGAGGCATTTACCGACTGGCTGGTAATTTTTACCGACTGTTTCTGCAGAAAAAAACGACTGTTTCAACAACAAAAAATGACGGTAAGGAAATCGACTGATTTTCAGAAAAATTCAATGATTTTCAGAAAAACCGACTATTTTTACGAAAAGTCGACCAATTTTCAGAAAAAACGACTGTTTTCATGAAAAAAATCAACTGTTTTTGACGAAAAATCGCAGCAGTTCGCGCCGACTTGGTTACTTTTTACCGACTAGCCGACAGCATTGGGGGGGGGGGCGCCCCCCCCCCCCCAGTCGTGACGCCCCTGTAAACATTTCAATACCGTGGATCCGAAATAGATATGTTACTTCTCGTTAAAATGAATATGCCTGTATCGGCTGTGTCTAAAATGACGAATTGCAAACAGTCTTTTTCTGTACAACTGGTTTTCAACGTGAATTCAACAATCCCTCATCTCGAACCCTAGGTTTTTACGAGTGGGCGAGCCTTCAGTTTTAGTGGGTTGCTTAGCAAAAACTATGCCAGAAACCGCGGATCATTTTTCTTTTACATTTGTAACTACGCAAGGTTCCGGACCAGTCCTGGGAGCGAGGGGTTCGCAACTACCAGCCTTATTCGATCATGGATGATATGAATTGTGAAGGGACTAGGAAGATCAAGTACAAGACATGATGCAGTTCCGCTTGATCAAGTCAGAAATGCCATGCATGCACTGTGTACGATTATATGTGTTTACTAAAGCAGATAAATTACGAATGCACGAATTGCTTGGGCGTGGGGGGGGGATACCTCAAAACATACGACTGGCAAGTATGCCGATTAGAAAAAATAGACAAAAAACAACACAGGGGGAAAGTTGTTCGGATTTCCAGAAATAAGTATTAACACCGATTTTTAAAAGGTTAGAAAGGTCACAGGAATAAGATAATAAATAACAGGAAATTCGAACACGCCCTTAATTTAGAGAGCGAAGCCTCGGTAGCAGCTTTTACCGTCTGTACCCAAGATAAACTTAAACTGAGCCCCGCAGGCAAAATTTATTTAATCTCCTTTTTTTGCAAAACTATTACCTCCCTACATAACTACTTCTCATAGTTCCTATACAACCTTTTAGTGTGTCGCAGACCCACAACCTCAAGCCTAAAACCCCAAAACTCGAAAACTCAAGTAAACAGAGACTAGACTATTAGGAAAAGCGCCGCAGGCAAACTTCTTTAATCGACCTTTTTTTAATCCGACAATTTTTGCTGGGTCATGGCAGACGGCTCCACTGTTTAAAATTTGTTCAGCATGAGAAAGAAAATAGGAAATGATAAATGTCTGGATTTTTTGTATTACGTGTATTTCTTATGCCTTCAATATTTCACAGGACGTGGTGATTCCAGTAGACGATTTATAATTTTCTTCGTCTGGTGTTTTTTCAAGGCTGCCAATTTTGTCACCGTCTCGAGACGAGACGGTTACAATTGCACGACAATTTAATGGAGTTAATTTGGAACTATTCTGAAGCATTCGCGGATTTACAGTGTCTATCGGGGTTGCCACATGTCGCACGATAGAGTGAATTGTCATTCTATTATGTTTTTGTCTCTCTTGTCCTACGTAGGACATAAAAATCAATATATTTCAAATTACTCGAGAATTACGTCCAAATGTGTTATTTTTGCAGCAGGGATTCCTACAAGAAGTGACTATTTCACGTTTTTCGTAAAAATAAAATTTCACTCCCAATTCACTCTCTGTTCTGGACCAAAAGTCATTCTCTAAATGTTTTGATGTGGCAACACCGGTTGAGATCAGGAAAGAGCCTGTGTTTGTTCGTTTCATCGATTTAACGTGTCTCTCAACGTGTCTTGTACTTCATCCATGTATATTGATTGGCACCGGTCCTCCTTTCCATTACAAAGTTTCGTTACAATGTATAGCTTGGCCCTTATGCATTTTGTGCTGTAAACAAAGTATATCGTTCAACGATGACGTAGGCCCAAACGATACTTTGTTTGTCAGCCAGGGGCTTCATACTTGTGAAAAGTGTAAAATTGTAAATGTGGATCGAGCTAAAAGTACAATGCCGTAAAAGTTTGATTACGTATTTTTAGAGGGTACAGTACAGTTTTTAATTAGTGAACTGAAAGGCAAAAGAGTGAGGGGACCTCCTAAGCGAAGGGTCGTGGGTTCAATCCCGGCTGAGGAATTTTTGTCTTATAGTTCACTACTTACAAATGTTTCAATCCCAAGGGCGTATTCCCTATCAAAACTATATAATTTTTTAGGTTTTTCATTACGAGGACTAACAATATAAGTTACCAATATCAATAATATCAGTTGAAAATGCATCTTCACACTCAAATACAGTCGTCGTAACATCTATTTAATATAGGCTACGGTACAGTTCGTTCTAAAACACAAAAAAACATGGCCTCTTGAAGTCTGTTCATTTGATGACGAACCTTGTCAGCATATGTACGACGAAGGAGTAAACATAACTTGTCAATCAAATTTACCCCGTCTCGCGAAAGTCTTTAGTTGCGTTTTTGCAGATACCATGGTATCTGAAACCACGGTCTAAATTCGTTTTTGCAGTTATCGTGGTATCTGATACCACGGTCAAAAGGCGTTTCTGCAGTTATCGTGGTATCTGATATTCAGATACAACGGTCCGACCGTGGTAGCTGGTCGTGGTATCTGAAAAAGTTATCTCGCTTTCATCAGTTTTTGCCAAATCGGTGAGAAAGAAGTTTGGTACTTAGCGATGTGATTGAATATCTGTTTTTCTTTTGGGATGACTTCGAAAAGCGCAATTTCGGCAATTGTCGATTTTGCAGAATAACCGTATTGCAGAATAACAGTAAACCACGGTAACTGCCAAAACGACTAATTGCAGATCCAGTTACAACAGATACCATGGTATCTGCAAAAACGCAACTTTTGATTCATGTGGGCCGAGAGGGGAGAGGGTGGGAGACACCATCATTTTTCGATCGGTCGGGTTTCTACAAACACACTACTACCTTTGTTTTCTTCAGAATCCTCACGGTAGCCAACGTTATCCACAGATTACTTGAACTCTTGAAAGCAAAGTCGCCATTGCTCATTAACTATTCATTTATCTCCCGCCGGAGGTCAAAAGAGTTACTAAGCCTTCGAGATCGAGTGGCGAGTAAGAGCGTATGCCCCTCATAAAATTCCTCTCAGATAAGTTATTTTTTTGCCGCTAGGTGCGCTATCGTAAAGAATACAATGCGACGTTACTTCTTGGTGTACGTTTATCCAGGTTTGTTTTGCTATTTTCAATTCCTCTTAGGCCTAACCATGTTTAAAACTGTTTAAAATGCCTCTTCCCCTCTTTTTGCTTTACCCAACTCTGTTCTGTCAAGCGTCATCAAGTTTGTCGTTTCTGGCTTCCGACTTCAGTGTTGAGTGCTGGCTGACTTTTCCACGGGGCTGTCGAGTGCGACTCGATAAGCGGATGCCTAATAACAGGGATTCCAGCATGACGTTCATTAGAGCTTGGTCACACTGGGCTTATTTCCTGGCTTTTTGGTTTGCACAAGTAGAAAAAAGAACAAGATACAACTAATTTCTGAATGTTGTCGTTTTAAATTCAGAAGATAAAATAGAGCAAAACATCGTGTATAATTATGTTACAGGAACCCTAATTGACCCCTAATTGCAGTATGATCATTATTCCCAAGCTGCCACAAAGCCCATCAAATCTCACGTCCCCTAGGGATTTTAGTTGTTTGTCGAATAGGCGGCTTTTTGAGCCCAGTGTGACCAAGCTCTTAAGCTGCCGCTGGGAAGAGCGAATTCTCGGTTGCAGGTTCTAACAACAAATTAAACAAACAAATTAAACAGTTTCCCAAACAAATTCTAGCTGTTAATGTAGCTCGGCCCCTGCTCACACCCCAAAATCTTCAGTTTGAAGTGCCCCAGCTTACCTTTTTTCTGGCATAAAAAACAAAACAAATTTTACTTTTTAACGTGGCTTAAACTCGAAGCTAAAACCTCATTTCCTTTTGCTCGATTTCTTTAAGTACGACACGTCTGTAAGATCTGTAACACGCATAGAAGCTGAGCTAGGAATATGGCGTGAAATCTGTCTACGCATTTATTCTAAAAACCGCGTTTTTCCCCTCTCCCGAACAATTCTGAAAAGTGCAGATTCGACCTTTTGGCTGTCCAGTTACGAGTCGTTGCCGTCGTTTGGTAGAATTTGAATTGGGCGGCAAGGCCGTATCCAGGGGGGGGGGGGGGGTTAGAGGGTCGACCCTCCCATATTTGACAGTGCAAAACGGATAAGTCAGCTACATTTTATTCGAGCTTTCGGCCCTTCTTGGCAAGGATCCTCTTCAGGCTCAAACCGCTCAAGCTGGAAAATAAACTAGTGGAAAAACAATCAAAGATTCTTCCTTGAATATCTGCTTTTGTGAACTTCTTCTCTGAAAATTGGTTGGAGTTAAAGCTGGTGCTGCGATTTCATTCTGGACTCGACTACTGTTTTTGTTGTTCGATTGGATCGTCGAAAGGGTAGAGATTCTTTTGAATATTCTTTGAGCCCAAGCTGACTTTGAAACATTTATTCAAACAATGTGCATCATCGCCCCAATCGTGCAGCAAAAACAGCGTCGTTGTCAAAAATTAAATCTCAGGACTAGTTTTTTCATTATAGTGGTATTTGAAGATAATTTACTTTAATAAGATATTTATAGTCGGTAGAAGCTTCAGTTATTTATTATAGGTTTGTTTCCTTCCCCGAAGTTGAACCAGAGGATTGACAGCCTGACGAGGACCCTTGCCAAGAAGGGCCGAAATATCGCTGATGAAAAATCATAGCTGACGTATCCGTTGTAAACATTGTTTGAATAGATTCTTTTGCATTTTGGTTTTAGAGTCATCTGTTCCAGCGGCCCAAGCTGACTGCGAATCATATTTGACGGTGCAAAACGGATAAGCCAGCTACATTTTATTCGAGCTATATTTCGGCCCTTCTTGGCAAGGGTCCTCTTCAGGCTCAAACCGGAAAATAAACTTGTGGAAAAACAATCAAAGATTCTTCCTTAAATATCTGCTTTTGTGAACTTCTTCTCTGAAAATTGGTTGGAGTTAAAGCTGGTGCTGCGATTTCATTCTGGACTCGACTACTGTTTTTGTTGTTCGATTGGATCGTCGAAAGAATAGAGATTCTTTTGCATTTTGGTTTTAGAGTCATCTGTCTCTTCTTCTTCTTTCCAGCTAAGATGGATACTTGTTGGCGGCATGTATGGGCGATTAATTCCGTACTTCGGTGATAGATGTTCCTTCGGCCCAAGCTGACTGCGAGTCTTATTTGACGGTGCAAAACGGATAAGCCAGCTACATTTTATTCGAGCTATATTTCGGCCCTTCTTGGCAAGGGTCCTCTTCAGGCTCAAACCGCTCAAGCTGGAAAATAAACTTGTGGAAAAACAATCAAAGATTCTTCCTTAAATATCTGCTTTTGTGAACTTCTTCTCTGAAAATTGGTTGGAGTTAAAGCTGGTGCTGCGATTTCATTCTGGACTCGACTACTGTTTTTGTTGTTTGATTGGATCGTCGAAAGGGTAGAGATTCTTTTGCATTTTGGTTTTAGAGTAATTTGTCTCTTCTTCTTCTTTCCAGCTAAGATGGATACTTGTTGGCGGCATGTATGGGCGATTAATTCCGTACTTCGGTGATAGATGTTCCTTCGGCCCAAGCTGACTGCAAAAAATATTTGACGGTGCAAAACGGATAAGCCAGCTACATTTTATTCGAGCTATATTTCGGCCCTTCTTGGCAAGGGTCCTCTTCAGGCTCAAACCGCTCAAGCTGGAAAATAAACTTGTGGAAAAACAATCAAAGATTCTTCCTTAAATATCTGCTTTTGTGAACTTCTTCTCTGAATACTTAAGGAAGAATCTTTGATTGTTTTTCCACAAGTTTATTTTCCAGCTTGAGCGGTTTGAGCCTGAAGAGGACCCTTGCCAAGAAGGGCCGAAATATAGCTCGAATAAAATGTAGCTGGCTTATCCGTTTTGCACCGTCAAATATGATTCGCAGTCAGCTTGGGCCGAAGGAACATCTATCGTCGACCCTCCCGCCCCCCCCCCCCCGAAACATACAAAAATAATCCTTTGTATAGGCTTTTCCCTCTGATCTATGTCTTTTTTGTACTTTTTTATCCGACCCGCAGGCAACCCCCCCCCCCAGAAAGGCCCCCCCAAATAAATTCCTGGATACGGGCCTGTCTGGCGGTTTGCACAATTAGCTAATTTCATTTGGAGGCTTGCACAGTTGGATCATCACAGCTTGTTTGTTGTATCTCAATTTTCTTGTATAAGGTATTTTCGCCGTGTCCAGCAGATTCACGTCTGATGATGGGTAAAGAAAAAGAAATGAGAAGGTTAAGAAGAGAAATGTGTTTCATCGTTTGTAATAGGTGAGTAAAGGCTATGCACTCTTGTGAGCGTTATGTTTGTTGTTTCGTTTAAAAAAAAAAATTGAAATTAAAATGAACTGAATTGAATTGAATATGCATTGTGCTTTATTGGGGATTTCAGAAACGCGTAAAAGTGCTCCCTCCGTCTGTTAGCACGATAACTCTCTAGGGGTTTGATGTACTTTGTTCTAACAAGTATGAGGACTCTTTGATCGAATTACAGGTCAAGTTCCTAAATGGGCTATCTAGCCCTATGAATATTTTATTTACCCACTTATATAATATAGAAATAGTGGAATACAGAGAAAAAACAAAGAACACAACTTACATTAAGGTTGCGTTCCGGATCTTAACGATTGGTAATAAATTGTTAACACTTGTTAACTTTTTGCGTTCCAGGTTTCTGATTTCGAAATTTAAGCTCCGCCCACCTACAATTGCTCACCATGGCTGGTGAGCATTGTTGGGAAAAGTTGTAGAACTGGGAAAAATTAACGATAGTTAAAGCTGCAGTTAGCTCCGCCCCCAAGTAAAGTTAACGATTGTTAACAGTTGTTAAGTTTCTGGAACGCAACCTAAGATACAAGTTCACACTACAAAGGACGGACAAGACCCTCATGCCGAGGCGACCGACGGCTTTATATACAACTCGTCATGTTTAAAGGTTTTATTTGTGACTGTAATCTGTGACCAAATTGGCAAATAGAAGAATTTACAATATCTTTGAATTCAGCTGTATTATTTTTCCTCAGCAGGTGGTAAAGTCCAGAAAGGTAAATGACCGAATGGTCCAAGCAGGGTCGTACCATCCTAGGGTTGGGGGTACTACCCGGACTGTGCTGAAACATGTGGGGACGAATATCGTAATAGCGATGAATGAAGCATTTTGGCTTGAGATCAGATTTTTCTTAACTTATTGCTAAATTGTCACAGACGTAAATCGCCTACGACTACTCACTTGTCAACTAGTGCCGCTGCCAATACGGTGGCTGAATTCATCGGAAGAACTGTAGAGTTTGACAATAATAATGGATGAAAAGGCAAATTATTCAACTGGCCAATGCCTGGCAAAACTCAAGAAAATGTTGATTGGAAAATGAGGTTGGATAGAAAGTGAAATCAGGTATCTTTTGATCTAGGACAGGAAGAAGACCATACTTAGGTGTGTAGCCAGTGTCAGTTTAACCAAATTTCAGAGGGGCACCATGTCTATACGTTAGGGCATGCCCAGACGATGGGGCACCATGCCCAAAAATTGAGGATTTGTGTATGACTGATTACATAGTATTAGGTGCAACGTTTTCGTACTACTACCATACTACAAATTTTTCATCGGGCTTCCAAGCCAGCTTGGCTGTTATCTTATTTTTTTTTGCGATTAGACCGGAGCTTCTCCGCTAGTCCAAAGGGATTACTGTATCTGCATTGTACTGAACCACATCCCTTCTTTATAGCAGAGATTTGTGACTCAGAAAGGCATGCCCGTCATGTTAAGCGCGCACATTTTTTTTCAGATTCGCCCTTTTCCTCGCTAAATCCAACTAAGTTCCTCAGAATTCCTAGCGTTCCTAGTGCGAATCTTAAAGGACCTCTCTTACCTATAATACTAGCGCAACCTACTTCCATAATCACTCCGTATATTTCTGAACCCAGAGACCACAATTTCGTACGGTACATTCTAACCCCTCTAAGAAAACCACGCTGCTTTTCTCACTTGCCGTGTTTTGCTACTTTCGATGTGCATCACGCTGTTGACGGCTGTCTGCGAGAGATTTTCTATCAGAAAAACCGGTTATGTAAATTTTTTCCCTATTTTGCTGTCAGTCAGCGGGTCTCGGAAAAGGCTTAAAACAGCCAAAACCGTGTATTATTTGTTGAAAGCACAGCCTAGTTTTAAAGTATTCAAATATTTTAAAATTCTGTAAGTTGAAGAGTAAATAGTGCGATGGGTCTTTTAAAATCCAAACCTCAACCCTCGTAAATACTACTTGAGTCCAAGCGGACTGGGACAGTGGGTTAAAAACAAACAGTGGATAAAAACGGAAACATAAGCTTCTATGCTTTGATTGCAGGTTCGTTTCTTCCGTCTTGGCGGCGCTTCGTTCCAGCGGCGCTTCGTTCCAGCGGCGCTTCGTTCCAGCGGCGCTTCGTTCCAGCGGCGCTTCGTTCCGGCGGCGCTACGTTCCGGCGGCGCTACGTTCCGGCGGCGCTCCATGCAGGACAAAGCTTATCTGGGTAAAATTGAGCCGAAGGGCTTCCTCGGAAGTATTCCTATCAGTTTAGTTAGTAAGCTGAAGATGGCACTTTCTATATAGTCCGAAACTAGTTGCTGAAAAGTTGGATTTGAAGCAGAATCCGCCAACTAAAACAGAGTTGACAGGGTTTTGTCAGGAGCTGATTTTTGTTCCGAAAGTTATAGACATTTTGTCGGAGCTCCAGGTCCAAAATTGGGAAAACTGTGCTGGCGGGTTTCCTCGAAAATCTTGCTACGGTTTGATTAAAAAGTTGATTTTTTTTAAATTTACTTATTTAGTTTTGTGCTGATGAAAATATCGGTAGCCGAAGCCGATAGGATTTCTTCAGAAGCATTTATTGGTCTAACTAGAACGGATTGCTTGTGCAAAGTTTTGCCGACAATGTCAGTAGCCTATGCTTTTGTCGGGGCTTCGTGTCGACGAGCGAAGCCCTTCTCACGGGGCTTGGTGGAAATTGTGCCGACGGGATTGCCTCAGAGCTATTCCTATTGGTTCGATTAGAGGCTGATTCTTGTACAAAAATCTGCAGACAAGGAATGTCGGTATACTTTTGCTGAAAGATTTATTTCTTAGACGATGTGGGGGTGTGGGGGGGGTCCCTTAGTTACGGCTCCTTTCAGTAGGTGGCGTAGAGCTTGGCAAGAGCTCGGCGGCTACATTTTCAATGGTTGGCAACGATTATAACATATCCAGTCCGAATTTTATTTTTAGTATTAACCCTTTCAGTCATTTTGTCCTTACCCAAGGATACACATACGGTCATGCCATCTAGTGTCGAATCTAACACGAAATTGGACATTATACTCAGGGCTTCAGAAGCGTCTTAAGTTGGCAAGTGAGCTGCAGAAAGATTCAGAGCTCTAGGTTTGAATCGAAGGATGGACGAGACAGAATAGTTGAGAACCAAGAATGATTTCAACGTATGTGTTCACAAACTGGTGAGACTTGGACAGCATTTGACATCCTAACAAGTAAGGCCATCTCTTAGCTAAATAATCTCTTAGCTAATTACTGGGTAAACAGCAGAGGGCAGGGGATTTTTCAGAAACTGTCATCAACTTAATGAGCAAGCGGCGGGCGATTCTGATTTTTTTCTTCTTACAGCATTTCTTCAAGATACAAAAGGCAAGGCATAACCTACTGAAAATGTTTCACTTTACTTGTAGACTGTTTTCTTTGTTTTAATACTAAGAACACTAATGCCCACGACTCATTATGCCCACACACCCAAAATGCCCACGACTCAAAAAGCCTAGGCCTCAAAATGCCCACGGTTCATAATTACATAGTTTACAGAGACCTGTATACAAATTTGGTTGTCGCGATCCAAGTTCCTGGTTCTCCGGATGTAAATCTGACAGTGCCGGTCAAAAAGGGAGTAAGACAGGGGTCCATTGTCTCACCTGAGTTGTTTAACAATGCAATAATTGAACCGCAGAGTAAAATTAAACCTGCATGTATTGTTCGGGGTATTGATGTTAGCCTGATAGGGTATGCTGATGATATCCTTAACCCCAGCCGTACTGTTACTCGTTTAGAGGAAAATTTCGATATTCTTAGCACAGAATATGGGCAAGTTGGAATGCATTTCAATGCAGATAAATCCCAAGTCCTACTTTTCAACTGGAAATCTGACCCGGACGTAACAGTACGGCTGGGAAGTGTTCATGTGAAGCCACTGGATTCCCTAATTTACCTGGGGTTACCTATTGGAAAATCCATCAAAGAAACCCGTGCTCTACTTATAAAGCATATACGTAAAAGAATTGCAGGTGCATACGGATCTGTAGTATCGAATAAGCTACGCTTTCAACGTCCCATCCTCGCGGCTATCTTCAATTCCGTCGCCCTACCTCACATCCTGTATACTGCACCCTTCTGGAGACTTTTCACCAAAACAGACAAAAAACAAGTCCGGTCAACATTCTATCGTTTTGCCAAATATATATTGCGCCTCCCCCCTTGGACGAGAAACTCTAAAATTTCCAGTCGTTATCAAATTAGTGATCCACTATCAGCAGTGGAGAAACAAATAGAAACATACAGCCAAAATATTGATCACGACTGGAAATCCCTCTTGCTTTAGTTGTATAGTAAAAGTTATACTGTGTATTTTGTAAGTTACTTTCTTTCGTGTTTTCCTTTCTTTTTCTCTTTTTTTCCTTATTATTTACTCCGTCTTTGTGCCTTGTGTTTATTTTGACGGGTTATAAATAAAATCATCATCATCAATACCCACGACTGAATTATTTGAGATGTTCGTAGTAAGTCCGTAGTAAATATATATCATAGTACGATCAAAATATGTAAAAATCTGTTATCTTCCCTCTTCTCATCAAAATATCAAAGATCAAAATATGTAAAATCTGTTATCTTCTCGAATCTCTCTTATCTTCCTAATAGACAGACGGACGGACCGACTTCACAAATTCATATGTATCCTATCAGTAAAGTTTCGGTGTCCGAAAATGCAACATGAATTCTGATTTTAAAATTTCTTCAGACGTTTACTCTCGGCCGAATTCTGAACAGACGAACTAAGTAACTTTTCTCTGGTAATGCTGTCGCTTGTATTCTCGTTGTTCGTTCTTCCAGGATGACTTTGGCCTCCCCTGTGGTCAGTTTGAACCGTCGGCATTTTGGACCAGGTAGATTTTAGCCTCCTAATTGCCGGTATTTGAGCCGTCCTGCATTTTGGATGATTTCAATGTTGGGGTCTTCGACCTCTTGTGGGAATTTTAGTCGTGGACATTTTGCACCGTGGGTATTTTGAGCCGTTGACATTTCGATCGTGAGCATTCTGAATCGTGGACATACTGAGCATGGGCAATAAGATCGTGGTGCTTTTGGGAACCATCTCCGAGTACATGCTACAAAACATAGAAAAACTGCTCTAAAAAATAGAAACAAAGTTGAAAACTTTTTACATCGATTTTCCATCGACAGGAAAAAAAAAATGCTCCAGGACACAGTATTCCAACGTTCGGGCACTGTGTCCCTAAACTTGAGGATTTGTGTATGACTGGGTTACTATACCGACCAACTACTTTGTACTACAAAGTATCGTTTACTTCAGATTCATAATAACCTCAAAAGTACGCGTCGGAGCAGAACAAAAACGCGAGACGCAAACTTTGTATGACATAAGAGAGGATTGCACTTCCTCCAATCATTTCTCCTCTCCGCCATATTGGCAGTCTCAAAGAGGTTGGACCAACACATGTGAAAACAGCGCTAAGACGATTTCGTTACATTGGCCCTACGGATCAGTTTTAATCCAAGTTCAACTGGTACATAAACCATAGCCGTAGATCTATCTGATAGTCCCGTGACTCTGGAAGAAGTTGGCAGCTGTTCAAAAGTACTTTGTCTACGGGTAGGCCTGCTTTCCTTCTCTTTTTTTATGAGTCGAACTTTGAATAGCGTGCGTAACTAACTAACCTTTTTTTAGACCAATAATACACATATTTTAACACAACTAAAACAGCTTTAAATTATAAACACCCGGTCTCACATTACAAGAGGTTTTTGATAGTCATAGTCAAAGCCTACGAATGTAAGAAAATACTTGCTGGAAATAATCGAGGGATACAACTTTAAATTATAAACACCCGGTCTCACATTACAAGAGGTTTTTGATATTCATAGTCAAAGCCTACGAATGTAAGAAAATACTTGCTGGAAATAATCGAGGGATACAACTTTAAATTATAAACACCCGGTCTCACATTACAAGAGGTTTTTGATATTCATAGTCAAAGCCTACGAATGTAAGAAAATACTTGCTGGAAATAATCGAGGGATTACCGTGGTAATCGGGTTGATTCTCGTGTACAATGTCACAAGTTGTGACTGACTCAATGCTTCACTATTACTTAGTATTCACTCATCACCATCGACACCATCCAAAGGTATACATGCGAAACAGAAATACGCAGGAAACATTTAAAGGACCCCTCGCACTATTTACTCTTCAACTTACAGTATTTTAAAAGATTTGAATACTTTAAACCTAGGCTGTGCTTTCAACAAATAACCCACACTATGACATCACAAAAGTTTGTCCGTCTGTCAGCACGATTCTTTGCGTCAAGGGTAAGGTCAAGTACGTAGATGGGCTTTGTAGGCCTACATTTAGGGGTGGGGGAGGGGGTTCAATTAAGGGCAAACAAAATATTTTTAAACAACTAATGTGATAGTCGATTATGGGGTAAGAAGACACTCTAAACACGATGGTGAAAACTATCACCTTGCCGGATAAGTAGTTCGTCCGGAATGCGTCAAAAACCAGAGAGTTGGTTAGAATGAAAAGTTTTATTTGAAGTTGATTAGATATTCGGTTATGGGGTAAGAAGACATGCTGAACACGAACACGCCAGATCCAGTCTTCGCCACGCTAACCATCTGAGAAAACCAAGTTCAGATATACCTGTATAAGCCATATCTATTTTGACGATACTGACTGAAACTTCCTGCTTTACTTCTGCTAAGTTTCCGGTTCTGGCCGAATTACGAGCGAACTACTTGTCCAGCAAAAAAAGAACAATTCTGAAATGAATTCAGCGCATCCCCTTATCCCTATAAGGAACATCTAATAACTTCAAAGAAAACTTTAACTTATAAAATTTCCGGTTTCAACCGGATTCCGGACGAATTATATGTCCGGGTAAAAAATTATCGTCATATACAGACCCAGCGTCTTGCCCTAAATCTGTCGTCTAATCAACTATGGTTTTCATCGTCGTGTTCAGCATGTCTTCAGCATGGGTAAGAGCCCCATAACCGAACATCTAATCGACTTCAAATAAAACTTTTATTTCTAACCAACTTTCCGGTTTTTGCCGGATTCCGGATAAACTACTTATCCGGCAAGAAAATGGTTTTCACCATCGTATTCAACATGTCTTCTCACCCCATACTCGACTATCAAATTAGCTGATTAAAAATATTTTTTCGCCCCGTATTTTGAACCCCCTCCCCCACCCCTAAATATAGGTCTGCAGAGCCCATCTACGAAATTGACCTTACCCTTGACCCAAAGAAGCCTCACACCACGTTTCATCAAAATATCTCATTCCCTTAGAGAGTTGTCGTGCTGACAGATGGACGGACGGACAGACGGACAACTTTTGCGATGTCATAGGTATCCCTCCGCTTATTTGGGATCCCAAAAACCGGTTATGTACTTGTTTCCCTGTTTTAGTCAGCGGGTCTCGGAAAAGGCTTAAAACAGCCAAAAGTGTGGGTTATTTGTTGAAAGCACAGCCTAGTTTTAAAGTATTCAAATCTTTTAAAATACTGTAAGTTGAAGAGTAAATAGTGCGAGGGGTCCTTTAAATGTTTCCTTTGTAGTTCTGTTTCGCATGTATACCTTTGGATGGGCGATGAGTGGATATAGTGAAGCGTTGAGTCAGTCACAACTTGTGTGACATTGTACACGAGAATCAACCCGATTACCACGGTAGATGGACTCGGAAATGGTATTTAACTACGCAGTATTTTACAACACGACGCAACCTGGAAACACCCAAAAGGTTTTCCCTCGGAATGTTTCGCGAACCATAAATAACAATCCCGCGGAAACTGCGGGGAGGTTGGGTGGGAAACTACTGGTCATGTCTGAAAACAGCTATGACTCAAAGGTCTAGGGAAGTATGCGATGCCATATCGTAGGCTACAGTTGTGAAGAGCGCAGATGAAAAGACTTTTGCGGGATCGATTGTGTCCAGTAAATATGTGGAAAAAGACACGAAGTTGAACAATAAAATTAGTAGTATTTCTGCGATTCCGAGTGAACAGTCGTCGGCGGAGCTTATACTCGAATTTTGTGATAGGCGCAAGATTTTCATACTCCATTATGTATGTTTGGCTGTATATACCTTTTATTTTGTACTATATATTATAAACTTTATAGAAAATCGCAGTAGATACATTATCTATCCCAATATTCTAAAATATGTGACTCGTTTGACTCATCTGGGTTATAATTTAGTGCGTTATGTTTGCTGTCGGCTAGTGTTGATTATTGTCATTCACACGACTGGCAATGCTTCTTCAACAGCCCTATTTCGAACTTATTCCTTTAGATAGGTGACATTAGGTCTTGCGCACGAACATCAGCACCAGGCCTTGGTAGATGGCACCGGAAAACTATAACTACCTCAGAATGTTTCCTGCGGACTAAAAACAACATTCCCACGGGGAAGTCATTGCGCAGCGATGCCATTGCGTACGCTACAGCTATAAAGAGCACGGCCGGGTAAAACCACAATTCGCAGTTGATACGGTATCTATCCAGAGACGGGCGATTCTGATCCAGATTCGGACTCTGATCCGGATTCGGATTCGAATCAAGGATTCGAATCTTCTCTTTGTCAAGCTGGATTCGGATTTGGACTTGGATTACAAACCCTCAGTCTTACGAATCCGCCCAAATATCCAACTTGTTGGTCTCCTAACCATCCTAAGTAATCTATCATGCTATCTGATTGCGTTAGATATCAGTGCTTTTTGTCAGTGCTTATCGGTACTTTTTTAAACTATAACCTATGTACATGGTTTGATTTTTGTTAAGGTCGGATTCGATTCCGGATTCGGATCCTCAGCATGAAATTGTGGATTCGGAATCGGATTTGCACCTAGCCCTGGATTCGGATGTGGGTTCAAATCCTTTCATGATCAGACTCGCCTATCTGATCCCAGCAATTTCATGCATGACTCTTCTGAAGCTCTTCTGGGTTTCTCAAAGGTTCCATACCCGTGTTAGCTGTCTTCGGCCTAGCTCTTGTCCCTTGGTTCCGATAAGAAACATTGAAAAACTTTCATACTTCCATGTACTCGGAATCAATATGTGGGAGCCTGATCCGCCTCGGAAAGAGCCAATCACGGCAAATCCAAAAATCAGCGGTGTGCCGTTCGGGTAGGGAAAACTGACATTTGAATTTTGAAAGCTTGGAAATGAGAACAGATGGAACCGTTAGAGGTGTAGAATCGAGGGGTTGCCCACTCTCAACTTTCGTGTAAAGCAAGTATCCGGTGCCGGCATCGACTGACATCAGCTGGCACCGGTTGCCAAGTGTTAGAAGGTTAAAGTCAGCATCTTTGGAAGCAAAATCACCCAGTTTATGGACGGCACCGGTTCTGACACCGCTTATTTCGATCGGTGCCGGGATAGGGTCCCGATGAAAAGTTTATCACAAAATAGTACTATGAAGTAGTACGAAAAAATACAATGTATACTAACGATGCTACTACATGCTTCTACTTCAAGGCTACTGTTTTACTGTATACTACTGTATGCTACTATTAGCAAGACTGGATGCTACTATGGCAAAATAGGATGCTACTTGATACTATACTACTACATAAGATTGGACCAGTCTGAGAATGGTAGTATTCTTTGCTATTATATAGTATTACATGCAACTTTTTCGTACTACTGCCATACGCAGGCTACAAATTTTTCAGCGGGGTGTACACAGGTGTACAGCAGGTGCCGGAGAGTGGACAGCTCCTTCCCGTAGAATACAACAGTTTCTAGGTATGGCTGTTCCTTTAAGACAAGCAACATGTTATGCAGTAAGATCATTCTTTCTTTAAGCGATGGCGACCGATGAAGAGGTACAGCGCATCCTCGACGAAGAAGAGGAACTGGTGGAAGAACTCGTCGAAAAGTTTGACGAGCTAGTGGATGAAAAGGTTAACTATGATATCCCAGACGAGCTGCAAGACATAGAGGCTATTTACCAGCAAGTTACAGAAGAAATGAGCTCGTATATCGATGAGAAAATAAGGGAGAAGGAAGAAGGTCAGAGCATTGACCAGCACTAACCCAGTTTGATCGAAATTGTTACCCATGAAAGGTCACTGCAACTTGTATACTGCACTGAGGAAAGCAAAAGGGTTCATCGATACAGAACTCTTATCTAAGCTGAAGTGATGTCAGCAATTCTGCTGATAAATAGTTCCTCCAGATGAATCTTACTGTGATTCTATTAGCGGCGGAAAGACATGAACAGTGGCATCATGGTATCCGGACTGTAGGGGACCTGAGGAAGAACGAAAACCGGTAAAAGTGTTTTCCTGTAGCTATAAGAATGATAACACTACCTTTAGAGACTGATCTGGCATTTGCTTGTGGTAAGTCAATGGACGCGAAAGCTTCAAAAAGTATTTCGTGGATATTGCTTTGTTTAACTGCGTGGATGAGCTCTATAGTTATTAATTGTTGTTGTTTTGTTACCCATTTTATGTAAAGATTTTACACTGAATAGTCTAGTCAGTCTGCTAGGCAAGATCCACGACATAGGTATTCCTTTAGCCTAAGCTGGCTGCGAATAATTTTTTGATGGCGCCAGTCCTCCTCAAATCCTCTAATTTGGTTTAATTTGGCCTTTATTTTTGGAAACGTCAGGGCGTCCCTCGACGAATGAGAATCATGCCCATACATTGGGGCACCATTTCCGAAAATTCAGGATTTGTGAATGACTGAATAGCTCCAAACTTATAAGTCAGGAGAGATGGATTTCAGTGATTTCTCGGCCTTCCTCGTAATGGTTCTCTTCAGGCTGTAACTGGAAATAGGAACTACACTGTAAAAAGTTTCTCCGAGTAAGGACTAAAATTAAATGCAGTATTTTCTACTGGAATTAATCTTATCTCTACTGAGATAGGATTAATCCGAATTAGAGATAAAATTATCTCAGTAAAGACTAGATTAGTCCGAGTAGCATTCATAAGGGCGTCCATATCTTTATTATTGTCGAGAACCCCGCTTGGGAGCTCAGGAGATTAGTGGCGGGGCGCAACATTTCTTTACTATTCTTTCAACCAGCAAATGAAATACTGATCCCTTTTCGTTATCCTGTATCCCTATTTATTAGCAAGGGTGATAAGAATCCTAGCAATCACTTTGCAAACCTGCTAATGTGACGCAGGAGACAGCTGAGATCTAGCCGACTGTCCCGAAGAAAGGCTCATTGCTAACAGGTGAAGTAGACGGCACGCAAATGAGCACGTGGTGCTCACCTCTGCGCTAGCCAAAATTTACAATTTCTAGAATGACGTAAATCACTCGCATCGGAAGAGGGTTAAGTTGACCATGTATAACATTTTACAAGTGAAATCCAGTTTTTGTTCTTCATCGCACTTTAAAACTCACTTTTACCAGACCTCCAGACCCCAGACCTCTAGACCCTTGTAATTACTTTTTTTACGGCAATTTTATTTCGACTGTTTAATGTAGGTTGAGCCAGTGAGCGTGATTCGGCGACAAGCTCTACTTTCTGATTGGGCAATGTTTGCTGGGTCATGGCGGACAGCTCCGCCTTTTAAAATGTTTCCGGCATGGGACAAGGGGATCAGAAATGTAAGAATCGACGTAAGAATCGTGAGGGATTTTTATTATGTATTTATGTGTTATGCCTTCGTCATTTCACTGGCAATGGTGATTCTGGTATCAGACGATTAAAAAGTTTTTTTTTCTAATGCTTGTTTTTTTTAAGGCTGCCCATTTTGTCATATAATTATTAAACAAAAATGAATCAAAATCGAGTAAAGTAATGTCTAATTTTAGCTTTACGGTTCAATGCACGGTAGAAAAAGTTAAAGGGGATCCGAGTATTTCAATTGAAGGATCCTCTAACTGCCACGGTATTTATTAACCCTTCAGGCGCGTCGGTACTCGAACCTCATTATTGCAGATTCGAACGGATTTTAGTCGGTGAACAGATCAAAGTAAAAGGACACCCTCTGTGCGATAGTGTGCGATGTTTATTTGAGGCTCAGAGGGAATTTTGTTGTAAACGTGACCCCACATTACATTTGCATTTCACTCAGAGTGATGGTATTTTTGCAGTCAATCAAGTTCCTGAAGCAACAAGCTTGCTAAAGTAGAGGTATGCTTATGTGAACGGTTGTCGACATTGGACTTTGCCATTTTCATGCACTTGCTGTGTCTAAAGCTAACTACCATTGCAGTTAGCCAAAGTAGGTCATTAAGAGCATCTGAAAACTCCTGGGCAGGTCTTTTGGATCTTCATTCTACCACTTAGCCCATAGCCCAAAACTGCACTGTTCACATTAAAGTATCTGTTCAACTTACTAACTTGTTAAGTAAAAGCACGTTTATATACGAATGCCGAAAACAGAAGAAGTGTGTTATTGTTAGTAAAATTTGTAGACTAAAATTTTTATCCATGGGATCCGTCTTGAAAATGACATACCACTGATCCACCCCTTAACAAGGTTAATCCGGTAATAATTTCCTAAATTCCCTGCCTACCCCAGACTACGAACTGAATTACCAATTCAAGCCAGAACTCACAGGGATTCACAGGGGATATGGGATTCAACATCTGATGTATGTATGGCAGGCCTGTATCCAGGAATTTATTTCGGGGGGGGGGGGGGGGGGGTTTGCCTGCTGGTCGGATAAAAAAAGTAAAAAAAACACATAGATCCGAGGGAAAAGCCTACACAAATCATTATTTGCGTAGGTTTAGGGGGGGGGGGGTGTCCAACCCCCTACCCCCCCCCCCCCTGGATACGGCCTTGATGTATGGCTTCAACAAAATAAAGTTCGGGCCTTCTTGTAGCTAAAATCAACTCGACAAAATCGTTATCGAGATCATTAAATTTCTTGTTTTAGCGTCGAACAATCCTTCCACCGTAGGTCTCAAGATCAGAGCAAAGATAACATCGTGGCAGTAGTCCAACAAATTTAAACTGAGAAAATGTTTGACCTCCATCGTCAATTATGTCGATTTCGTCTTGCTAATAACTCTAACGGCACTCTTCCCCTTTCCCTTGTGATGTCCAATCCGACATGTTTTGAGCTTTTTGGACCATACCAGTTTTGGTGAACTGACGCAAAAGTGTGAAGTTAAGTGACCAACTATGTCCCTTCATTAGTTACTTTATTTCGGGGACAGGGTTAATAAAGGCAAAGGATGTGAGTCAATCACAAGGATGTGAATGTGAATCACAAGGATGTGAGTTAATCACAAAGGATGTGGATTAATCACAACTATAATAAAGGGGTTTGGCAGAGACGTAAATCAATACACAAGACGTTAGACATCTACAGTTCTGAATCCGCATCTACCCAAGGCTGGTCACCAAAAGTAACTTCGTACACCCTGGAAAGTAACCCAAAAGTTTCTCAAAGTAACCCAATGTAACCTAATGTAACGTAATGTAACACAAAGTAAGCCGATGTAACCCAATGCAATGTAACCGAAAGTAACCAAGTATAGCCAAAAGTAACGCAAAGTAACCCTGAGTTACCCCAAAGTATCCTGAAGCAACTTTTATTCAAACAATGTTTACAACGGCTAACGTCAGCTACGATTCTTCATCAGCGATATTTCGTCCCTTCTTGGCAAGGGTCCTCGTCAGGCTGTCAATCCTCTTGTTCAACTTCAGGGAAGGAAACAAACCTGTAATAATCCTTTCCTTCCCTGAAGTTGAACAAGAGGATTGACAGCCTGACGAGGACCCTTGCCAAGAAGGGCCGAAATATCGCTGATGAAGAATCGTAGCTGACGTAGCCCTTGTAAACATTGTTTGAATAAATGTTTCAAAGTCAGCTTGGGCTCAAAGAATATTTATCTGAAGTAACTCGTACACCCTGGTTCTTGGTGACCAACCCTGGGCATCTACCACATTAAGTTTGCCTCCCTTTTCCAAACGGCTTAGCGAAGGCTTGGTAAACACTTACTAAGTTCTCTGCGTTCACCGAGTTATCGTAATTATAATAATAAAGAAGGTCTTTATTCTGAAAAAATGACAAGGCAGAGAAGGAAATAAATTCCAATCTCATGACAACCGAGATGACAACTTAATGGAGTTCATATAGAAGCATCAGACTTCCAGTCTCTAGAGCATTTCGAAGCACAGTGATGGACACTGTCAAAGTAGCGTCAATATGACAATAAAAACAAGACCGAAAGTTTCGATGGGATTCCAGAAATTAACATTGATCTAGAAAACTGGTCAGATATCCGGTCCTCGCCAGACTCCTTGAACATTTTACTATTAAAATTTAGAAGCCGATTAAGGCCTTCTGAGAATCTTCTTAATTTCTAAGAAAACCAAGTCAGATATGGATTTATCATGTGCGTTTACCCCTATACGTCATATCTACTTTGACGAAATCAAAACTTCCTGCCTTACTTCTGACAAATTTCCGGTTTACACCGGATTCCGGGCGAACCGAACTACTTGTCCGGCAAAAGCCTAAAGCTAAAAAATGAATTCAGCATATCTCCTTACCCCTATATCGAACCTCTAATCAGTTTCAGCTACAACTTTAACTTTTAACAAATTTTCAGGTTTCAGCCGGATACTGATTCAGCATGCCTCCTTACCTTACCACTACATCTAACCTCTAATCAACTTCAAATACAACTTTTACTTACAACAAATTTTCCGGTTTTAGCCGGATTACGGGCAAACTTTATGTCGGGGTGGAAAATGGTTGTCAGATATGGATTCAACATGTCTTCCTACCCCTAAATCAAACCGAATCAAACATCTAATCAACTTCGAATGAAACTTGTAGTTTTAATAAATTATCCGCGCGTACTACTTGTCCGACGAGAAAATGATTTTCATGATTTTCAGAAAATGACAGACATGTTGACATGTCCAGCATGTCTTCTTACGCCTAAATCGACCATCTCATTAGCTGTTAAAATATATTTTGTTTCCCACCTTAACTTCAACTTCCCCCACCCAAAGAATCCTCACGCCAAGTTTCGTCAAAATATCTTATTCCCTTCGAGAGATATCGTGCTGACAGACGGACGGACAGAGAAGCAGCTTTTTGCGAAGTCATAGGTGTTCCTCCACTTACGTTTTGGGATCCCAGAAAGAGGGAAAAACTGTTTAGCTGGTATCTGAACGAAAAGTAAAGAAAGTAAATTATTTTGCAAACTTTTGTTTCTATTACAGTAAATTGTGTTGAGGTTCTTTTGACATTTCTGCTTAAAAATCCACCAGACTTTCAGAAGAAAAGCTATGCCAGCTAGGTAATGTGAATACTCGCAGGCAGAACGAAAAAAACCCTGAGCCGAATAGAAAGAGATTAATTGCTCCACAGCTTACATTGGTTCCAGAAATTTGTTCGTAATGTTGGCTGAAATTAGGATTTTACAGAAAAAAAGGTAGAATTCTGTTCTCATTAATCATTCAGGTTGGTAATGGTTTCTCCCGTTTCCGCGACAGTGAGTAACGTTTGACAACACTGAACTACCTAGCGTAGGTTCTGGAATCACCTCCACAGTTTCGTGTTTACAGGAGTGTTGCATGAAGCTGCCCTTACTATGGCTCCGCCCACCCCCCAATTGGCCATGGTACATGATCCTGCCACCTTGGATCATGAAGCTGCCACCCCCAGAAAAATCATGCAAATTCCAAGAAAACAGCAAATTTTGTTATTTGCAAAAGGTCAAGGAACCTCTCTGACCAAACAGCTGGCTTCTAACTTCACCATGTAGCAAAATACCATTTTTAGCAAAGTGGGCGACTTCATGATCACTTGGGTGCCTATATTCTTTTGTGTTCTCCAGCTTAGTCTTGAACAATTACAAGTAAACTATGGTACCAGCAGAAAGCGCAGGTTCTAAGCTTCCTTTCAGGATACTCCACTGAATTTTATTTCAACCTTTACTCTTTTTCCCTAAGTCATTTCCCCAAAATAGGAGTTTAGGGTGGCAGCTTCATGCAACACTCCTGTACGTATCTGTCCCCTATTCTGGGACACGAACATGCTATAGGCTACTATAGTATGAATCTGTTATGAAACATTGTATCCCAAGCAATAATAAATTCCATACAATTGCAGAGAATGGTTTTCAGGGGTATGTGACTCCGTTCTGATCCCTCTGTATCGCGAGTAAGATGAAACTAGCACAATATGTCTCCGTGGTGGTTTGTATGAAATCTTAGATGTAAAGGTTAATATGGCAGAAATCAGCTAAACAAAAACGTGTTTAGTGAGAAAATAATATTCCGCAAAATAATAACTGTTGCTCAACGGTATAATAGCAAGCTCTGTCAGATTTCCTATCGTAAATGGATCTTATATGGTTTAAATATAGAAGAGATATGGAACAGCTGCTTGTTTCTATCCAAACTCTCTAAGCAAACAGGATATAAGCCAGACTAAACATGTAACCTATCGCTTAATTTTTGTTCCTTGATCAGAATTGTATCATCCTTTCATCTGTTCTGTACCCTATAGCATTTTTAATTGAAAACTTTTAATCCGCCAAAATGAAGAGATAATAAAATGAATATATACAAATAATAAAAATTAAAACAAGAAAGCAAATCCTGACTTTATACAAATTAACAACAGTGAAAAACTTAGTACCTATAAATATTCTTTGAGCCCAAGCTGACTTTGAAACATTTACTCAAACAACGCTGCGTACCCAGTTACGCAACAAATTTCAACGAGATGGTGGCCAACCTATTTACGGACTTTTCTTTTTTGTTAAACACAGCCTAAATACTGTATGCAGTCCTTTCCTATTTTGAGCAAACAGCAACTTTATTTATTTTATTGGAGTTGCTCCCCACGTCACCGTCAAAAAAAAACATGAGAATTGCTTGTTTTAAAATTGTAAGGTTTTCATCTGACCTCAAAGACTATCCCAGCAGATTCCTTTTTCAAAGAAAGCTAAAAATTTTGTTGTATTTGATTTTGTCGTTTCTGTAACATTTATTTGGTTATTTGTGTGCTCTGTCTTGTCCTATATGTTCTATAGTTAACTTATTGTTTTTCTGTGAAATGGATCTGTTCCTTCCCTTTAAAATGAATATACCTGAATATAAAATGAAGAATTGCAAACATTATTTTCTGTACAGCTGTTGATGAACGTGAATTCAATAATCCCTCATCTTGTACTCTTGGCTTACGAGTCCCAACCCCTCAGTTGAAAGTCGATTGCCGAGCAGAAACTATGTCAGAAACCGTGGATCGATTTTCCGTTACATTGTATATGGCCCTGTGAGCGAGGGGTTCCTAACTGCTACTTCAAGTCGATTCTGGATCATATGAAGGGAAATCAAGTACAAGAGGTGATGCACGGGTCGCTTGATCCAGTCAGAAATACTATGCATGCACTGTGTACGATTATGTGTGTTTGCGGAGGCAGATAAATAACGTAATGGAAGTCAGTTGCAGTGTGCTCTGTACAATAAATTATACTTAAAAGCAGGGGGTTGTCGGCGAAACGTCCCCAATCGAAATGCCCCCTGGCCAAACGTCCCCGGCGAAACATCCCTACGACAAAACGTCCCGTGGTTAAACGTCCCCAATCAAAACATCCCCTGGCGAAACGTCCCCGGCTAAAGATTTTTTTTGTCATCACTGAGGGATAGCCATGTTGTTTCTGGTTATAACTGTTATAACTTTCTTTTCTTGGCATATAACATCTTGAAAACCGCGATGGACACGACGGGTTGACAACTGCAGGATTTAACCGATAGCGAAGTAACAAACCAAAGTGCTGCTGCTCCCGGCTATAGCCACTCCTTGAAGCAAGCGCAAAAGATTTCTCGGTTTGTAAGTTTTTCGTTTTCTTCGATATAAGTAAGTAAGTAAGTAATTTATTTATAACCCGCCGTTTTCAGATATTTAATTAGATATTTTATGTTTTGACATTTATGAATCTGATTTTATTAAAGGATTAAACCCGTCTTACCTAGATTAGATGTGTCTCTCTACCTAACTAATAGCTTGCTAATAGTCCCATCCGTTCTCGTTTCCTCGCTTCCCATGCCATTTTTATACGCCATCACGGCACTGCACTTATTATTTCATTCTCCTTTTTGGGATCCCAAAACGTAAGTGGAGGGATACTTTGACATAGCAAAAGTTGTCCGTCTGTCCGTCCGTCTTCCTGTCAGCACGATAACTATCGAAGGGAATGAGATGTTTTGTTGAAACTTGGTTGTGTGAGAATTCTTAAACACTTTTTCTTTGAACACTTTCCTGCCTATAAGGAATATGATGACCGAGGCGAACTTTAAAATCTATACTGAGGGACGTTTTGCCATGGGGACTTTTCCCGTGGGGACGTTTTATCACGGGGACGTTTAGTCGGTAAGCCAAACCGGATCCGTATCCAGGATTTTTTTTTTTTTAGGGGGTATACCCGCTGATTGAACCTATTCCATACCAAACAGTAGTTAACTAAACGCTAGGTTGCATGTTTTAGTCTGGTTTATACCGTGTTTGCTTAGAGGGTTTGGTTTGGACTTAACTAATTATCTGTGCAATGTCTCTGCTACGTTTAAACTATAACAGGTCCATTTACGGTGGGAAAACTGTACAAGTGCATTTTCTGTGGGGGGGGGGGGGGGGGGGGGGTGCGGAGCCAAAATTTTACCGAATCTTTCAATTTTTTTTACCGAATCCTAGAACTAAGAATTCTAGCTTTAAATTATGGAACAGAAACAATTACGTAGGAAGAATAACAATAAAAGGCAGCATGAACGACGGTAAGCCAACTATTAGGCGACGTTTTGGCGAAGCCCACATGGAGAATATGTTGCCAGGCATGATCGCAGTAACAGCTACTATCTATTATAGCCAATAGAAAATTAAATCGAGCGCCGCATGCGAAAATTTTCGAAATATTTTTTTTTTTTTTTTTTTAGGCTAAAATTTAACTACTTCTCTTACAAATTCTATCATTCACCGTTGATGAAATACCGAGACTCTAAGAGGTTATAGAAAACGGATGGAGCGACGTTCCGGCAGCAGCAGCAACTGTAGTCTAGTCAATATACTAGCTATGGTAACATAAAGTGAGCGCCGCAGGAGAAATTTTTTTTTGCTTTTTCCTGCCAAATTTATTTTCCATCCAAATTCTAGCTTTTAATGTTTCGAAATCTCGATCCTAAAACTGGCTTAAAACCCCCGTCAAATGACAAGCCCTTCCACAAAATAGTGAATATTACGAAAAGTGCTGCAGTCGGAATTTTCGAAATATTTATGATTAGATATTCTTTTTGGGATCCAAAATAAAAGTACGGACTATCGATGATAACACAGATCGTCCCTTTTGTCCGCGACCAGTGCTTCACTCGACCTCCTCTGAGATTCGAGGTTCGTGGTAACTTCCAAATCCTGGCAATTACAACGAATAAGTTATCGAATCCCTGATATTATACCGAATAAATTTAGACCGATAGCGTGTTCGGGATTCTGTATAACCACCGTATCCCGGTTGTTATACCGAATTGTTTTGGTATCGAAAGACTACCGAACAATATTCGTATTCGGTATACTTTGGTCGAAACTGGAACAAAGTCAGGATTCATGGTTAACTTCCAAATCCTGGAAATTATACCTAATAAATTACCGAATCCCAATCATGATACCGAATAATTCTGAACCAACAGCTTAATCGGGAGTCTGTGTAACTACCGAATCTCCATAAATATACCGAATAGTTCCGGCATCGAAAAATTACCAAATGTTTTCAGTAAATTCTTTCACCAAATTCGTGATAACTACCAAATACTGGCAATTCTACCGAATCCCGATCATTATACCAAAGAGATTTGTACAGATAGCCTATTTAGGATCCTTTATAACTACCGAATCCCCGTAAATCGAAAAAAACCCGAACAGTTTTAGTAAAATTTTGGGCCTACGGCCCAAAATTTTACCGAATCTCAAAAAGGTAGGGGGGGGGGGGTGCCGCCCCCCTTGCGACGCCCCTGCTTGCCATACAGGGGGCTAACATAAAAAATTAATCGATTTTTATAGGCTTTAACCTATATCTATGTCTTTTTTGCACTTTTTGGTCCGACCCGTAGGTACCCCCCACCCCCAAATAACTTCCTGGATCCGGACCTGATTCTACCGTTGAGCAACAGTTGGTGGGATATTTTACACAGACCACCAAGGTGCCAGCAGACATATTGTGATTATTTCATCTTCGACTCGCGAGATATAGAGGACGGAGTCAGACGCCCCTGAAAAAGAAAGCTCACAGGCGTGCGTAATCTCTTATCGATTGGAGATACAATGTTTCAAAAAAGATAAACACTATGGTATAGCATCTGTGTGTCCCATGCAGATGCGGCGAAGATGTAAATAGCAGGGAATACGAAACTGTGGACGTTTTTACCAAGCCTGAGCTAGGCCGTTTGAAAATGGAGGGCAGTGTTCTCAAAGGCTTATCAACATCTCGGAAAATGGGAGAAAACATCACGAACCGTTATGAATAATTAATGCCAACAGAACTGTGACTTCTTTCTTTAAAATTCTGACACCGGCCAATAAATACTACGTACAACCGACAAGTCGCCACACAGACATGTCGCCACACAGACACTTCACCACACTTACCACACAGACATGTCGCCACACCGACGACTCGCCACAGCGTCATTTCGACCACGACCAACTCGCCACATGGACAACTCGCCACAAAAATAATGTTTTAGGTAAAAAAAATGAAAAAAACATTCCAAAAATATGATAGACATTTAGCTTCAGTTGACCCAAGGGATTCGGGTCCTTTAACTATGAATCCTTTCAGTTTTCAATCCGCAAGAATAATCCTATGTCGCAGTTAAATATAAACACGTAGCGGTCAGGAACTCAGTGTGGTATTAAGATGTCCCGACACACACCGATCGAGTAGCTGGGCATCTTCCATGAACCAACAATATAGGTTGTTGTCTAAGCTTTAACCAGCTGTTTGATCAAGCCACCCAAGTCTTTGGCATTGCCTGAAATGTTTCAAAATCGAAGAAAGTTTGCGAAAGGCCGACGTGGACCGGATCAAGCCAGGTTGTCTCGTCCTCGGCCAAAGAAACAATAATGATACTTGAAGACTAACCAGAGAATCGAAAGATTATCAGTAGATATAACCGTAGCAGTGCTCTTGATGTATTGAGAGGCATTACCCATAATTATCTGCTTTGTTCGAATAACTAGTAATTGAATAAAGTACTTTATGCTACAATGTGGCGAGATGTCGCACTGTGGCAAGATGTCTGTGTGTCGGCTTGTCGCTGTGGCAAGCTATCGGTGTAGCAAGTTGTCACTGTGGCGATATGTCGATGTGGAGTAGTCGGTTCTCAGCTGTCGCTGTGGCGAGGTGTCCCGACACGCACCCAAACGTATCTCGCTTATTTCTGAGTTGAGCACGTTTCACGTATTCTACTTTACTAGAATTTGCCTTGGGTATTGAACTTCACATTGCCGTAAAGTTCCAAGCTCCAACTTTTCTGTGAAGCCGTACATAATTTTTTGAAAAAGTATAGGCCAAAATGTATGAGAAAATATGTGATACAACGTTCTGTACTAGAATTATTTATTTTTCAATTTTTTTTTAACTACGGTTATTATAGGCTAATTACTTATCTATAGGCATAAAACTTTTTCTAAAAAATGGTACTGCGAGACATGTTTCTATGCCCAATTTTAACCCCGAGTCCAACGGCAGTGTTGGTTTGGCAATCGTGTGTCAAATAATCCTGTACGGCTTCACAGAAAAGTTTGAGCTTGGAACTTTACGGCCATGTGAAGCTCAGTACTCAAGGCAAGTTTTGGTAAAGTTTAAAAAATCCTAAAAATATACTAAGTTACGAGATAGGTGCCGACCTTCAAAATAAACCTTTGAATTTCGAGGTTTTCAGAGAAAATTAACAAATACTAGCATATAGCTCCGGGACTATACGAGATATCGGAAACAAATTAAACTTATTCTAAGAGACGGCATTGTTACGGATAAAATGCGATGTTTTGCAACTAAATACGGCTAGTACAGCTTTAGGAAAAAAATAAACAGTCTGAACACATTTTATTGGCCTAAAAAGGGTGTTTTTTCGCTTTATAAGGTCAAGCCGTCATCCCCAGCTTTTCCACCACCCATCAGATTCAGGGTGGTAAATATAGTTGGAAACTATCGTTAAACTGACTGTGTCTTTCTGATCACTTAGTCGTCATATTTTAGGGGCCTGGCGCCCGGACTATGGCAAGAGTAAATGTCTCAGAAGTTTTGTTTTAACTGGTGACCAGATCCGACAACTACGAGGGGCTGGAAGGGGGCACCGGGAATCTCGTCGTACGCCTAAATAGAGGAATCGGGACTGCACTTGGTGGGAAGAAAAAGCACAAGCCACATGTTCACTATTTACAGAACCGGGCCGGATCCGAGCATTGTGGATGGACAGGACACCCTGTGGGACGCGAGGTAAGCTACTTGCAGATGGACTGGGACGATATAACTTGTTCGGCACATTAGTGACCTGACCAGTTTCACTTGTAAACTATCACTATCAAGGGGGAGTGGAGGGAGGGAGAATCTAGATCTTGTGACACGCATAGCTTTCCAACTACTTATCCGATCTGAATGAATGAAAGTTGACAACCGAGAAGAGCACATATCCCAGACGCTATATGTTACAGGTCCGGACTGGGTCCCAATACATTTTGCCAAATCCTGTAGGATGATCAAAACTCTTTTATCTGACATCTCAGGTCGAGGCCTTAAGTGGCTGATTGTGGGTGATGTCAATACAGATATCCTCATTGACTCAGCCCGTTCAGAATTATTTGTGCAGTCGCTTCCTCAGCCCTACAATATCATTGAAAAGTCCCTTCCTTTCTCATACGTCTATAACAGGGGCGGTGCAGTATCTAACCTCGACCATGCGATCACCTCCGATCCTTCAAGTATTCATGGCTTCGTGGAAGTTCTTGAGGAAGACAAAAATGATGATAATCTGCCACTGCTTTTTCATGTTGCCCGGCCCTCTGAGACTCAAACTGCCAAACCTAAGCAGTCCTGTGCCGTTAAACGGAAATGGCGTCGTCTGGATCCTGTTCTTTATGTTTATACTCTTTCAGCTCTTCTTGCGAATCTAAAAATCCCTTTCCGTCTGCTTCAGACTGGTTTGAGGGGACGTTCCCCCTCTATTGACCTGAATTCGTACTATTATGAGCTTGTTCATTGCTTAAAAGTTGCTGCAGACACACCGGTACCCTTTGAAAGAATTCGTGTCGGGACTAGAAAGCCACTGTAGAATGTTTGCTTTGAAGTTAAAAGAGCTAAGAACCGAGCCAAGTTTTGGTTAAGGATTTGGATCTAGTGCGGACGCCCTAGAAATGGAACTGTTTTCGGAATCAAAACCAAAACTAACAAGACCAAAGGTTTCGATGGGATCCCAAAAATTAAATATCTGATCCAGACAACTGGGTCTTGTCTTAGCCAGATCTAGTCTTCGCCAGACTCCTTGAACATTTTTACAATTAAAATTCAGAAACAGATTAAGGCCAAATAGCTAATCACCTGAGAAAACCAAGTTCAGATTTGGATTCAGCATGTGTGTTTACCCCTATAAGTCATATCTGTTTTGACGAAAACTTCCTGCCACTTCTGCCAATTTCCCGGTTCCGGCCGAACTCCAGAACTACTTGTCCGGCGAAAAAAGAAAGCTCAAAGACGAAATCAGGGTATCTTCTTTCCCCAGTAATGAACATCTAATCAACTTCAAATAGAAATTTAGCTTATAACAAATTTTCCGATTCCAGCCGGATTCCGGTCGAACTTTATGTCCGGGTAAAATACGATTGTCACACAGGGACTCAGCATCTCTTCTTACCCCTAAATCGCTTATCTAATCAACTAGAAATAAAACTTTGACTTCCAACAGTTTTCCGGTTTTGGCCGGATTCCAGACGAACTACATGTCCGGGTAGAAACTTGTTTTCACATAAGTGTTCAGCATGTCTTCTTGCCCTAAATCGAACATCTAATCAACTCCAAATAAAACGTTTAATTTTGACAAACTTTCCGGTTTGGGCCGGATTCCGGTCGAAATACTTGTCCGTCGAGAAAATAGTTTTCACCATCGTCTTCAGCATGTCTTCCTACCTATAAATCGAACATTTAATCAACTTCAAATAAAACTTTTACTTTCAACAAACTTTCCGGTTTGGGCCAGATTCCGGGCGAAATACTTGTCCGTCGAGAAAATAGTTTTCACCATCGTCTTCAGCATGTCTTCCTACCCCAAAATCGAACATCTAATCAATTTCAAATAAAACTTTTACTTTCAACAAACTTTCCGGTTTGGGCCGGATTCCGGGCGAAATACTGTCCGTCAAGGAAATAATTTTCACCATCGTCTTCAGCATGTCTTCCTACCCTTAAATCGAACATCTAATCAACTTCAAATAAAACTTTTACTTTCAACAAACTTTCCGGTTTTGGCCGGATTCCGGGCGAACTACTTGTCCGGGTAGAAACTTGTTTTCACATAAGTGTTCAGCATGTCTTCTTGCCCCATAATCGACTATCACATTAGCTGTTTCAAAACATTTTGTTTGTCCCTTAATTTGAATCCCCTCCCCCACCCCTCAATGTAGAGCTACAAAGCCCATCTACGAACTTGACTGGTCCGACGACCCAACGAACCCTCACACCAAGTTTCATCAAAATATCTCATTCCCTTCGAGAGTTATCGTGCTTACAGACGGACGGACGGACGGACAGACGGACAACTTTTGCGATGTCATAGGTATCCCTCAACTTACGTTTTGGGATCCCAAAAAGGAATTTAAGAGTGCGCTGAAAACAGCGCGCCTCGCTGGTGCGGATGCTCCGACTGATATCTTGGAAAAATTTGATTCGCAGTAACACTGCTTCGCCCAGACTCCTTCTAAACTAACTTCGGCCGATGGCTAAGCCATTACCGCAGTATTGTCGGACATTGCAACGTGAGGCTCCAACAGTGGTATGAGACGCTATTGATGAAATGATACCGCCGAAATTGCGTCAAGAATCCATCTTTCCTGTAAAAAGTAGCGCCATTAGCAATGCTATGAGAAAGCTGAAAAAAGCTGGATCTACGGACATTGACGGGAACGGAGCTGATTTTTTCAAAACTGACTGTCCCGCCTTGACTGGTCATCTTCAATTACTTTTCCAGATGCTGTTGTCTCAGTCAGTTGTCCCCAAAAGTTTCCTTATAGGCAGTGTTACTTCGGTGATAAAACGAGGGAAGGATTCCCAAAACTGCAAGAACTTTCGGCCAACTACTGTATCATGCACCATAAGCAAGATTTTTAAATCCGTGCCTTTACCTGAGGTCACAGAGAAGTGTGATTTTGGAAGTATGCAGTTTGGATTCCGCGCGGGAACTAGCTGTGCTCATGCTCATCGTGTTCTGACAACCGTCATGAAACAGGCGACCCGGGAAAAATTTGAAGTTCACCTTTGTTCAATTGATATTGCCGGTGCTCTTTTATCCCTGACGCGATTTGGAGTGAACCACTCTATTGTGAAAATTTTACAGTTTCGGTATGCTAATTCAGCTATTAATATCAAATGGTAGGGTCGGACATCGGAGAGTATCCCAGTGCCGAATGGTGTTAGACAAGGGGGTGTTTTATCTCCTTACATTTTCAAGTCTGCCATCTCTAATTGTCTTAATTCATTTTTGCCTTCTTATTTTTACAAAGATGTTGTATGAGTTATATTGCGTACGCTGACGACATGTTGCTCGTCAGTAGAAGTAAATCTACAATTGAAAAAAAATGTTAACATTCTTTCTTCAGAATTTTCAAAAATTGGCCTTGGCATTAATTTTTCGAAATGTGACTATCCGTGTTTTAATGCTTTATGTTGCAGTGAACCAGTGAGTCCGTGGGACCTATTTCGATTCCAGTAACCGATTCGCTAAAGTGGCTTGGCCTCAGTTTCAATAAAACGCTTTGCAAGACTTGTTCAGCTATTATTCGCAACCACAAATTAGTTCAGAAGTTCGGCGTCCAAGATGTGATTCGTTCAATCGAGGGAAACGTCAGCGTCACTACTATCTACATCTCGTCATCCTGGTCTTCGAGTACACGATGTTATTCATGAATTTTTCAAGCCCAGTTAGTAATTGTGTCTAAATTTTGTGTGTTTATACTGTTATTTTATCTTGTGTTATTTCGCGTTATTCCCTTTACTCCGCTACCACATTCTGTATTTGGCGGGTTATAAATAAAATATATATATATATTTGCGTTCATTTGTGTCTCAAGGGTTTTCCTGCGAAAGAATTCCTTGCCCGCTCAAAGTGCTCATCTTAACTGCACCACTACACATGTAATTTTGGCAACACGGCACATTTTCTTACCCCCAAGGGCCCATGATCATTTGTGCCTCAAAATTCGTGCGAACAAATGAATCGCTACCCCCCCCCCCCCCCCCCCTTGAAGTGCGTATCTTAACCGCATAGTGCAAAAACAGTTTTGACCAAACGATACATTCTCTCGAATCATGATTCGCAGTCAGCTTGGGCTGAAGGGATACATTCTCACGGTGCAAAAACTATTTTGGCGAAAAGATTAAATTTCATGTTTCGCAAGGGACCATGATCGGCTGTACCTTGATGGTTTCGTTTACAAATAAGGTATTAAAATAATACCGCCATGAGTCTTGGAAGAAAATCACAATCAAGGTTTCTTAAATTATTTATGTGGACACTAAGCGCTTGCAATGTATAGTGGTGATGTTCTCCATCTAGCATACGATCAGCTCACTAATTAGTTCAGTATTATCCCACCGGGAAGGAACCCCGAAATTCAGTTTAGGGGTTTAAAGCCGGATCCCCGTGCCACACATACTTTGCCCTCTGCCGGGAGTGTTTGTTAATTTACGTGTGTACAACTACTGAAAATAATAAATGAACATGAACCTCCCCTTCTCGAGCATGTGCAAACATTTACAGGGCTAGAAAAATAGGCTATATGGTCTAGTAGAATTCTATGCTTATATTTAAGGGACACCAAAACCATTAATACAAAAAGAATTAAAGCTACGGGCTGCACGTAAAAAGCTTTCGCTGTGACACGCACCACGCCTCTTGCCAATCGAGGAGCAGGATGCTGCCATCTAGTCCAGCGCCGTAGAAGCGATCACTGCGACTCCACGCTCGGAGAAGAACCGTGCATCGCTGATGGTTTCAAGAGGAAGGTCGACTGTGAACACAGTCTCCTGGCGAGTGCCGTTCAAGTAGACAGGCAGGCAAATTTTGTTGTCCGACTGCTTGGAAGTGTTTGACCTGCAAAAGTATTTAATTTGTATTCCTCTCGAGAGAATAGTTGCGTATATTCAAATAATCCATAAATCGGATGCGTCAGCTACGATGAAACAATGATCCATGAATAGTTGCGTTTTTACAGATGCCACGGTATCTGTTGCCAAGGTAACTGGATCGCTGCACCACAGTTACCCTTGTTTTAGTGATGATGAAAGTGAGATGGATTTTTCAGATGCCCCGGTATACTTCGCCAGAGACAACGGTTACTGCAAAAACGCCTTTTGACCATGGTATCAGATACCACGGTAACTGAAAAAGACTTTGGACCGTAGTATCAGATATCGTGGTATCTGCAAAAACGCAACTGATGTCAGTCGTGGCGCCCGCAGTGAGTACGAAGGATAATCAATGAATGAATGAATTTATTTCCAAAAAGCCCGTGAGGCCATGGCCGGAAAACAAAATAAAGACAAAAACAACACTGACAAACACAATGTTTACACCAAAAGAAAGGAACCCTTACTCCAAAAAGGCTCCCGATGCTCCATAGACTGCTTGAGGAACCGCCCAAGCCGACGAAGGTCCCCAAAATTTGTCTCAAACTATTTTGATACTCTCCAAGTCGCCAAAAATATTTTGGAACACTTGCTTATTCAATCGACAAATCTTTCCCTGACATAGAACGAACTTGTTACATCCAAACAAACTCAGTACTGTACCTTTTTCCACATAACGCGGGATCCCAGAAAAATAATATTACTTGATTTATTGATATAAACAACCAGATTTTAGTAGATTTTCGGTCTTCGCCATGCCTCTCGACAGGTTACTATTTATCCCGCTTGAAAATATACAAAGTTGATACCGTAGTTGTGCTTTTTAAAAAATTGTTGCCAAACGGCTAAATGGCCGAGAAAACCAAGTTCAGATATGGATTCAGCATTAGTAGTTGCGTTTTTGCAGATACCACGGTCTGAAGTCGTTTTCGCAGTTACTGTGGTATCTGATATCAGGGTCAAAAGGCGTTTCTGCAGTTATCGTGGTATCTGACCAGTGAGCGTGGTATGGTATCTGATCGTGGTATCAGAAAAGTCATCTCACTTTCATCAAATTTTGTCAAATTGGTGAGAAAGAAGTTTAGCACTTAGTGATGTAACTGGATATCAATTTTTCTTTTGGGATGACTTTGAAAGCGCAATTTCGGTAATTGTCGTTTTTGACGAGCAACCGTGTATCAGATACCACGGTAACTGCAAAAACGACTAATTGCAGATTCAGTTACCGTGGTAACATATACCATGGTATCTGCAAGAACACAACTAATGTTTACATTTACGATTACTAAGATTTATGTTTCATGATCGGCTTCGACTCTCTTTTCGACAACTAATTTGTCAAAAAACACAGCCATGGTATCATATTTCGTACAGTTTCAAGGTTCTGATTAAGGATAAACGGTAACATAATTAACTGGACCGGCAAAGACCGGAAAGCTACAAGATCCGACTGTCTGGATAAAGAAAAAAGTCTAACAAATACTGAATTTTCGGGATCCCACTCAAACCTTTGGTCGTGTTACTAATATCCTATAAGCAAGATATTTATCTTTTTGTCTGATTTTCATGTTACGATCTACTTTGAGCTTGCCAATACGTATGCTTCCACTAGATAACCCCCCTCCCCGGTCATATGGAATCCTGGTTTGAACTAGCGACTTGGATGGAGTTGACGTAAACACAGCAAATGCTAGAATACTTCCGATTTAACTCCCCTAAAGGACCTGTCTTACCTATATTACTAACGCAACCTACTTCCACAATCACTCCATTTATTTCTAAACCATTTATTTATTTAAAGGACCTGTCTTACCTATAATACTAACACAACCTGCTTCCATAATCACTCCATATATTTTTAAATCCGGAGACCCCAATTTTGTACCATACATTCTAACCCCTCTAACAAAACCACGCTGATTTTCTCACTTGCCGTGTTTTGCTACCTTCGATGTGTACCACGCTGTTGACGGTTGTCTGCGAGAAGTTTTTCCATCAGAAAAACCGGGTATGTAAATTTTTCCCCTGTTTACGCTGTAAGTCAGCGGGTCTCGTTAAAGGCTTAGAATAGCCAAAACCGTGGGTTATTTATTGCAAGCACAGCCTAGTTTTAAAGTATTCAAATATTTTAAAATACTATAAGTTGAATAGTAGATAGTGCGAGGGGTCCTTTAAAGACGTGTTGGAAGCTGAAAGCTGTTGGAAACGAACAATAAAACGAATGCTGGATGAGAATGCTTCAAGAAGATATGAACATACACTTTACTTGACATAAAACAAATGAAGTTCCTAGAAACTATAAATCCAAACATTTAGGGAGTTAACTTTCAGGCAACTGTCAGAGAGCAGGGATCCAAACGTTTTCATGTTTCTGCTTACCTTACGGTGATGCGGGAGGAAGACAGAACCTTTCAAGGGATTATCTGTTTTTCTCGCCCGAATATCATAAAGTGATTATTGTTTTCCGATGTCATCTGGACGAGGGGTATTAATGTGGTGAGCGGAGAGGAAAACAAGATGTGTACTTACTTGACCCATTTCAGGGTGACGACGGGCAGCTCTGACAAGATATCGTTTGTCAGTTTCAGCTTCTTCTCCGAGTTGAATGCGCCTTGTAGTTTCAGACCTACGAGAAAACAAAATGAGAAAACTCGCTTGTCTGTATCGCTGAATTGGCAATTCTCAAACCGAATCCTGTAGTCCAGAATCTTTCGTATGATTTCACATTTCAGAAACACACATAAAGGCATGTTCACACACATTCCGATTTTCGCAGTCGGATGCGAATTTCCTCCTTCGCTCCGAAATATCGATGCATCGCATAGAGCTGTCCCCATTATAACGCGAATTTTGCGAGCGATATCTTATCGAATTGTGTATGCACATAGCTTGACGAATCAAAGCAAAATATCCACCAGGACTGGATGGTCAGACAGTCCCAACAGGTTGGACATGGTACAGTAGAGGTATGCTTACGTGAACGAATGTTAACAGTGGACTTTGCCATTTTCATGCACTTGCTGTGTCTAAAGCTAACTACCAGTTAGCCAAAGTAGGTAATTACAGGCATCTGAAAACACCTGTATAGGTATTTTGGATCTTCATTCTACCATTTAGCCCAAAACTACACTGTTCACATTAAATTAACTGTTCACATAAGCAGAGCTCTACTGCACGATTCCATTACTCTGACACTAATGGTACACAATTTCCGTTTCTCTAACGATTGTCTAAAAGTAAAACGTACCGAAATGTCAAAACCTGGGTCTTGGTGGAAGTTGACATATTTGTGAGCAATTTTTCGGTCTGGTTGGAGATAAGCTGAATATCCACCATGCCATATACCCCTGAATAGGTAGGTTAAAATGATCTACCTATCCATCGACCCCCTTCAACCGAGCTAAGACATTAGTGTGTCTTCTTCATCACGCTAGTTGGCCAATTTTTGTCCGATCTACGATGACAACAGTGGTTGCGTTTTTGCAGAAACAATGGTAACTGTTTCCACGGTGACTGGTTCTGCAATTAGCCCTTTTCGCAGTTACCTTGGTATCTGATTATCAGATATAACGGTACCTTGCCAGATACCAAGGTAACTTCAAAAACGCCTTTTCACCGTGGTATCAGATACCACAGTAGCTGCGAAAACGACTTTAGACCGTGGTATCGGATACCATGGCATCTGCAAAAACGCAACTCGTATTCTTTTTAATGATTACTCAAATGAAAGATGCAGTGCTGGTGTAGGATGCAGAACTCGTCTTGAGATGCCTTTTTAACGGACTTTAAAACATCGCTTGGAGACGGGCTCTGCTCGTCTCAGCAAATTTATTATCACACGGACAAATCTATCGTTAGGGAGGAGTCAGTCGGTCTCAAGAACATTTTTTGGCAGTCTCATTCTTGTCTCGAGGGATTTTGTCCAGAACTCACGACTCGTGAGCGTGGCTTTAATCTCGGACACGCTGAACTCAAGAGCACCTCTAGAAAGATATCATCTTATTATGGCACTTTTACTTACCAGTCACCACAAATCCATCTGTTTCCTCGAGCTCTACCTCCATCGCCAAATCATCCAATGACCACCCATTAGCCTGTGCGGCGCATTGGCGAGTCGCCGTAAGCCACGCCTCCGGGTTGAACAACCCACCAATCCAAGTACGAGTCATGCGTAGCTCTTTAGCGCCTCCGGTGGTAAAGGTTTGAACTATGTTCGAAAGTTGACGGACGCGGTTATTGAAATCGGCAATCCACTGGGCAACAGTGACACCTTTGGGGACGGTGTACTTCTTCCAAGAGCTGGGAACGATGCCCTTGATAAGATCACTGAGAAGCTGGCGGAGGTAGTTCGTCTGCTTCTTCTCAAGCTGGAATGAGATGCAAATTACGACAAGATTCACTTTCCTGATACAGCTTACGCATCAATCGTATTAATCCGGACTTACTATGATTCATCTAGCTCACGTGTTCTTGCCACCTTTGAGGTTTATTTCGAATCTGACCCTCTCAGACCCCCACCCACCCAGGATTTTCCGATCCAGTAGAAACTGAGAATTCCCAATTTCTCTGAGCCAGTTCACATCCCCAATCGACCTGCCAAGTTTCATCTTCCTAGCATGTCTGAAAGTACGTGTCCAACAATCTTGCTGAAGCGTTTTTGCACACGATCACTCAGGAGTCCATCGGAATGCCAAAATAGTATATCTAGTGCTCTGTCTACCAACTCACGTCCCAATCTCCTTACATATTTAGCACGGATCCGATCTACCCCCCCCCCCCCCACGTAATTCGAGTTACAAAAAGGTTAAACTGAAAGAACTGGAACCTGATCCTGTCTATTTTAATTGCCAGAATTTTATGGGCACTTTTTTTTTTATAACAATGACAGCTCAGGTCATGCCTGTTTAAAAAAGGCTTCAATGGCATCCCAGAAATTTAATATCTGATCCAGACGATTGGGTCTTGTAGATACCCGGTGTTACCGACTATTATTTTTGACTATTACATTTCGAAATAGATTAAACCCAATGGCTAATCACCTGATTCACCTGAGAAAACCAAGTTCGGATATGGACTCAGCATGTGTATTACCCTTATAAGTCTTATCTACTTTGACAAAACTGATCAAAACATCCTGTCTTATTTCTACCGAACTTCCGGTTTCGGCCGGATTCCGGGGAAACTACTACTTGTCCGGCAAAAAACTTAAACTCAAAAACGAATTCAGGATGTCTCCTACCCCTATATCTAACCTCCAATCAACTTTAGATACAACTTCTGCTTTTAACAGATTTTTTTCCTAATAAATAACAATAAAGAAGGATACAAAAAATTAAAAAAAATTAAGAGTCTTAGCCGAATCCCTAACCTAAAGTTTGGTCTATTGCACAATTTTTTAGCTCACTCGGTTTTGACGCTTAGGTCCGGAGACTGACTCTTGTTCCGGACCTCCACCCGCTCCTCTAAATATTTCGTTCCTCTTGTCACATTGACCTATTTGGAAATAAATTTCATTGACTGATTTACCTTGCAGATGAGCAAAACATCTTGCAAATCCGTGCGAATAACGGTCAAAAGCCGAGCACCGATGTTGACTTCCCGCTCAAAGTAGCGGAACATTGGATCCTTCATCGCTTCAGTCGACTTCCGGAGCGGCTGAAAAAAAAAGTCAATATAAGAAACTTGGGACGAGACTTGCAACTCTCATTTTGCTTACACTTTGTCTACACTGAAAGATAGCAGATACATACTCTGTTTCTGCCTCCATTTTCTAACCTCTTCTCTATTTCGTGATCCATGTTTCTTCTTTATTCAAACAAGGTATCGTAAACAATGGCCTCTATAGACTATTGATGCGTCTTAGCAGCAACCTTGGCTAGTCGTTTGTTTATACTGATTTGTTAAATAATTTTGAAAATTTTGACTCTTTATCGAATTTTACTAGATAACTGTCAGTTATTTAATTGTAACTGTACCTGAGGTTACCTTCCTTTATTGAATCTATTTGATGATTAGCATTATTTCGAAAATATTTTAGAAATGTTGCCTGTTAAATTGTATAATTATATCAGACCCTATTCACGATATATTTTATAATGACGAATAAACGAATATTCGTTTTAGAAACAAAAAATGAACTGAAAATAAAATAAAATAAATCTTCCATTGCACTGTCAGATTTTCGATAACACGATAACAAAGGACGCGCAGATTTGTCTTATGTGGTCTCAAACTTCTGTTATCCCAGTAGACACAAAAATAAAATCAATTAAAGGACCTGTCTTGCCTGTAATACTAACGCAACCTACTTCCATAATCACTCCATATGTCTCTAAACTTGGAGACTCCAATATCGTACAGTACATTCTAACCGTTCTAACAAAACTACGCTGATTTCCTCACTTGCCGTGTGTTGCTATCTTCGATATGTATCACGCTCTGGACGGTTGTCTGCGAGAAGTTTTTCCATCAGAAAAACAGGTTATGTAAATTGTTTCCCTGTTTTTGCTATAAGTCAACGGGTCTCGGAAAAGGCTTAAAACAGCTAAAACCGTGGATTATTTGTTGAAAGCAGAGCCTAGTTTTAAAGTATACAATTATTTTTAAATACTGTAAGTTGAACAGTAAATAGTGCAAGGGATTCTTTAAAGTTTTCTGCTTCCCGGAAATATTACACTAAAACGGCCATAGGTCTACTCATTTGTGGTAACATCTGACTCAAGTACCGTATGTGTTGCCTAGTGTTAAACCTTATCCAGTTTTTGAAAATATCAGAACTTGCCTCAAAACGAAAGAGATTAATCCTGTTACCACTCGGGAAGACTTAGCTTACCTGAAGTCCCTTGGGTAGCAAGTTCAACCACGTGTTCGCCACCTGTGAGATGGAAGCCATCCAGGCCGGTCTGGCGGCTTCGGCCAACGCGACGGCGTCATCAACATGGTCTTCTACATCGCCTTCGTCCAGCCATTGCATTTTTAGCAGCTTCGATAGCATGTTGTTACCTAAGAAAGGGAGGCGATGACGGACTCGCTCGGAACAGGGCAAAATCAAATTCTAACGGCTGCCTGGGATTGGCTCACGTTACGGATTATGTGATACACAGGGTCACTCAACACAAACGAGTTGCTAAGACAAACAAAAAATACTATAGAGGCGTTTTTCCGCGGCATCATTGTGGGCCACAAGGCGAAACTCGCAGAAACGCCTTTTCGTCTGTTATGTTGCATGCAGTAATTTTAAATGTATGAAGATACAATTCAGTCTGTGCAACAAGGATCCTCTCATGTATATATTTTTCCATTTATTGCAACCTTTGTTTAACATTATCTACTAGAAGATTCACTACTTGCTGATTTAAAAAATCTCTTTTAAATGAACAAGCAATTTCATCAATTCAATTCAATTCAAGCCTATAGCACGGACAAGCCGACTAGTAGGTTTCGCGTCACATCAACATAATACAACAAAATAAGAAACGATGTTAAAATTCAGCTGACAACAGCTCGGTCAGTAAATATGCCCACTTGCGATAGTTATATGGTTAACAATAGTATAGAAATAGCATAAAAATACATAGTCGTCCAATAAAACTTTATACGAATACTATATAATCACGAAAACTAACAAACAACAACACTAACGTCATTTACAATTCATTCTTGTTATTATACAGTTTTACAAAAGTAGACACAGAGCTGTTCACGTCAAAGTTCACGTAACGAGTGTGGCTGTGCGTGTGCGGCTGTAGTTTCGGCACTGGTAAAGCAACCGCTCTTGCTGGCCTCACCCTCTCAGCGCTGAAATCCGGAGGGAGCATGTCACGGGGGAGGGGATTCTCAAGAATTTTAGTACCAAAAACTGTCGATAACTTGAGACGACGATTTTCAAGTGTATCCAAATTTGACTATAAAACGATACGGCGGTATAATCTATCAAATATCCTTGTACAAGATCTAGCTTCTGTATTCGTTATACAGGTATGCAAATATGGAACTCATTTTTTTTTCACAATTGTCAATAAAATTGTACCTTAAAGTAGTTAATTTTATTATTTAGACTTTATTTTGCTGCTAAAGGTATATTTCCGCGACACATTTGTGGGCCACACACTTCTGAGGGTTTGTCGCGGAAACAGGATTGTGTGCCAACAAGTCGAGCCACAAGTTGAAACTCGCTTGAACGCCGTTTTGTCTATTTTTGGGCGGTAATTTCAAATGTCTGGAAATAAAAATAAAGTTCATGTAAAAATCTCGATAAATAGAACTCCATGGCTTCCTTCCTTACCATTGCATGCGAAAAAGATCCTACTTGTATGTCTACATATTGGAGAAAGCTTTTAATTTTATTATTTTGATATTATTTACTGCTAAACTTAAATTTCCCGCCAAAAGGCAGTTGGCACCTCGGCAGTTGTTTGTCGAATTCGAGCCACAAAATCTTGTTGGTAGCGGAAACACACTTGTGGGCCACAAAAAAGGCCGCGGAGACACTTTTTTCGAGGCACAATCGACCCACAAACTGTTTGTGGGAGCATGGAAAAACGCCTTAAGATGTTTGTCGAATTCGAGCCACACATTTTGTTGGTCGCGGAAACACACCTGTAGGCCACACAAAAGACGGCGAAAAAATACTTTTCGAACCAACGTCTTGGATTGACCGATACTGAAATAGGCCATAAAAAAGTCCTCTTTTCTAACTCCTGACCTCTTTTAAACTTCCTAACAATCCATCATCCGTCCTATCTGACAGCCCCGAACCTTTTCATACAGTGAAAAGGACATCTTTCTCGACCGCCAATAACATTTTTGTTTTTGTAATTAGAGTGATGAGGGGCTGGGCCATGTTCTCTTGAGATGTGAGAACCTTTCTAATTTAAGGTTTCAAAATGGGGGGATGACCTACTTCTAGATATCCTTAAGAGCGTGTTCCACCCTCCTAACAATAGCAACTATTAGTTACTATTTTCTTTCCAACCTCGTCAAAAGTTACTACGCTGACCGTTCCAACCTTCTCGAAATAGTAACTACTTGCTTACCATGCTCGGAAACGTAGTAAGCGTGGTAACTACGCATCTCTGTAACGTAATTAGTCGGATTCGACCGTGGCATGATATTCTGCTGGAAAACAGAAAACTCGTTCCAGCCTTGACCTCAAAGCCAAAATTCGTGACGTCGTTCGTAGTAACTACAGTAAGTAGGGTGGAACACGCTCTAAGTCAAGTCTACGGCTCCAAGGTCTACAGTGTGTGTTGGTAATATTATAGAAAACGTTATTAGTTTGGTAGAAAGTCAGTTGGTGATATCAAGTTAATAATGAGAGATAAAGTGAGGTTGTTTGTGATTTGAGATTGTTCCGTGTAAATAAAATATTTTCTTACCTTATCGCTTACTAGCTTTTAAAAGCAGATACATATATATATATATATATATATATAATAATAATAGCGGATTAATGATAAGACCGACTGGGTACCTGACGAAAAAAATATACGGGCTGGACAAAGAAGGACGTTGAATTTTTTTTTTTAGTTTAGGCCTTTGGCTCCCCTAAAAATAAAGACTCACCTCTGCTGATCAGCAATATCTTCTCAGCATCATTCGACAATCCAAGCCAGGCGGGAGTCTGGATATCCGGCAGGGCACTGATCCAGTCCACATACTGCTCTCTCCGTATTCCCTCCGGCATCTGAATACCCTCTGAAGCCACTAGTGGGAAGTCAGCTTCAAATGACTTTGGTGTGAAAAGCTGGTTTAAGAATGTCACCAGGACACGCTGATCGAACTCGTTGTCGATCTTGCCTCCATAGATGGACTGACTGAGGAGCCGAATGAGAGCTTCCCAAGGAACGCGCTCTGGCGGCAGGTTGGTTCGGCCCTGTACGACAGAAAATGGGTATCAGTTCCTGACAGCCCCGTTCCTCAGAGCCCCTTTTTTCTTGCAATAGCGCTGCTGCAGCCCTTCTTTGCTTTTGCATAATATGCGTTTTTGTATTCACTTTCTTCTTGGTTGAAGCGGTGGCGCTACAGCACCTTGCAGGGAAGCACGGACTTGGTCGGGGAGCAAATCCGTGAATATCGAGAAGCGCTGCAGTACAAAAACGGATGTAGAAAGAATCAATCCGGAATCGGCCGAGAAGTGGACCTGCAGCATGCAACAAAAACGAGGCTCAGGACGGCAGGGGACGGTGGGCTTACATATTACGAGAACCCAAGATTGAGACAACAAATCTATAACTGTCAATAAGCAGAGTTTAGGACACCTCTTTACCTATTTACCTCAGAAAACGTGTCATCTTTGTTCCGTCTCACGGGCGCTATTTGGGGGAGCTAGGGGCAATTGCTCACCCCTATCTTTCCAAGGGGGCCACACATACAAAAGTCACAAAATCCGCAAGGTTTTAAAAGTGTGAACGTGGACAAGTTGGCCAAAAGCGACCATATTCTTTGTGTAAGACGCTTTTTGGATACAATTCTTCGTGTAAATATAGCTTATTTTATATACTTTTAACTACTTATGCATTTCTGGCCTTACAGATGTACGGTTTGCATTGATCAGAGGGCCGGGGCCGACGCCATCGGCCTGAAAAGACGCTTCTGGCCGTCTAGTAAGCCTGGGCCTTTCTCATTGAGACCCATCTTATTGTGTTGCAAATTGTGCTAACCTCCTCCGCAAACATCCATTATAACCGCGAACACCTCCCGTCGCCCGTGCATCGGTCTGAGAGGAACGCTGGCAGTCCCTTCATGCCGTTTCCAGCGCGTTCGTCTAGTCAGTTTTTAAATAGTGTTTTGCTTTATAATATTCATCTCAGGAAATTTTTCGTAAACTATTAATGAATTTGTTTTTCCATTAATGTTACATATATTTCATATGACTGACTGCTTTCTGAAGTTGTAAGCCAGTTGGTTGAATAAACTGATTGACTGATAAGCGGGGAATAAAGCTTTAAGCAGCAGCATGGTAAAGGTAAGTACTTACCAGAGCGGCTTGGTCAATCCAAGTGTCTAGCGTGTCGCAGGCGACCCTCAAATCAGATTCATTGAATTCGTACTTCTTCGCCCATCCGAGTGGAGTATACCTCAGTCGCTCTTGGATGATGGCGTGGAGCCAAGCGAGCAGGAAGTAAAGACGAGCACGCTCGTTAGGTGCACGCATGATGCGAGATGCGGGAATCTGTAACGAAGGCCACTAGATAGGGGAGACATACCGCGTCACTACCTACACAAAGTTCGTTTCAGCTCCACCTTGATATACAGTATGCGTTTCTCGATTTACCGCCATTTTGTACCGTATATATCCAAATTTTAAGATTTCATACAATATACATTCATCACGTTTTATAGACTACGTTCGTGTAGCCTACTATCCTCTCCCTCATAATTTGACCGAGTGCCAAAGCTAACTTATTCTTCAAGGTTTGTCTATATTCTTCGTGCAAAGTCGAAGACACAACGTAAACCAGAGCAAAATAACACTAAGGAGTAGAGCCAAGACCTATGCTATCCATGCTTTGTAAATCGGCCATATTTGTAGCACCGCCGTTACGCTTGCGGCATTTAAAGCAAGACAAACTTGCGGGTTTATAAATTTCTAGTAACGCAAAGGAACGGTCTGCACACACCAAGGAAACAATGGAGGCTGTATCATGTTTTTGCCACTTTCAGAATATGAAGTTATCATAGAGCCAGCGCTGATGAACGGCTGAATGAGTTTCAGTAGGCAAGTTCTTTGTCGCTAGTGGTACTAGTATCGCTGCCATTAGACTGTGTTGCAATCTTGTCAAGTCTTGGCGCTACTCCGCAGTGTTATTTTGCTCTGATGTCAACTGACAGAAATACGGTAACAAGAAGTACCTGATTCACATACACATCTAAAAAACACACACGACAGCAATACTCTCGCAACCATCGACACTGGGTAAAATCCCCCGAAAAAAACGAGACCAAAGGTTTCGATGGGATCCCAAAAATCGAATAGTTTCCGGACCATCGGGTCTTGTAGATTACCGGTCTTCGCCAGACCACATTAACATCTTACTATTTATCCATGATGAACCGCTTGAAAATGCACCAAAATGATACCGTATTGAAGTTTTTGAGAAATTGCGGACAAACAACAAGTAAGACGAAAAAACCCAGTTCAGATACGGATTCAGCATGCATGTTTACCCCAATATCCTACCTCTAATCGACTTTAGAAAAGTCTTTTACTTTGACCAACTTAGCTGTATTCCGGGCGAACCAAGGACCTCTATAGATTCAAATTTCCGAGTTTTCGCTAATTTGGGCAGAACTACTCGTCTGACGAGAAAGTAAAGTTCAAAGGTGGATTCATCGAGTGTTTTTACCCCCGATACGAACCTATAACAGAATTAAGAATGAACTTTAATTTTTACCAAATTTCCGGTTTGACCGGATTCCGGGTAAACTTCTTGTCCTGCAACACTCAGATCTAGATTCAGCAAGTCTTCTCACCCTATATCGACTATATTTTATTGGATTTTAAAACTTCCTGGCATATTTCCGGTTTTGGCCGGGATTCCGGGTGAACAACTTGCCAAGCAAGAAATAAAGTTCGAAAACGGACTCAGCGTGTCTCATTACCCGTACACCAAACCGATAATCAAGTTTAGATAAAACTTTTACTTTTAACAAATTTTCCGTTTTTTTGCCCCTTAACTTGAAACCCCACACCTAAATACAGAGGTACAGCTAGCCCATCTACGAACTTGGCTCGTACTTTGACCCAAAGAATCCTCATACCAAGTTTGAACAAAATATCTCAACCCCTTCGAGGGTAATCGTGCCAACAGACGGACCGATAGACAGAAAGACGGACGGACAAACTGTACGAAGTCATAGGAATCGTTTTGCGGATCCCAAGAAGAACACATGTGAATAAATAATTGTTCTTTTTCCCCAAGGGGGTACTAAAATCGTTCTTGATCAACATGTCCAATTCTTTCGAACCGTGGCCAGCCTGCAGACGGAATGACATCAACAGTATCGAAGTCCTCCCCCCGCACTTCAGTCTGGGATCCACCAAAGCAGCCCTGCGCTTCTTCTGAACCAATCCAGCGAGATGGTTCACGTCTCGCCTCGTAGAAATGTGGGTTCATCAGAGACTTCGCTGTTGCCGCGCGCTGCACAATGGGGCGTGAGGACACAAGTTGTCATTAAGAGCAGTGAGTTGGACACAAAACGCTGCCCAAAACGGAAGCAAAGGATCTTACCGTGCTGAAAGTCCGCGTCAGATTTGCCTTGATGCCTGGGGGTGGCTCGAAGACCAAAATGTGTCCCTGACGCAGGAGATTGACGGGAATCTTGGGAGATATTTCCATTGTCAGGAAAAGCCTGAAGTTCGGCTGTGGCTGGATGGCATGTAGGCGTTTCTCAAGCTGCATAAGCCAAGAAGGAGCAAGATGGACGTTCTTCAACATGACCCACCTAAAAAAGATGCAAACGATTTTTATTATTAGTGTGGGAAGCGCAAGGGCAGCCGGAGGTCCAAAGAGGAAACAAACCTTACCGGCGATTACAAAGCTCTTCCGCTTACCGGCGAAAGAGAGGGGACATGCTACTAGTCTACAGAATCCTCAACTCTAATTGTCTCCCCTCCCTCTTCGCCCCCGACAACCACTCACGGACTAGGGGCCACTCCCGGGAACTGTGCAGAAGGTCCAACACCTCTCGTGTTCGCCAGAACTTCTTCAGTAACCGAGCTGTTCCTCTATGGAACAGCTTGTCTGAACCAACTGTCACCAGCGAAACACCCGAAGGTTTCAAAAAGCGACTCGACGAGGACTGGCGCGGGCAGCCCTGGAAAAAGGACTGGTGCGCCCTGGAAGCAGCAACCAGATCATAGCACCATCGTCATCCGCAAGCTACTCATCGGGATACAACATCTTTATTGCTTGCAAGTGCAATTTAAGCTAAAGCAGTAACTGTAACTCTAACTAACTAGTAACTGTAACAGTAGTTCACCCAAGCGAGCTTGGAGCGAGGCACTAACCGTCTAACGTAAAATGACAGGCTCACAACCACTTAAGCTCTAGGAAACTCTCTATCCCAGAATATCGTTTTCTCGGCATGCACAATCTAAAGTTTAACCGAATAGGGATGAGACCACACAATCTAGTTAAACTTCACTTATTTACTTAAAGTTTAAACGAAAAGGGCTAGGATACGACAGTCTAGTTACCCATCACTTGTTCGCTTAAATAATCTTGAAAACCCGATGAAAAAGCGTTAGTTTGTTTTTCTGATATTTCCAAATAATCGATTATCCCATTGTGCTTGCCGCTCTTCCCGTTTTTGTGATATCTCTATGGTGCCTGGAACATTTGGCAACAACACCAGGAGCAAACGAGTAGATAAATTGTGTATCAAATAAACAAAGAAGTGTCTGCAGTGCCAAAAACTAGTGCTAGCTAGTGAGGTGTCTTGTGTAGTGATAGTTTAGTGATTGTCGCGGGCGAATTGTGGACGGATTCACCATGGGAAAGCGTCCACATTCCCAACGTCCCTACTGAAGACTACTGTGGACAGAATGAAAATCCCCAATAGGTGTTGTAATAATTCAATGTATTTGAATCTAAGATGTAAAAATAAGTTGCCTTTTCAGTTAAACTTTAAATAAGTCCGAAAACCTGGTGATAATGCGTTACTTTATTTGTCCGCTATCTACAGATAACCGATATCATCGAATAAATTTATTCTTTCGGATTTGTGGTACCTCTATGTGCTTGTCCCTCTATGCTAATATTTAGCAATTCCAAAGGTAAGCCATTGACGAAAAAATAGCATATATAACAAAAAGACAAATATTGTCGTCACTTTCCTACTTTTTTGAGCCGTGACTTTTTGGAACTTTGGAACTTTTGCTAAAATACAAATTCTCCGCCTCTGGATGAATTTTGGGTTGTCGTGCAAGCATGGCACATTTTGAACGTTATTACTAGAGCCTAAAAAAATACAAAATCCCTCTGATCAGTCAAAATGATTTAGTGTATTCGACATAGATGTAAAAATAAGTTGCTTTTCCAGTAAAACTTTAAGGTTACACCGAGTGGTCAAAACATGTTGTTTAAAGATTGTTTATTCAGAAGAGCCTTCCCCTACCTATCCTTCAATAGCGTGGCCTTCTTCCCTTTCAAAGGAGTTGTATTATAAGCATTCTAGCACTTGCGACGTCTAGAACCCCTAAGCTTGTTTATTCAGAAGAGCCTTCCCCTACCTATCCTTCAATAGCGTGGCCTTCTTCCCTTAAAGGAGTTGGAGCATAAGCATCCTAGCACTTGCGACGTCTAGACCCCCCCCCCCTCCATCCAACTCAAGACCCAAGATGAAGCCACGACTCGATTCGACCGCTGGGTCATCTAGCGGCGCGGGTCGGAAGAGCCCGACATGGGGAGGCTGGGATCATAGTTTGACTACGTATCAAAACATTTTTATTTTAGCAGGCATATGGAGAATGTGTAGAAAAGTCAAACTAATTATTTGCATTATCGATTTCTTTTAGTATTTTGTTTTCTGTTTTTTTCTCGTTAATTCCCGAAAGTACAAAGAAGGAAGGATGTAAACTCGATGACAATAAAGAAACGCACTAAATTACATCAAAATTCGTTATAGTGATTTCTTGAAGATGATGAAACTGAACGAAATAATATTCAACTTCCGAGACCAAAAGTTGTGAAACTGGCCGACGATTTCTTCTTCCGACATATCTAACCATCCACATGGTGACATACTTAGTTGTTTCAATACTCTTACACGCCACTTGATCTTCTTGAACGTTTTAATAACATTTTTGACATCCGCCGGGAGGTCAGTGAATAGTAAATTAGCAATGGCGACTTTGCTTTCAAGAGTAAGTTGTGCTCAAGTAATTTGTGGAGAACGTTGGCTACCGTGAAGATTTTGAAGAAAACAAAGGTAACGGTGTGTTGGTAAAATCCGACCACCGACAAATGATGGTGTCTCCCACCTTGTATATGCCCATATACATCAAAGACTCCAATCCTATGACCTACCTTCCCAGCTTGACGGCCGAGTTGATCGCCTTCTCTGACTCCGTAAAACCTTCCGCGGAGCCCATAGCAATCGATGTAAGTGGGACTCCCCGTTCCGCTGCAAGCTCTTCTACCCTTCCAGACGCATCGTAGCCAGGGACGCTGCAAAGTAGAACCGGAGACGAAGGCTTGACCTGGTTTTCCAGCATTTCTCCTAGGTTAACCTCGCGCTCTCCAGTTGCAAGGAAGTTCTCCCCCATGATCGTCTTGATGACTTCGTGACCGCAGGCGACAATGCGGTCGCTTCGGAAGGCCTAGAAACGGTGACATTATTACTATGACGTCAAAATTACGGCAAGCTCATTACCTTAAATCGCATTGTCCAGCGACAAAGCGGATGGTGCTCCTGTGGTGTTGTACGCTGGGATTTAGTCTAGGTTAAATATGTTCAACTATTACTCTTTAATTTCACGGGGTTTTCGTTATTCTGGGACTATCCAATGGGTTTGCTATGGGAGTGATTTAACTAGTTTCAGTTCAGCTCTGTGTGAAGTTTTAGTTAAGAAAGGTTAGAGGAAAAGTACAAGTTGAGTATATATAAGTGTTTATATTTTTAGTCCAGTAATAAATAAATAGTGTAGTAGCTGAGCTCTCGATCCCGTTCACGCGTAGGATTTAGAACCTAAAAGGTATAATTCTTACATACAACCATGGTATGTAACAATATTGCCGCTAGTTTGAGTGATTCTGGTCACACAAGATGCTGGGACGGGTTTTTGATTAGTGCCTGGTAGAGGACTCCGGGGCATCCAAGTCGTACTTCCAGGGTTTCGCTTCCCATACCTTGTCAAACTTGGATCTGAAAGAGTCCACTGTCTGTGTACATACTGTATCCTCTGACAGGGTGTTCAAGTGTTTTACCACTCTGTTTGAGAAGAAGTGGCTTCGGATCCTGGTGTGAGCAAATGGCTCTGAAAAGAGTTTTCCAGCTTGATTTATAGAAGTGAGGCATGATTTGATTTTGTCAGAGTTCGTATGTTTGTATAACATCACCTCCACGTCTTCTGTACGCCCAGCTTGATAGTTTTAGTTGCTGCAGTCGTTCTCTGTATGGGACATCCGTCCTGCCTGAAACCAGTTTTGTGGCTCTCCATCGGACTTCAATATACTTTATACTAACGGTAAATGGACAGCTTAAAGTCCGGATCAAAGCTTGGACTTGTCATAATCTGCTCTCCAACTTCTGTTTGACACAAACCTACCCTCTGTTTTGGGTGACCATTAATAAGATAAGATAAGATAAGATTTATTCCACTAAAAGCACAGAGGCCATGGGAAAAAAATAAACACAAACAAAAATAAAAAACACAAACCAAATAAATGCTAACTATTTTACATATTCCTTTACAAGAATCTTTCTCTGTGGTTCATCGAGACCGAAAGGAATCTTCCCAACTTTTCCATATCACCAAATATTTTACTTCCCATTACTTTTACCAACCAATCCTCTCCCCAATTATTAACACCAAAAATTTCCCCACGAAGATCTGAAAGCTGAGAACATACGCACATTACGTGAAAAATATTTTCGTCCAAATGTCCACACATTGGGCAAAAGTAAGGACCAGACAACACTCTTACCTTACCCAAATATCTTCTACGCATTCCTAAAGGTAGACAATCACCTCGTAAACTCATTAACAACCTCAAATGATCTGCTGGAATCCCCGCCTTAAAATAAATTTCCTCCCCCCATGTCTCTTTGGCCTTCGCGTACAACCACAATGAATCAGATGCCTCCACCCCACACTGCCATAATTGTATTTCCTGGTCATGTAACCTAACCTCCACCTCCTTAGCAATACTCACACTATTACCTGCTCTAGGTCCTTTTCCATCACACCAAAAATGAGACAAACCGCTACTATCCAAATACTTTTAACCTGTTTTGACCACGATTCCTTTGCTCCATCCTGGAGGGATTCCAGATATGCAGCCTTTAACGGTCTTACTCTCGGCAACGCTATTATTTTTTCCCAAAACCGTATCATACTAACAAGACGCTTACTCCTTAATGAAAATAAACCTAAATCTCCTCTTATTACTAATGAATTAATCTTGCTACTAAGGCCTAGAACTCTTTTGAAGTAGCCTAATTGCACTTGTTCTAGCTTAATACTCGGACTATACCCCCAAATTTCCGCGGCGTAATGCATTACTGGAACTAGCTTAGACGAAAACACCTGTTTATGCATTCTTAAATTATTTATCTCTCTCAACTCACTCTTCAACAACATATTTAGGCACTTCTTCCCCTTCGCTAAACTAAAATCAACATGTTTCCCGTATTTCCCCTTTGACGACAACTTAAATCCCAAATAAATAAAATCTTCTTTATATTCAATATCTTCTCCTTCAAATTTTATTTTAATATTATCTAATTTCCCACCCTTCCTAAAACACATTACTGCCGTTTTACTAACATTTAATGTCAACTCTTTCTTTCTCAAAAATTCCGCCGTAATATCCACCAAGACCTGCAAATCTTCTTTTGAATTCGCGAGAAGTGCCACATCATCTGCGAACAATAATAAACACAACTTAACTATATCAACGGATAACATGGGTGCCATTCTCTCATTCATATACTCTTGCCAATCGTTTATATACAAAGAAAATAACTTTGGAGACAAACTACATCCTTGCTTTAAACCAATTTTTGATAAAAACTCCCTAGAACATTTCCCTGCTACCCTAACCACCAGTTTGACAACATTATAAATTTCCATTAAAATAATCACGAAAGGACGTGGGAATCCAATTTCAATTAATGTTTTCATTAATAATTCCCTTTTAACATTATCGAAAGCCCCCTTTAAATCAAGGAAAGTCACGTACAACCTCCCCCCTTTCTTTTTAGTATACTTACGTATCATAACATTCAAAATAAATATCTGGTCTAACGTACAAGCCAAATTCAGCCTACATAGCAAAGATTTCAGACACGAAACATTCTTGAGTTACATAGCAACCAATTTCAAGCAAGAACACGAATAGAAATGAAAGGAAACACTGAGAAATGTACGCTACAAAATTACCTTATTACATGGTGGTATTTAAGAGTTCTGAGATATTTGCAATGCTTATTTCCCAATGGTGATTGATTATGCTCTTGGAAGGAAAATGAGTAGTAGCATCGCCAAACCGGATACAGGTAGTGAGCAAAGGGGTTAGCCACTTGCAAGCAGCAGCCTGAAGTAAATGTATGTGCAGTTTTTCAGTGTTTTATGATACGTCTCGCGGAAGACAAACGTTACTGGTTTACGGCAGAAATAGCAGTCACGTTTCTTGCCAAACAAGACCAAAGGTTTCGATGGGATCCCAAAAGTTCAAATTTGATCCAGACAATTGGGTCATATCTTGCCAGATTCGCCAGACTCCTTGAACATTTTAACTATTAAAATTTAGAAAAAGATTAAGGCAAAATAGCTAATCATATGATAAAACCAAGTTCAGATACGGATTCAGCATGTGTGTTTACCCCTTTAAGTCATATCTATTTTGACGAAGTAGATCGAAACTTCCTGCCTTACTTCTGCCAATTTTCTGGTCTCGGCGGAATTCCGGAACTACTTGTCCGGCGAAAAAATAAAGCTCAAAAACGAATTCAGCATATCTCCTTACCCCTATCTCCAACCTCTAATCAACTTCCAATTAAACTTTTACTTTTAACAAATTTTCCGGTTTCAGCCGGATTCCGAGCGATCTATACGTCCGGTGAGAAAATGGTTGTCATATGCGAATTCAGCATGTCTACCTAGCCGCAAATAGAACATCTTATCAAATTTAAATAAAACTTTTACTTTAAACAAATTCTCCAGTTTTGGCCGGATTCCGGCCGAAATAATTGTCCGGCGAGAAAATAATTTTCATATTCGGAATCAGCACGTTTCCTTGCCTCTAAATCGAACCTCCAATCAACTTCATATTACTTTTCACAAATATTCCGGTTTTCGCCGGATTCCGGGTGAACTATTTGTCCGGCGAGAAAATAAATTTCATATTCGGATTCAGCATGTCCCCTTAGCCAAATTCGACTATGTAATTAGCTTTAAAATTTTTTTTTGTTCCCCCTTAATCTTAAACCCCTCCCCCACCCCTAAATATAGAGCTACATAGCCCATCTTCGAACTTGACCTAAAGAGTCCTCATGCCAAGTTTGATCAAAATATCTCAACCCCTTCGAGAGTTATCGTGCTAACAGACGGACGGACGGACGGACAACTTTACGATGTCATAGGTATCCCGTCACTTACGTTTTGGGATCCCAAAAAAATCACAGGACTCTCTCCCAAGTCCTCTGTCCTTTCTGCTGATTTCACTAGTAGAAGAGTCTGGCGCTGTTCTCTTTAGCAAATTGGTCGAGTCGCCGGCAGGCCTGGGCAGAAAGGACAAAGGGCTTGGTAAAAAAAAGGCCGTAAGTAAGCGTTTGGCGCAAAAACGGTAAAAACTAACCAAGGCCTAGGTACATATATGACAAAACCGTGACTATATATTTTCCTTAAATTGTCTTCCCATATGACGGGTTTCCACTCATGGATGCAAACAGGAATAACAAAAAAAATCATTACCTGAATCAAGAGCAGCTTCAGCATTGACTCCTTAGGTGGCGGTAAAGGCTTGTCGGACGACCACAACGCTGGAACGACCATCTCGGGCGATGCGTGTTTGAGCCAGGATTCGAACTCGCTACCCATCTTGGAAACATTATCGTGGATATTCTTGAAATGCAGAATCCTGAAAGACAGGGATCGGTCAGGATCTTTGCTGACCCACACTCACTCCCGGTTTCCCAATAAAGTTACTCGATCAACAACAGCTTCGTGACGTTTAGATCCTGATACAGGTCTACACGCACAAGCTTTCCTCAAGAAGTTCGGCATGAAGTACAGTAGAGGTATGCTTATTTGAACACTTTTTTAACTGTTCCACTACCTTGGCTTTCTTACTTGCATATACAAAAGTAAAATGGAAAAGAAAAATAACAAACTTGATATCAGCGAACAGCCAACTATTTCAGGGTTATCGTGGCACAAACCTGAAGCAGAAATTCAATTAAATTTCTTTGATTTTGAATTTATTAAAAAGGTCCTTCCTCTTTTGAAGGCATCTGACGGTTCGGACCGTCATCTTCTCCATTGAAGGTGCCTATTCAAGTATTTAAATGTATGGTCGACGTATTTAGTGCCATGTCGGCGCTACGAGTTGGATCAATAAACGTATCTATCTATCTATCTATTCCTCCCGGCAAACTTTTCAAATTATAAAAAAACAAAACAGAGGTGTCAGCTAAGTCACTTTCATAGGTGAATGGTGAATCAACAAAATATTCAAAAAGTGACAAAAGCGTGACTGATTATTACTAGTATCTATAGGAAAAAATGCCTGGTTTGGGTTTTAGTTTTGTCTTCGGCGATCGTTCACTGTTAGCAAACGTTCACATAAGCATACCTCTACTGTAGACCTCGAGTTAGAAGCTGTTCGGGACCAACTAATCGACGAGCGCAAGATCAATCAATCAAATCAATCTATCAAGTTCATTTTCCTAATAGCTTAAAGCTAGGAGAGGAATAAATGTTTATGAAATACACAGACACGAAACAAATTAACTAAAACACTTACACAAATTATGACCAGAAGTAAAATGATGGGATGAAACTATGTAAAAATTGGGCAGACGAATTAGCAGGATAAGGAGAAAACTAATTGACAGTGTTCCTCTCGGACTGACGCACGAAAGACGGGAGAGGAGGGGGACATAGACTGGAGACAACACATTATTTTTGCTCCAAATTTTTTTGAAAGTGTATTTCTGCGACCAGTTAATTTAGGAACGTACGTTTAATGAGAGCCTCTTCATATGAAATGTTATGATCATTCAGAATGATACTCAGTGCTCTCTTCTGGACATTCTTCAGGCGATCAGAGAACTCTAAACGCCGTCCCAGCCCCGCCTCATTTTTCCTTTCAGTCGTTCGCTCGTTTCGGCAAAAAACCAACCGGTCAATGGAGATTTGATTCCAGGTAGACGATCTGCATACAGGGGCGGATCCAGAGGGGGGGGGGCGAGGGGGGCGATCGCCCCCCCTAGACGGGCTGTAATTTTTTGTTTTGTTTTACTGCACCTACGGAAGTCTGCATTAACTTATGTTCTATAACTAGACTCTAAAATCTTTTTACAAGTGGAGCCAGGAGCTTGAATTTTTCTTGTAAACAGATGTCAGTTGATCAAGTACAGTTTTTACCATTATTGTAATATACGAAAACCACATTTTCGTTAAATCAGAGCCCGACGGGGACACTTAAAACGCGAAAAAAATCAGCCTTGTGGCCAACAAAAAGGACACTACCCCCACTCTTTTCGGTAAGAATCGCCCCCCCCTAGAACGGAAGGCTGGATCCGCCCCTGTCTGCATATCACGTTTTCACTACTGGTGACACACTGCGAGATAATGGTTGCGTTCCCAAATTTAACGATCGTTAAGAAACTGTTAACAGTTGTTAACTTTTTGCGTTCCACGTTACAGATTTCGAAATTTAAGCTCCGCCCACCTACAATTTCCGTTACAGAGCTTAACGATTGTTAACTATTTTGTAACGATGGTCGGTGAGCATCGTTACAAAATAGTTCAAAATAGCCTCGTGTCACATAAGTTTTACGGTATCTTTCTACTTATTTTTTGTCCTATATTTCCATTTGTTCTGTAGAAGCCTAGCGCCTATCCGAAATATCCAAATGGTTTGAGCAATCCTTTCACTGGCTTTATAAATCTCGTACTATCATATCACATATGCCCGAAACTTTCTGATTTAAGGAAAATTTATCTAGAGGGTGTGGTTTTATCACTTCCTGAAATTTTGAGCAATAGTAACCCTACCGTTATTACTCGAGTGGGCGTGTACATAGATAAATCTTTAGAGTTAAGAAGGAGTCTGATTGTTTAAGTTATATTTTTGTTTTTCTTTGTTTCTGTACATGGCCCGTGGGCTTTTGAAATACACTAATCTATCTAATCTATCTATTGTCTCGATGGTTGGTCGATAAACTTTTCCGTAGACATTAGAACCTACTTGTTTGAAAGCGATGCCATAGCTTCCACAATTCCAGTCGCTGCGTCTCCAATGTTGGCTGCTTCTTGGCTGCCGTGCAGGAAGTATTCGAATTCAGCCTCCAAGTTGGAGTCAGTGCCATTCCCTCTAAGGAAAATCCTGACCAACAGCAGCGCGAGAGTCAGTCGGTCCACGTGAAGCATACCTCGGGCAAGCCGCTCAAAGCTCAACTGAAAATATAAGTCGTATACACTGTAAAAAGTTTCTCTGAGGCCAGGAATGACCGAGTATGATTAGATACCGTCTTTTAAGTGTTATTGTTATTGTTCATGTACCTTGTGTTTTTGTTTTTTTCCTTTTCAGTTTCTTTTATTATACTCCACTAGTCCTCATTGTAGTGCAGTGGGTCAATAAAATTCATTCATTCATTCAGATTAAATTCAACTGCAATATTAGCTACTGGGATTAATCTTATCTATACTCGGCTAAGATTAATCCGAATTAGAGATAATTTTATCTCAATAGAGACAAGATTAATCCCAGTAGCAAATCCTGCAAGATTTTTTCTTACAGTGTATTAACAAAGAACTAAATCAGTTTTGAGCAACTACAAATTCAACGATTTTCTGTTAGTTGTGATGCAAGCTAGAAAAGCGGTAACCTTGCAGCGTCGAATCCGTTGCAAAACGTCGCGAAAGTAGAATGCGGCACTTCTAATGCTATAAAAGAAAAACTTTTAGCTCTATGACCTCACCTGGAACAAATCATAGCTAATGATTGACAATCTCTGGTTGTAATCCGTCACATTCTTCAAGCGGGGGTTGGAGAGGAGAACGGAGTTGTAAATATCCAAGAAGAACTGAAGAGAATATTGGTAGTGGTAGTGAATCTGTGGCAGGGACTCCATGGTGAAGTATATGCTACTGCAGGCCTGAAAGAAAATAATGGTCGGTCATCAATTTAAAAATCAGGTTGGTTTGTGTTCCGTGACCAAATGTGGTCACCCCGAGAACCTTGTCTGCTTTCTGTATGGGTTGTGTATTACAATCACAATTCATTATTCCTAGAATTCTGATAATACAAAATGCACAGAATTGTCAAATTACAATTTGGCTAATTCACGTTAAAATTGCGGATAAAATAAGGCACACATGAGTTCAAATAACGTTCACTGCTATGAGCGAGCGAGTTCATTAGCTGAGCTTTCTTAGCTGCCCTTGAGATACTCCTTGTTGGGCGAGTATCCATTCTTTATTCATACTCTATATTCGTACTACTCCATCCCTGTGTGAAAGATGGCTGGTGGGTACCCTCCTTTTTGTTGGATACCGGCTTAAATGGTTGTTCATCAGTAACTTCAAATGACTTTTTTTTCTGTCATTCCTTTTTCTGTGAAACACGGAGTGAGTCATAGAGGTGGAAGAGTTTGTGATTGACGGATTTAATGATTCGTCTGTATGTATTCTTTTGTTTTATGTATCTAATTCTGCGAGGAGATGGAAGGGGTATTTGGTGGCCCGTACCTCATGTTAAAATAGGAAACTCTTATCAGATAAAGCAAGGGATTGTGCACTGCCTTTACCAAATTTTTTATGTACAGTGTATCTCTAATATGATATGATATATTTGCTTAATGTGTGCTGACAGTTTTTGTCAATTTAGTAAACGTACCCATAGGATACCATCTAAATGCCGAGTGACCACAAAGAAAAATATCGCGAGAACTGCCCAGCCTAAGGTGGAGGACTACCAAAAAATGTACGGTTGTGTGGCATGTGCATACGAAAACAGCCCGCAGTTACACATACTTTAACTCATCTTTAAGGAATTACCGCTCACAGCTAGATGGCGATGTCGTTGTCTTTTCTCTGAATGCACGGCATTACAAATAGTCAAACTTCACGACGCTTCTAACCCCTGGTGTAGGCTAGACGACGAGAAGTAGATCGATTTGATTCCGCGAAAGGGAGGAAATACCTGTGCAAGCGGTAGATACTGCTGGGAGACCGTCTCAATCTCTGCGATAACGCGATCGGTCTCGATGACCTTACTGCTAATCTCCGCAGCTTCATGCTTCAGTGTTTCGAGCGATGTAATGACCGTATCATCGTCAAGAATGCGGCCCTTGGTGTCGTTGAGGGCCTGAAGGAGGGACTTCTCGAGATGCCGAAGACGCAGTTTGTATTCACCTGAGGAAAGTTTCATGAGCAATTAAAGACCAACTCTAGAGATGAGAAAGCCAGTCACGGAGGCTTGACGCCTATTTCTACCTCGAAAATCTATAGTCTAAAATACAACCTAGTATAGCATATGGATAGGGGGCTGAAGATATCGTCACTACGACTGCATCTGACCCGACAACATCTAACCGATTTTTTTTCTATCAGATATCCATGATGGGCCAGGGAAAATCAGGGCAGAATTCCTACAGCGTTGGAAAACAAACCAGCGGACTTTCAGCATCACATCAAACTCTAACGGATTTCAGATAGCCCTACATTAACTGACAATGCTGTCCTGAATAACCAGTACAAAACCCCTTTTATTTTGTGTCGATGATGGCATCAGTTGCTCAATGATAGCATATACTGATGACATTCTGAACCTTATGTAGTCGTGCCAAAAAGGGAATCAAAAGTGCTTTCTGATGACTAGCTTCGGAATGTGAAGGCATTGGACTTAGATTTAACAAGGAACAAGTGCGCAAGCGCTCAGAAGTGGAGTGTGAAAGTAAAATGTTTATCACATTATGTATACAAACAGCTTTAGAACCAAGACATTTCACATCCCCAGTAACCAAATAAGTATTGAAATAACCTAATTTGTAATCATCCCACTTTAAATGTACACAAACCGCAAGTAGAAATCCAAAGAAAAGTTTAAGATCTTGAACGAATAGTTTGAGTTCCAACAATGGTCTGACAGCCAGTCCGACCCTTCAAATCTCTTTTCCATTAGCAAGGTAATAACAAGTGCAATAAACCAAATCGTAGCAGTCATCAGTGGAGCTTGCCCGTATCGTTTCCGGAAAGTTGCGATTTAACCGAAAGCCTCTTGTGTACTTCTACAATACCACTGCTCTTCCCCACATTCTGTCTCTTTCCCTTTCTGGACCATCCTCAGTAACAAAAATCTTCGTCAAATTCTTTACATTTTCTTTCGGTTTTCCAAATATTTGCTACGCATCCCCCGTGGACAAGGAAAAGTCATCTCATTTTAAAGTTCCGTATAATTGATCCGTCTTCGGCTACCGGGAGATCCATCAACAAAACGAAGCAAAACTGTAACCACCCATGGAGCTCCATAATGTTTCGGTTTAGTGAGTTTTATTTATTTTGGTGGTTGTTGTTGTGGTGTTTCTTTCCTTTTTTACCATACCCCGTCTCTACCCTTGCCACGAAGGGCTGAAACATAGCTCTAACAAAATGTAGCTGACCTATCTGTTTTCCACCGTCAAATACCTAGACGGTCTATAAATAAAATTTAATTAATTTAACAGGGACTAGTTCGTGATTCAGTAATTTTATTAGCTACGTGAATAAAATAGTGAGGTGGACTAGGTTTCTGATGATTCTCATCACCGTGCCCGGGGGGTGAGCATCCTCGCCTGCACCGCAATAAGACACATAATAAAAAGCAACGCCGTTCCGGTTCGCCTACACATCGATGACCTTGTAAAGCCGGACATGGGGAGGTAGACGCTACACAGTAAAAAAAAGTATTTGCCCCAGAAAATATATAAGAAGTATATGGAAAGTATAAGAAAAAAGTATATAAAAAATATAAAAATATTATCCCAGTATTTGCTACTGGGATTATATTTATTAGATAAAGATAATCTTATCTCTAATTCAGGTTAATCTTATCTCGGTAGAGATAAGATTATTTCTAGTGGCAAATATTGCAGTTAACTTTAATCCTTACTCGGATAAACTTTTTACAATGTGGTTCCTCCCGACTTTTACAAAATTATTCTCACCTTGAAGCTTCATCAAATCGGATCTCTTCTGATCAATATCCGGGCGTTCAGCCTTCAGCGCAGCATTCAAACACTGAGTCTGGAGTGAGCCGCGAGTGACTGTGAAATTCACAAAGGTCACACGCGAGCAGAGATCCGGCTGGAATTGCACTGATGGATCCCGGGTCGATAGGAAGATCGTGAACGCAGGCGAGAAGTCAATATCCTGACCACCTAGAGAAATGAGGACTCGGCCGCCTGTGCGTCGAAGCTCGCGGTTGAGAACTGCGTTGAGGATGGGGTCGTAGTTCTCGACATCCTATAATACAGTTGGGATCAGTTGGAGTCCAAATAACACCACAATCTTGTCACCCAATCGAGCGGCAAAAACAGCAGCCGTGTCCCTCTCAAAGAGTGCCGAAATACCGTCAGAGCAAATTAAAACTATGGAGAAGGGCCAAGACTGGAAAAAAGTGAGACACACTCGAGTAGCAGCGATTCAATCAGTCGTTCACCGGAGCTGGCTGCTTCATGTTCCGAACACGGCAGGCACCAAAAAAATCACAGCCTCCCCTGTTTCCTCGATGTGTGCACACCTTATTTTAGCTGTACTATAATTTTCTAAGCCCGCAAGCCTGTCTCGCTATGAATGCCAGGAGCCTAGTCGCCGGTGCTATGAGTAAGGACCGTTCCGATGCATGGAAGGCATAGGTCTTGACGCTACTCCGTATACTTTGCTCTGAAGGAAATTCAGCTGACACAGTTTCACAGTCAAATTTACTATAGTTTCCCTCTCTCACGGTTTCTAAGCTTTTAATTATTTACCCCCACATGGACCGATGAGTTATTTCGCCCCACTTGGGTGTTCTGACCCGAAGCCCCTAGGCTGACTAAATCTTGGGTAGTGTCGAGCGGTGGGGAAGTATTCAACCTTGGAGGGCGTACTAGGATCGTAGTCTTTCGTTTAGGGAGGTCGGTTCCTTTTCTTTGAAACTTAGTTTATTAATTCCTTGGATATAAATGTATGCCTGTCCAATAAGCACTCAGAATCATCTCTAGACCAACAACAAATCATCTCTCTACTTCGGGCTTCACATATCCTATTTTCCTTACTGCGCAGTGGCCAACTAACCACCTCACTAACATCCGCGAGCTCTAAAAGTTTAAACCAAAGTCTAGATAACATGAGTCTCGAAAAGCGACAGAAGGATGCTGAAAGACCACGAAAGGTTTACCAATGATATACTAATACTGATCCCAAAAGCTAGAATTATTCAAACTATTAAGAAAGCTAATTTTGATACTTGATATTCTAATATACTATTCGTCACACACATCTACTTTGCCATGCAACGAAATAACAATAAAAACGCATAACCCACAAGTACAAATCCGTTTTCTAATCCAGGAGAGTTCTCACCATTTCCTAACAAAGATTTCATACAGCGCTCTCAGGAAGACGGGCCTTCTTTTCCGCATGCTTCTTTTCTATCAGCAGTTGCAATGCGCGTGCATAAAAGGCATGACCTGACCTGAACTTTCTCTTGGAAGCAGACTAGAGATATCAGAGTGAGGTGAATGAAACATAATAGATAACTACCTGCACGAGGAGTGGGTTACCAAAGCGGAGAGCGGACTCCAAGTTCTTTCTGAAAGCATCGTCGAGGAAGGATGTACGAGTAATCTTCCTGTCTTTATACTCGTTTAAGATGAACTCAGTAGCTTGGCCAGATGGGTCGATGATCAGAGGATAACGGTTGAAACGCTGTAAACAGGATATCATGCTTAACGAAGACCGGGGGCGGTGTGGAACTGACTATCTTCAGGTTTAGACAGCTTCGAAGAAAATTTGTGCTCCAATCTTCTAAATGCTGGATTAAGTCGCATCCTCGAAACTTTGAATTCCGCATCTTATATAATTTATAATAATACATTAAGCATCAACCGGAGAATATTCTTCTACCATAGGATAGTTTTGTAGATAGGATAATGTTGTCGTAGTCTCTATTTTTGTCTGCTCTCCTCTTGTTATAGTGTTTCCTTCTTCTTTTCTTTCTTTATTCCTACTCGTCTATGCCATGTGCATTTTGATGGGTGAAAAATAAAATTTTTATTATTATTATTATATCGGAACCGTCCAAACTACACCTGACTGTTGCAGGTTGCCCAAACTCGCTTTCGAAACCCCCCTTCCCACTTATTACAAACTTCAAATCAATCAATCAATCAAATCGTTTATTGATAAACCAACTTCGTAGCTTTCTTCGTTAGAAGATGCTAAATTCGGCCAATTATGGGCGTGGCGTAGTATGGGCCAATCCCGATAACGGTCAGACAAATTGAGCGACGTCAGCAGGGATAAGTTCGACTAAAACCGCGTTTCCTAGAGTCTGGTCCAACCAGTCGCGCCCATAAAGGGAACCCAAAGGATACACTGTTCTCAGCTAAAAGATGGTCAAGGAGCCAATTACTGTTCAGATAGGGGAGACGAGGGAGGAACGAAAGCTCTAACCTTGATCATGATCGCATTCTCTACACACAGGTCGTCATTCGGTAAAGCGCTCGACTGCCATTTGAGACGCTCATCTGGTGTTGAAAGATACTCTGTTCGGGCGAGATCGGCACGGAACGGAATGCCAGCAAGTGTGAGATGGTCGCACCAGCGTTTGAATAAGATTTGCCTGAAATTAGAAATTCCATGACTTTTCGGTTTCCCTGAATTTTGTTTTTACCCTACGCGAGCGGATGTTTCGGAAAAGCTAAGTGTTGGATCACAGATCACTCATATAATAATGATTATAAGTGTATTTCAAAGCCTAATTAAGGGAAATATACACAAAAAAAAACATTACCAAGAAGCAATATTTCCATGCGGCTATGGAGCCTCACTACGTAACTTAATGGCTCTTAGATTCAGCGCTCTATCTAGATAATCACATACCCTGGTTATAACCCTTTCCATCGTACTATTCAGGATATCCAGAAAAAGCAAAACTTTACCCTTAGAAAACGATCCCCTTAACTCCGAAAGCTGGCATCGACTAAGAGAGTGGTCCATGTTATCCTCCTCACCAAATTTCCAAAGTTGGCAATTATACATGACATCTAGACCAGTTCTATCCCTATCAACAAGACCAAAGGTTTCGATGGGATCCCAAAAGTTCAAATTTGATCCAGACTATTGCTTGTCTTCACCAGACCTAGTCTTCGCCAGACTTCTTGAACATTTTTACTGTTAAAATTTAGAAACAGATTAAGGCCAAATAGCTAATCATATGAGAAAACCAAGTTCAGATATGGATTCAGCATGTGTGTTTACCCCTTTAAGTCATATCTATTTTGACGAACCAGACCGAAACTTCCTGCCTTACTTCCTGCCTTACTTCTGCCAATTTTCCGGTTTCAGCCGGATTCCGAGCGATCTATACGTCCGGTGAGAAAATGGTTGTCATATGCGAAATCAGCATGTCTACTTAACCGCAAATCGAACATCTAATCAAATTTAAATAAAACTTTTACTTTAAACAAATTCTCCGGTTTTGGCCGGATTCCGGCCGAACTAATTGTCGGGCGAGAAAATAATTTTCATATTCGGACTCAGCACGTTTCCTTGCCTCTAAATCGAACCACCAATCAACTTCATATTACTTTTCACAAATTTTCCGGTTTTCGCCGGATTCCGGGTGAACTATTTGTCCGGCGAGAAAATAAATTTCATATTCCGGTTCAGCATGTCTCGTTACCCCTAATTCGACTATTTCATTAGCTTTTAAAAAATATTTTTTGTTCCCCTTAATTTTTAACTCCCCCCCCCCACCCCTAAATATAGAGCTACATAGCCCATCTTCGAACTTGACCTGTACTTTGACTTAAAGAGTCCTCATGCCAAGTTGGATCAAAATATCTCAACCCCTTCGAGAGTTATCGTGCTAACAGACAGACGGACGGACGGAGAGACGGACAACTTTACGATGTCATAGGTATCCCTCCACTTACGTTTTGGGGTCCCAAAAATCAACTGTTTTGACGAAAAATCGGCGAAAAATTTATGGGAAATAAGACTCAGGAATCCCCGCCTTTCACCAATGCTTCATTTTTGGGATACCAAAACGTAAGTGGAGGGATACCTATGACATCGCAAAAGTTATCCGTCCGTCCGTCTGTGAGCAAGATAACTCTCGAAGGGAATGAGATATTTTGATGAGACTTGGTGTGGGGATTCTTTGGGTCAAGAGTAAGGTCGAGTTCGTAGATGGGCTTTGTTGCCCTATATTTAGGGGTGGGGGAGGGGGTTTAAATTAAGGGGCAAGCAAAATATTTTTAAACAGCTAATGGAACTATTTCCTTGCCGGACAATTAGTTCGGCCGAAATCCGGCCGAAACAGGAAAATTGTTAAAAGTATTTAACAATTTTCCCTAAATCGGATATCTGTAATCAACTGATTACAGATATCCGATTTAGGGGTAAGAAGAGATGCTGAATCCGTGTATGACAGTCACTTTTTACTGGGACATGTAGTTAGCCCGGAATCCGGCTGGAACCGGTAACAGTAATTCCCCCACCGTAACTCGTAAGAGCTCTCTCCTATGCTACGATTGGCTGTTTCGGTGAAATGTCGGTGTGTGGCTATAAAGCCAAGTCCAAACTGTTTTTCGCTTTCCTCTGCGGAGTTCTCTTTACTCTGGGAGAAAAGCAGGAGCTTCAACTTAGGAATCCAAATCACGATTCGGGTTCCGACCCCCCACATCGCGAATCCCGGTCGAATTTCTAAGACTCATCTTCCAGTTCCCCTTCTCCAATTTTTTTACACATTATGCTTAGGCAATCTGATCCCCAATATAGTGGGCGACTGCCTATTCATATTATTTGAAGTTTTTAAAGGTCGTATTCGCATTCCCAGAATGAAATGGTGAATTCAGATTCGTAGCTACCCCCGGATTCAGATTCGAATCCCTTCGTCATCAGATTCAACCATCTCTGAATGCAGGTCACACTAAGCAAATCGAAATTCGACAACACTGGGGTTTAAGCCTTATCAAAGAGTGATGCTTTAGACCGGAAACAAATCGGTGAGGTTCCGGGCATCAAAAACACAAACCGGCCTTGCTGAAGGGGTACAACCATTATCCTTGATGCAAACCCAGCAGACATTATTGCAACTGGCACTTATACAGTGCATCCCACAGGTGGCATCACGGCCGGATTTGTAAAACGAAGAACTGCATACAAAATTCTAGAGGAACAACACGAATACAAGTGCATTCCTGGATAGTTGTTGATGACAAAGTGATGGCTTTATTCACAGACCAAGACACTACAGGAGTGCTGCGTGAAGCCGCCACCCTAAACTCCTATTTTTGGGAAATGACTTAGGGAAAAAGAGTAAAAGTTGAGATAAAATTCAGCGGAGTATCCTGAAAGGAAGCTTAGAACCTTCACTTTCTGCTGGTACCATAGTTTACTTGTAATTGTTCAAGGCTAAGCTGGAAAACACGAAAGAATATAGGCACCCAAGTGATCATGAAGTCGCCCGCTTTGCTAAAATTAGTATTTTGCTACATGGTGAAGTTCGAGGCCAGCTGTTTGGTCAGAGAGGTTCCTTGACCTTTTGCAAATAACAAAATTTGCTGTTTTCTTGGAATTTGCATGCTTTTTCTGGGGGTGACAGCTTCATGATCCAAGGTGGCAGGATCATGTACCATGGCCAATTGGGGGGTGGGCGGTGCCATAGTAAGGGCAGCTTCATGCAACACTCCTGTAACATGCGATAGCGAAGAATCGAATGAAAGCTTCTAGAAGAAAAACATGAATAAAGAATACATTCCTGGATAGTTGTTGATGACCGAAGTGATAGCTTTATGATTTTTGGGATTTCAGTAGCCCATCTTTTCTCATTAATTTACAGGAGGGGTAAATTAACACTACATCGAATGTTGCCGAGAAAATGTTAAAATTAAATGTACATGCTTTCCTGACAGTCAAGAGGCAAAATATTACTTTTTCCAACAGTCAGGTGTCCAAAAATATTCAAATTCTGTGCCTTTTCTTTGTTTTGGAACTGCTTTGAAAAGGGATTTTCTGGCTATTGAATTTGGTAACTCCACCTTTTTCATAATTTTATGTCACGGCCAGGAATTCGAGTTAAGGCTAGAATCAGGTGATCTTGTTTGAAAAGAAAAATATGTTTAACTAGAAATGCTGAAGCAATATTTATTTATTCAATATGTAAACCATTCAATTAGCTTCAATCTAGTATGTTTGTCATATTTGTTGGTTCCTATTAAGCCAGACAGAATATTCTGAACGAAAGACTTCTCTGGAAATTTGAAATCTTGTCTGAAGTTGGATACCCCTCCTGTACTCAAGTGGCACGTGAGAGGCGTCACTTCTTTACCTCACCACCCCATTGGCTTAATTTTTGTGAGTTAAATTGTGTTTGAAATAGTGTGTCTTTACAGTATGCTTTGTTAGTGATTTTTTTTTTAGTTTTACTATGGTTTACCGCACTTATACCCTCGGGCAGCGCTTTACAAATTATTAAACGAAAAAAAAAATAGCAAAAACAAGGCTTTGACTGTCATTCATTCAAACGGGTGATACTAAACAAGAAACTATAAATAAAATAAAAGTTTTACCTGTACTGCTGGTCGAAGTACCCGCCACAGGATAAGAAAGCAGCAGACAGAAGAACGTCACCGACAATGGTGTTCATCTGGGCGCGGAAAGTCTCGCTTGTTGCCTCCCAACGTTCTTTCTCCATGGACAAAGACTTCAGAAGATTGATGGAGCGGTCGACCTAGATGTTACAGTGTCTTAACAGAAATTTTCCCGCACCTTGACTTCAACCACGATCACATACTCTAACCAACAAAGGAGCTAAAAAAGCGACACCCTAGTCTGGGGCAGAGCAAAATAACACTAGCGAGTACCGTCAAGACTTGACAAGATTGACACACACTTGAATAGCAGCGATGCTAGCACCACGTCCCTAATGAAATTCATTCAGTCGTTCACCAGCGCTGGCTCGGATAACTTTATATACTGGACATTGCAAAAAAAATGATAAGGTCTCCATTCTTTCCTTGGTGAATGGAGACCGCACCTTTGCTTTACCAGAAATTTCTAAACTCGCAAGTCTGTGTCGCTTTAAATGCGGCAAGGGTAGTGGGCGGCGCTACGAGTATTGCCCGCTTGCAAAGCATGGAAAGCATAGGTCTTGGCGGTACTCCTAGTGTTATTTTGCTCTCGTCTGGGGGAGGCGTCGCGACGAAAGCACTGGTAAAATATCTGATTTGAGCGTTTGATTTAGTTCAACTTATACTCCCTACATTTTCTAGAAGAGATATATCTCGATGGGAGTGGGCAGTTGGATGATATGGAGCGTTTCTGGATAGAGCTGAAAGTCAAACAGGGAAGAGCGTTTAAGAGACGAACAGAGCCTTCGCTTAAAGTGGATGCTCGGTGGGTGTACGAGAGAAGCTTAATTAAACATTCTTTGATCCCAAGCTGACTCTGAAACATATATTCAAACAATGTTTACAACGGATATACGTCACTACGATTCTTCATCAGCGATATTTCGGCCCTTCTTGACAAGGGTCCTCGTCGGGCTGTCAATCTTCTGGGTCAACCTCGGGGAAGGAAACAAACCTGTAATCAGGTTTGTTTCCTTCCCCAATCAGGTTTGATTACAGGTTTGTTTCCCTGCCCGACGTTGACCCAGAATAGAAGCTTAATTCCTGTTTTATGAAGTTTTCCAAGACAAATCTTTAAATAACATGGTTCCAGTTTCAGTCGCAATTTCTTTGTTTTGTTATTACCAAACTTTTTGACATGGTGTGAACTCAACTGTATACACAGTATTTGACAAGAAGACGAACCTTCGCAGTTTGTAATTACCATAATAACCGCTAGCTGAAGAATAAATGATTGACTGTATTCACACATTAACCAATGCAAGCCATTGGCAGTTGGCACCTTAAACCTTTAACAGTCCGAAACTACTGCCACTGCCGTGTCTGAAAGTAGACTATTACTTCGGATAATTGAGAAATGCCTACCTTTCCCTGGACGTTTTCCAAGTCGGTCTTGATCGCCTGCGCTTGTGCAATCAGATGTGCATACTCCTCCTTATACGACGCGATGGATTTCTCGAGGTGACTTACAAGAGCCTTCATCTCCTCGCCGCGCTTGCGGTTAGATTCGGCTTGGGCCTCAAATCCCTTGAGCTCGTTACGTAGCGGCTCGACCTTCTTGAGGATATCAGCATAGCTCAGCTACAAAAACAGAATGAACTGTTAACAACATTGCACATAAACCCCCAGACACATTATTATTATTATTATTTATTGGAATCCTTCAAAACTGAAGAGTAGTGTATAAAAAGGAACAACAATATGTCAATCAAACTCACACACACTTACATATTAATAAGAAGCTGCACGTTAAAGAAAAATTAGCCTACTAAATCTACAACGAAATACAATGGAAACAAGATCAAAGGTGTCGATGGGATCCCAAAAATCTGATATTTGATTCAGACAATCGGGTCTTGTCTTTGTCAGATCCAGTCTCGGACAGGCTAATCATCAGAGAAAACCAAGTTCAGATATACCTCTATAAGTCATATCTATTTTGACGATACTGACCGAGACTTCCTGCTTTACTTCTGACAAGTTTCTGGTTTCGCCCGATTTCCGAGCGAACTACTAGTCCAGCAAAAAAAGAAAATTCAGAAACAAATCCAGCGTATCTCCTTGTCCATATAAAGAACATCTAATCAACTTTGAATAAAAGTTTGACTTAATTACAACCGGATTCCGGACTAATTATAGTAAAAAATGATTGTCATATACCGACTCAGCCTCTGTTCTTACCCCTTAATCTGTCATCTAATCGAACTTTTGCTTTAACAAATTTTCCGGTTTTGGCCGGATTCCGGGCGAACTAGTTGTCCGGCGAGAAAATGATTTTCACCATCGTATTCAGCATGTCTTTTTACCTCTAATTCGAACATTTAATCAACTTCAAATTAAACTTTTACTTTTAACCAACTTTCCGGTTTTTGCCGGATTTCGGACGAACTACTCGTCCGGCGAGAAAATATTTTTCACTATCGTGCTCAGCATGCCTTCTTACCCCATAATCACATCAACTGTTTAAAAATATTTTGTTTGTCCCTTAATTTGAACCCCCTACCCCACCCCTAAATGTGGAGCTACATAGCTCATCTACGAACTTGACCTTCCTTGACCCAATGAATCCTCACACCAAGTTTCATCAAAATATCTCATTCCCTTCGAGAGTTATCGTGCTTACAGACAGACGGACAATTTGCGATGTCATAGGTATCCCTCCACTCACGTTTTGGGATCCAAAAAAAAACGTTCAAACTAATCAGGTCGCTTTTTTTGTGAAAAAAGAAAAAGGTTGTGATGAAAAGAATGTTATCAGCCTTTTTATGAAAGTTTTGGACTTTACTATTTAAAGTTTCGAAAGGATTCTTCACTTAGAAGTTAGGAAAGAGATGCAGAGAACAAGATAGTAGACTACCATCCAACCAGAAAATCAACCATGAGCGGAGCATAACAGATCCATCATGGTCCTCATTCGCTCTGAATTGGGAATTAAGGTAATATAAATAAGCAGAAACCTTCTGTACATCATACTATTATTATTGTTTGTCATACAGTGTAAAAAAAAAGAATCTCAGTAGAGGCAAGGTTAATCCCAGTAGCAATTACTGCAGGTAACTTTAATCCTTACTCGGAGATACTTTTTACAGTGTACATCAAAAGTTGATATTATATAAAAAGCTGACCACGAAAACAAACAGTATCTTGAGATGTATGATTTAGTATCTTAATTATTTCTGATTGTTCGTTCGTTAGCCTATTCGGGATAGAGACAGCTTCTGAACAGCCTATGTATTCTCACGAGACTTTGAAGATCACGTGGAGTTGGGGATATTGACGATCAAAAACGTGCAGTTCAAATTATAACTGGTGGCCACAAAATGCCGTACTACAGGAGTGTAAGCTGCACCCTATAAACCGGAAAGAACCAGACCTCCAAGAGAAGCAGCTATGAAAGTACCAAAACTCACTCCTGTCACTTGCAAAACTGAAAGGTACCTTAATAGTTTTGTGTCTCAGTTTACCTTGCATCATAACAACCGTACCTGAATTACTGTATTTATTCTATGACAATTGGATATATGTTTTAGTTGTAGGTTAATGACAAGTGCCACTTAATTTGCTCGTGCATGAAATGTTGTGCCGCATTTATTTGAAATTAAATTAAATTAAAAAATATTCGACACGAGTATTATAGAACAGCTTCTGGGAGTCGGCAGAAACTCGGAGATTGTGTGTCTATAGCCTACTGAGCTTTTCTGTACCAGAGCAAACTCTGAATGGCAGAATTAGTAAGATCCTGTTCTTACTATCAGCTAGATGCACTGTAAAAAGTTTTTCCGCATAAGGATTAAAGTTAACTGCAGTATTTGCTACTCGGATTACTCTTATCTCTACGCAGCTAAGATTAATACCAAATAGATAAGATGAATCTAAGTAGCAAATACTGCAGTTAACTTTAATCTTTATGCGGAGGAACTTTTTACAGTTTAAGCTGAAATCATTACCTGAGCAATGGCCCACTTCACCAGTGGTCCACACGCCACAGAGGCCCTATTGATCTTCTCGTAGTTATAGTCAGGGTTGGACAAGAACTTGGCATTCATCTTCTCTCTAGTGTCGTCGCTCAAGTCCTCCGTGCTGAAGTTGATAATCATGGGAATGAAGTTTTCTCTGTTGATGACCGAACGAATGGTCTTCCACTCGGTGGTGGCTTCTCCGAGTAGGAGGCAGACGGACTCCAGGGCTAACTTCACCTGGGCGGGCGGATTGGCCATACTACGCATTTCGACGAGATTCTGCTTCTTGATGCCCTTGACAGCTAAAAGGAGAGAAGGTTAGAGATGGGAAGGAAATAGCATAACTGAATGACAAGAACGACAGATTTGCCGAGTGCAGTGAAGCACTTGAACAGCTTGACAGAAAATACGAGACCTTAGGACCCAACAACAAAGTAGCAGAGATGGGCAAATCCGATTCCAAATACACCATTTCATGCTGAGGATTCGAATCCGGAATCGAATCCGGACTGAAATCCGACCTTAATAAAACAAGAGCTACGAGCTCATATGGCACTTGTACGAGTAGGCTGTACAAGAAAGTAGATGAAAACGTCACAAAATACACCCGCCATCCAAAAAGGCGGTTCGGAAATAGAAATAGGATATTTAGTTTCACTCATTTCTGAGCAGTTCCGGCATCGTTTCGATTGCAAATGCACATGACTGTTCAAACTTTCATCCCAATAAATCCATTTGTTTGATCCCTAGACGTGCTACACGATTTCCGGTACTCACTCTATTTCCACCTACCGTGGCCGAATCTGGTTCGGAATAAAAAAAAAAATCGACCACCTAAAGCATCTTCGTTTATACCATCTACCAAGTTTCACTCGAATCTGAGCATTTTTGGAAAGTTCCGGTACCCCCCCCCCCCTTCCCACCAACGTTGTCGGAGCCGGTTCGGGCCCAATCTCTTAATTCCCTCATCAAGTTTGACTGAAATTGGAGCATAGCCTATCTGCAAGTTTCCAGTACCCCCCCCCCCCCTACCTTGGCCGAATCCGGCCCAGACGCCAAATAACAAATCTAGGCCGCATGAACTCGGCACTGTCGAATTGCATCTCATTCGGTCCATCCATTTGGTTTTTGTGCATGTCAAAAGTCCCCCCACCCCCAATTCCCCTAATCGTGGTCACATATGGTTCGAACGCATGTTTTACATGTCGAGGCCATCGATTCGTATCACCCATGAAGTTTCACTCGAATCAGACCACTCGTTCGCAATTTATAGAAATCCATATTTCTCTTCTCTTGCTCCCCCAAAAATGCTCGGATCTAGGAACGGAAGTTTCCGGGGGTATGTTGTGTCAGGTTTTTAAGTCAAGATAATTCGGGTCGCTAATATGCCTGCAAAGTTTCGTTGTCGTTTTACATCTGGAACTATTCTAACTCACGACTACCGGAATTCCAGGAAACCCCCTCCAACTCCCCCCACAGAGCCCCGAAACCATCTGGCTCCGTCAATTTCATCTAGGCCGAATGCTTGTTCCATCCATTAAGTTTCGTCCCAATCCCTCTGCTTTTAGAGTTTCTTGAGTTTTCCACCCCCCCCCATCCCCACAGGTATCGGACCCGACTCGGACGTGACACTGGACGTCCGAGGCGATAGCTCACCAGACAAGTTTCATTCAAATCCGATCACCCGTTCAAAAGTTATGCACGCCACTAGATTCCGGACTCCCCATCCACCCACTCCCCCCACGATGGTCGGGTCGGGGAAACGGCTGTTCTCAAGTCAATCTGTTCGGATCCCTGACATACCTGCCAAACTTCATCGCCCTAGGACATCAGGAAGTATGCCGAACTCGCGGGATCGCTAGAAATCCGGACCCCCACCCCAACTCCCCCACAGTGCCCTGATCCGGTCCGGTTATGTCAATGACGTGTCGAGGACCTGTGCTTGTTTTTCCCACCAAGTTTCATCCCGATCCCTCCACTTTAAGCGTTTCTCAAAATTTCCGGTTCCCTCCTCCAACTCCCCCCAATGTCATCGGATCCGGTCCGGTTATGTCAATGACGTGTCTAGGACCTGTGCTTGTTTTTCCCACCAAGTTTCATCCCGATCCCTCCACTTTAAGCGTTTCTCAAAATTTCCGGTTCACTCCTCCAACTCCCCCCAGTGTCATCGGATCCGGCCCGGATTTAAAGTGAGGTGTCTGAGACACAAGGTCATCCTAAATATCAATTTTCATCAAGATCCGATCACCCGTTCAAAAGTTATGCACGCCACTAGATTCCGGACTCCCCATCCACCCACTCCCCCCACGATGGTTGGGTCGGGGAAACGGCTGTTCTCAAGTCAATCTGTTCGGATCCTTGACATACCTGCCAAGTTTCATCGCCCTAGGACACCAGGAAGTATGCCGAACTCGCGGGATCGCTAGAAATCCGGACCCCCACCCCAACTCCCCCACAGTGCCCTGATCCGGTCCGGTTATGTCAATGACGTGTCTAGGACCTGTGCTTGTTTTTCCCACCAAGTTTCATCCCGATCCCTCCACTTTAAGCGTTTCTCAAAATTTCCGGTTCCCCACCCGAACTCCCCCACAGTGCCCTGATCCGGTCCGGTTATGTCAATGACGTTTCTAGGACCTGTGCTTGTTTTTCCCACCAAGTTTCATCCCGATCCCTCCACTTTAAGCGTTTCTCAAAATTTCCGGTTCCCTCCTCCAACTCCCCCCAGTGTCATCGGATCCGGCCCGATTTAAAGTGAGGTGTCTGAGACACGAGGTCATCCTAAATATCAATTTTCATCAAGATCCGATCACCCGTTCGCAAGCTAAAAATACCTCAAATTTTGGCTTCACCCTCCCTCCACTCCCCCCCCCCCCCCTCCAGATGGTCGAATCGGGGAATTGATGATTTCCTATTTAAGCTGGTCGGGTCCCAGACATGCCTGTCAATTTTCATCGTCCCAGCACATCAGGAAGCACGGAACTCGCGGGATCACTACAAATTCGGACTTCTCCCCCCCCCCCCCAACTCCCCCAAAGTGAGCGGATCCGTTCCGGTTATATCAGTCACGTATCTAGGACTTTTGCTTGTACTTTCCACCAAGTTTCATTCGGATCCCTCCACTCTAAGTGTTTTCCAAGATTTCCGGTTTCCCCCTCTAACTCCCCCCAGTGTCACCGGATCTGGTCTGGATTTAAAATGGAGGGTCTGAGACCCGAAGTCCTTCCATGTATTAAGTTTCATTAAGATCCGATCACCCGTTCGTAAGCTAAAAATATCTCATTTTTCCTATTTTTTCCGGATTCCCCCTCCCTCCACTCCCCTCCAGATGGTCGGATCGAGGAAGCGACAATTTCTAATTTAATCTGGTCCAGTTCCTGATATGCTTGCCAAGTTTCATCGTCCTAGCTTATCTGGAAGTGCCCGAACTAGCAAAACCGGGACCGACAGACCGACTGACGGACAGAAATTACAATCGCTATATGGCACTTGAGTAAGCTCAAGTGCCATAAAAATCAAATCATGTACATGGTTGTAATTTAAAAATCAGAGGTGACAAAAACACTGATATCTTAGGGAATCAGATCAAGTGATAGATCACTGAGCATGATTGGTGGTGGAGACCAAAAAGTTGTATTGCCTAAGCTTACTGTGTAGAAATTAGAACAACGGAGCCTGGAAGGATATAGACTAGAAATTTGAGCGGATTCGTAAGATAGAGGGTCTGGAATCCGAGTCCGAATCCAGCCTGACAAGCAGAAAATTCGGATCCGGATTCGAATCCAACCAAAAGGACGAATCCTGGATTCATACACCAAAACGAACCATAACCTCGACAACTAACTGCGAAAAACTTTCCCTGTGGATTATGGCCACCTTAAGGAATCTTCCCAAATTTCTAACATCACTAAAAACTTTTTGAAAATCTCGAAAATATATTCATTCATTTTCCCGCACATCGGACAAAAGTAAGGACCACATAGCACTCTATCCTTACCCAAATATTTTTTTCTTAATCCTACCGGTAAACAATCTGGCCTCACACTAAATAACAATTGCAGTTCATCGCCCTAAAATAAATGTCTTCCCTCATGTCTCCTTGGCTGAGGCATAAAACCTCAGGGAATCCGAAGATAAATACTGAGAAGAAAAAAATCGCTATCGTCTTACATTACAGGAGGACACTGTTGCTGCTGAATCGACAGATGTATTCAAACGGTGTCTGGATGCTGAGTGGAGTGTCACGCCGTGGAGATTTGACTGGGATGCACCCGAATCTTCCACTGGATTATAACCAACCACAGATGCAACAGACATCACAACTCACAAGGAGTAATTCAACAGGATCAAAAGTCCTTATTTCAGTCCAAGCTGTGATTTAAGGTAGCTTTGAGGTAATTAGTTTCAAAGAATGGGTACAGGTTTTGGTTTTCTTGCAATGCGATCATGTTTACTTGGTAGGAGAAATAAGAATGATCAATTCTCACCTTGCTGGGCTTCAATAACGGCAGGTTCCACCTGAGCTAGCTCAACCATGACGGCTTTGCTTTTAATCGCAATATCAGCCATTTGCTTCTCAAGAGCCTTTTGAATTTCCTGAGACTGTTGCTTCTTCTGTTCTGCCTCGTTTTGATCCTGGACCATTTGCTTCAGTTTGGCATTGGCGGCATCGTTCTTCTCTTGAAGTTCCTAGATACAATGAAACGTGAGAGTACATTATAAAAAGGAAGTCAGCAGAAATAAGTGTGTGCCAATGTCATAAGGAAATTAATCATTTTTTGTTTCGTTATGCACCTGCCCCTCTGTATGGGATATAATTCCAGTTGAAATTAGAAATTCAAGCCATCTGGCTTCCTTCAAGGCTACAGCGAAGAGATTTTTCTGTGCAAAAGGTTAGTAACGATGCGTGAGTGTTTTTTGTAAGCAGAATCTTTGTTGTATATGAACGAACCGTGTAAAAATGGCATGTAGAAATAATGTAAAAATAGTATTACGAGAATATGTAGAATAGAGAAGACTGCCACCTGTAGCCAACAAGCCCTTTGGGCCAGGTGATGCAAAATGTTACATATCTAAAATAAAAGTTAATCTAATCTAATCCTCTCCTTGGTCGAAAATGACGCTACCATCTATGCGAAATACGATCAGGATGGGAAGCACCAGACTCCCCAACGCTATCCTTCAGAGGCACCCGGAGGGATCCAGACGAAGAGGGCGACCGAAGAACACTCTCCGCCGTCCCTACCAGTCGGATCTTCATAATATCAACGCGTCTATCCAGCCGGAATGGGAAGATGTATGGGCAGCGGCCCTTATGAGAGACGATCGGCGACTCTTCTTTGATGCCCTAGGCGCCTCTGGAGGTGCAGGAGGAACTAAGGTCTAAGGTAAGGTCCATGCGAAAGATGTGTTCGCCACCCCAATGCCCAGCTTGCAAACAAACCGCGGAAGGCTGAGAACGCTCGAAGAAGAACTCATGCCCATCGGAGGTTTCCACCCGTCACGGAAATCGCTTCAAGTCTCACTCTCCTTCGAGATCTCGCTGGTTGTGGACCACAAAAACGACCACGGAAACAGTCTCATCAAGCCACGAACACTTTACGGAATCACGGGAAGCGCCTGAAGTACATGCAGGCCGTGAACGATGTTTAAACTCGAGCCCCTCTCTGGAAAATACTAAACTCTCATGAAAACAGGTACTGTTAATTCGTGTGCATGGCTCAGCGCCAAGCCAAGTTATTGATTCTTTAGACTGGAGCCATAGCGCTTTTAATCAGGGTTGTTTGGTTTAGCGATTTTTTACTTCTGTTTTCCTTTTGTTTTGTTGTCTTTTTCCAATACTTCATATGGGGACGCTTTGTGCCATTTTTTACACAAGCAATAAAATGATCAACTGGTAATGCGTTAGCAAGTAATTCTTTTCATAATTTCTTTTGTCATTCTTTCTCCTCCAAGAAGCTAGGAAACGGGACTTGAGAAAGATCTTGGGTACAAACCTGCTTCTTGACAGCCAGAGACTTCTGCATGTCCTCAACTTGTTCTACAGTTTCGGCGATCTTTCCAAGACCGACGTTCAAGTGAAGTTGGTGTTCTTCAAGCTCAGCTAGTTTCTCACCGTGCAGCTTCACGAGCTGTTGGATGAAGTCGAGATAGTGCCTACAGAACAAAATTTTCTGTGAACAAATGCAAGAAACTATTGGCAAGGGTCGTTGATGTGTTAATATAATAGTATAACGCATCATAATAGGATGTTGCTTCTACAAATCTATATAAGAAACTGATCGTGTTAAAATTGAAAAGAAATTTATGTTATTCATAATATTGAACATAATAGTCAGTCAAAACAGGCTTCCACTATAGCCTAACTTTATTTTTATTCTTCAAAGATAAAGAAAAGCCCTTATGCAATAGTCATAATTACACCGTATGAAAGTTATTTTCTATTAACCCGTGATGGCCTCGTGTTATTCAAATTCCGGATTGTAATAAAATACTCGTATTAAGAAGAGGGATTAAGGAGTGAAACTGTAGAAAGCAACAAGAAATCACAATCCAATCACCGTATCTGTTTCGAACTTTGTACACAAACAAGAAACAACTTTGACTATATGACAAAAAGCATAGGTAAAGAAATTTGAGCTAGTCCAAAGCGGCTGTTATCTTTTATTCACAGCCCAAAAGCCGCAAGCATAGTCTGAGCCAATAGAAGACACATGGACACTGTACGGCCCAATCAATCGCATGGATATGCAGACTCACCAAAACCTCTTGGTGCCTGTGAAGGGTCGTGCGAACCGGTATTTGAATTCCTTTGCACCATATTTTACTGAGAACATTAACAGAAACTGCTTCTTTCAAGTGAATAATTTTTTATTTTAATTTTTGTAAGACTGTATATATTCAAGGTATTCTAACCCGTTAAATGTAATGATTCTCTGCTGCCACAATCCGCCGAATTTGTACCAGGGATCCAAGATAATTCTCGGGATGACATACGTCTCGCTATAGAGTGAGCAAGGCGAGTTATAGTGGTCACTATCGAGTCTTACCACTCAGCAGCGATAGTATTCTATCCTGCTCTTACTTCAGCCTCGCTGCCATATAGGATTGGGCGTAAAGGAGGGAAGCCGAGCTCTCAGATAAATCCAAGGACTCAGATGGCTCCTCCTCTTTTTTTTCTCGACAGCCAGACTGGTCACTACTCGGGCCCAGTTGTAAACTTTATCCCTGTATGATCTCCTAGTATTTACATCTTCCCTGTTCTTTATTAAAAACCATACTATCTGCTACTCGGCTGTTAAGTACGCGCCGGATAGTATTATGTGCTGCTCTTACCTCAGCCTCGCTGGTAGCCAAACGTCCAAGAAAAAGGTTGCGTAAAGAGGAAGAAAAGGCTAGGAGGAAGGCATTTTAAACGTATTTACTTCCAGCGAACTCGGGCCTTGGCCAAAGCCGTTATGGTGGGTTTACACACTGCGTAAAATCCGAGCATATTTTGAAATCCGAGCGTATTTTTACGCACGTTTTGAGCTTGAAAACATTTCTAGTAATACGGACGTATTAGAGAAATCGGTCCGTTTTGTATTTAAATACGTCCGTATTGCTAGAAATCTTTTCAAGCTCAAAACGTGCGTAAAATACGCTCGGATTTTACGCACTGTGTAAATGGACCATTAGTCAAGTCTCAAGACGTGAATATAATTACTGAAAGTAAGTTAGAGAGCTCACCTAGGAGTAATAGTCATCTGATACCCTGTCTTCTTCGCAAGTCTAGTTGCCGCTTTCTTCAGCGTCTGCTGGACGAATACAGTAGCATTGATGACCGCTGCTCTATGGTCCATCGCCACCGGAAGATTCGCGCTCACCAATGGGCTGGAAGACGGCGCGTGCCAAAGCGGCCGGTCGAGATCCACCCTAGAAGTAAACTCCTTTCCAACCTGCCAGAAGGCGGTATCGGGCCAGTCACCAAACCAGTTCAAAACGCAACGGTTGAAGAGGGCCGGGGAGGTGGCAGCACGGTCGCGGAGACCCTCCGAAGAAGGGTTCATGGTGAATACGACGTGAAGATTGCGCATGACCTGCTGCGTGAACCATTTGTAAAGTTCTTCGGAGGAGTCGAGCATCAGACCTTCGCGTTGAGCGCCTTCCTTGCACTGGGTCATAAGTGTGGTGTATTCATCGCTTTCAAATAGACCTGGAAGGGCATTTGTGTAAGTAAATGAGCAAGTAAGTATTGTAAGTACTTGTATTATAGTATATAATAACATGTTTTGTAGAAGAACATAAAATTAGCCACTGAGCTACGATTGTTGTGAGAATAAACCTTTCTCTCTTATTAGTTTTTCACCCGCCACTATGGAAAGCGGAGTTTAGATATTATGAAAGAAAGAAATAAAATCAAATAAAAAACACATAAGATAACACAAATTTAATGCTCAGCCAGGAGACAGGATAAAAAGGTCATGCGCTGGTTATGAATGAATGAATTTATTCCCAATAAAGCCCAAGGGCCATGGCGGGAAACATAACACAATAACAAAAAACAAAATATCATACCCTCGAAAAACAAACCAAAAATCAACTTCTATAAGAATAGTTCACGGTGGGTCATAGCTAGCTTCAGGAATCTACCCAGCCTTCGGAGCTCACCAAAACACTTACTTCCCATACTTGAAACCAAATCCCTTTCCTCCCAAGCCTCCCGACCTTTATTAATTCTTTCATGAATTTCGGTAGAGGTGAGGAGACTTTGGAAAGGGTAATACTTGCATCCTAAACTTGAAACTTATCCGTCAGGGTTTGGTTGTGGCACAGTTTTGAAAGATGGAACAGGCGCTTCGCATATTAAGTTCAAAGAAGAGCAACAAAAACAGTGCCAGCCATTCGCCATCTGCCTTACGAAAACCGGCTTTACAAATTACAATTACCCAGTTTATCTGACAGGTTTCTACGAGGTGATTTGATCGAAACTTTAACATTTGCCATGGTTAATATGATAATATAAGGCTTGATGATGTCCTCACTTTCAATCACAACGGTCTCAGATGACACAACTTGAAACTGACTGGTGACACATTCCGAAAAGACATTGGAAAATGGAGATTTAGAAACCGAATACTAGAATATTGCAATAATCTCCCAGAAAGTGTTGTAAATGCCGAAAATATCAACCAATTCAAAGCAGGTGTCAACTACCACCTGGCTGAAATTCAATTTAGCGTGTAAAGTGTCCCGAGAAATTTATAGAGGTGAAAGCCTTATTATGACAATTATATTATTATATTCAAAACTTCGCATTTCGCAGAACATGCGTTACGTCAGAACGAGTAAAAGTCAAGGGACGCAGAAAGTGCTGTATAGTTTTCCTAAGACTTTCCGACCGTAGCGCCCTCGGTTAGGGACGATGCGCCCATAAGCAGTACGGATAGATTGACATGCGTCTTGAACAACTGAAGAGCAAATTTTTTATAGTGTAGATCTGTCAAAGCCAAGCCATCGTAGAGAATCCTAAAGCGGGACAAAAAAGGATATTTATTTCAGTAATCTCAATAATCAAGTCCGCTGAATAAAACCGCGAGATGATGATGGATAAACCAAGAGAAATCGAAGCGTCTGAAGTATTTAAAACTCCTAAAGAAGGATTGAAATGCAGGTATTCACATTTTGAGAGGTTGACATCGAGGCCGATTGGTTGACATCGAGTTCCAATGAAAACTAGTGATATTTTTGGTGAGTGTGGATCGACTGCGGGTTACTAAGAGTAAGTCGTGCCCGCGTAAGCCATTTAACTTAAGGCATGGTCCTTGTAAAAATAAGCAGAACGTAAAGAATCGAGACATGAAGATCTAGCCGATTTGAAAATAAAGCGATATAAGACACCCTCTTGGCGAACACCAGTTCGGACAGGAATAATCTCTGACAAGCGACCTTGCTATTTGAACCTTACCGAGGAGCGACCGTACCAAAATTTCAACAGATTGACAACAGATAGATTCACATTTGATAGTGCAAAACGGATACGTCAGCTGAACTTTATTAGAGCTATGTTTTGGCCCTTCTTGGCAGGGGTCCTCTTCAGGCTCAAAGCCGCTGAAGTTGGAAAACCGAACTTGTGGAAAGAAACTGAGCGGCTTTGAGCCTGAAGAGGACACTTGTCAAGAAAGCCGGAAATATAGCTCTGATAAAATTCAGCTGACATATCCGTTTTGCACTGTCAAATATGATTCAGCTTGGGGTGAAGGAATATTTAGCCAGATTTACACCAGAAGTAAGTGTCAGTGTCATTGGACTTTCCAGCTAACTTTCAACGCCACAAACAGTCTCACTTTCGCCGAGCTTTTCCTACTGGCTCCGCAATTTTCAGTATCGCTTCTTCCTTTACAGAGCGGAAGAGGATTACTAGACAGTAAAATCCTTCATCGTTAGCTCGGCGCTTTCTGTATATGTATTCTAGTGAAACTACGTTTTATGTAAAGATTAAATTCCTCCTTTTTTCTAAATCAAGTTTAACAATAGGGATCGATGTTGCGCTTGACTCAACACGCATCTCAAGAATTCCTTGGCAATTTGTTAGCCAAAAGAGTCTACAGTGAACATTGTTTCAGACGAGTTTTGCAGACGCCGATGGCATGTTGCATGCATTGTGCTGTGACTACTGCTGAAATGACAAATTCACTGATAGCACATATATTTATATTTTGGTGTGATTATGTTTGACATATAGGTCAAACTCGGCGCATGCGCTGTGAAAGATACCTTCTGTGAATAAACCTCTACTCTACTCTACAAGTATTTAAAAGATTCCACTATAGTATCCCCAAGTTCCCAGCATAAAACGCTCACTGAGCAAATACCTTTTTTTTTTCTTGGCTAACAGGTCATGCAGTTGCCCCCCCCCCCAACCTATTGCAAGGCGCGTGAAAAAACTATGGCGCGTGGACAGCTCTGAATAGGTTTAACAGCTCGTACGTAAGAGTAACAACCAACAAGTATACTACCTAAGATATTCGGATATGCGCTATAGACGTATTCTCGCCTTTCCCCGAGGACTCCAATTGAGGAGTCCCCGCGTTTTGTTTGTCCCGGGGACTCACTCCCAGTATTTTCGCGAGTCCCCACGGGCTGGGAATGCTCCGAGTGTCATTACCATCACCAAAAAGGACTCCCTTTCAGATTCAGTGGGGAATACAAGTTTTGCTAGTGTTGCTGCAATGTACAATTAATTAAAAATAAACAAACCCAAAAATAGTGTGTGGATCCACACTAATTTCGTCAACTGCATATTTTTTGTTAGGAACAAAATCCATTTTGGAAGCATTCCCCGTGTTCTCGTTGTTTTCCGTACACAGAGTCCGCGTGGAGTGACTCCCTCTATCCTAGCCGTTCCCTTTGATTCCCAGAGGAGTCCTCGGAGAACGGCGAGAATACGCCTTATGCTGATACCTGGAGTTTGTTCAGAGGGATGGAAACGAGTAAATCGAAAAATGAATCGTGTCCTATGTCCTTCTACAAATTTGTAGCAGACAGCGGCTTACAGCCGAATGAACATCCCCTCAATCTACTAGGCTTTCATGGAGACGGGAAATTAGTCGCGTTTTTTGTCACCTATCTACCAAGGCCTCGGTTCCTTTGCCCGTTTTCGGTACCAAGTGCTTACTCCTCACTGCTTTTTTTTACCTTTTTTGGACCAAGACCTTTCTCCTTTCTGCTCAGGCCTGCGGATTGGCAGATTGGCAACTCCGAGGTGAATTGACCCAAAGATGCTGAGAGCTAAGGAGGATAGGCCTCTCCCATTTAGGCCCTTGAGTTGCGTAAAGTGGCAGTTCTTCGTAAAAAAAAACTGATCTGTTTACACTTTCGTCGATTTCTGCACTTTCATCGATTTACTGATTACTCCTGACTGAGACCTTGTTTATATCGTGTCTGCTACTGACACGATCTTTGAGTTGACCAACCTGCTGAGGAGCACGGCGCCAGACTCCTCCTTACCAGAAAAAGGACAAATTAGCAGAAAGGACAAAGGACTTGGGCTAGAGGCCCTCGATCTCTTTTGGCAAAAAACGCGACTGTTACCTGGAACTTCTCCGTTTGCGAGCAGGGTGTTCATTCTTTCAAGGAAGCCAGAGTCTAGAACGTTCGACTCGTCCATGATGAACGCAATCTTCTCTCCACGGCAGCCAGACCTACGGAGAACCTGACGGAGGTCTTCATCAAAGTCAGCCGCAGAATACTTGTTGTGGACCTAGAAAAAAAGAAAAGGCTGTATACACGGAAGCCAAGGTACATACAAGCTTGGTGAAACAGTAAAGTGTTTTTTTTTGTCAGCTTTCTGCAGTGGTTTTCCCTGAGTATCTCTAGAGGCTAATGAGAAGCTCCGCAAAACTGGATGTTTCGGATGATAAAAAAAAATATACTAAATTAACAAAATGGCAAATTCGGATACGGGTGACTTCAATGGTAGATAATCATTTGCAGCATTCAAATAATGACACCTGCTAATATCCAGTAAAAAGACACTTTTCCCAGAATTTAAAAATTGTATGATTTCGCGGAGGTGGCAATGTTGAGAAAGCGATTCCAGGATAGGTTTCCGACTTTTCCGATCAGCTTCGTTCGCTATGATATTCAAAACAATACCTCGTAATATCTTTAGTTCTTACATGACATGACTGCACGAATGTAAGTATAGTTGAAATGTTTTTATTTGTATGTTGTTAGTACTTTATGTTTATTCAAGCCGATGTAAACCTTATGTTTTTGCCATGGCCTTCGGGCTTTCGTGTAAATATATTCTATTCTATTTAATGCAGCCAGGAGGTTGCACAGCCTGCTCCGGTGCAACCTAAGAGTTAAGCATCATTTTGTTAAGACTTCCTTTTTCCCTGGAAGAAGTACAATAAAAGGAAAAAATGAACAGCGCGGAAGTTAGGTGGTTTTGTTTTCTCTCCCTGTCTAATCAGTTTTTTTTTCAGTTGTGTTCGGGTTACAATAGATTATAGCAATTATTTACCTTAATCTGGAAGACGGAGAGACCGTTCAGCCAAGCGACGAACCTCGATAGAGTTGTCTTTCCCGCTCCGGAGACACCGATTAGCAACAGATGACCTTGGGGCTGCCTGAATATTCTGTCAATACGGAGGACATGATCGAGAACCTCGTCGAACAGAACAAGTGGAACATCGAGCTCTTCTTCGTAGAATACCTAAGAAGAATGTAATAATTTTAGATGGCCGGTTACGGATTTGCGCCAAGGTCGATTCGCATGGGATGAAGGAAGTTGTCTCTAACGGTGCCTTCTAGTGAAAGTGGTATGGACACCCCACTCACCATTAGAAACGCAGCACCATGAAATCCAAATATACTCCCAGTACTTTTTACCCGCGTTTGGGCGAAATCAATAAGGCAAAAACTATAGCTTTTGCAATCTTTCAAGGAAATTTGCTTCAAAACCCTTTATAAACGAAGGCCCTTGGTTCCTCGAGGACACATAGGCATGGGCACTGTTCTGTTTTTGCATTCAAACAGGAACAGGCAGAAACAGGTCACATAAGAACAGAAACAGAAAGAAAACAGGAAAGTTGAAAACAGGTCCTGTTCTGTTTTAACAGAAATGATGACTTCGAAAACAGAAACAGCTGTTAAACAGGCGAAAAAAAACAGAACCGGCTGTTGAAAACAGTTTTTTTTTTTTTGATTTCCCGTATTGTTGTATTATGTTAATGGCAGAGTTCGCCTATAGTTTGCCTTGTACCATGAAGTATCTTAAATAGTTCTTCCTTGCACCGCACAGATGCCTTTCTTCGAGTTCGTTTCATGAATTACACTTTTTCCCGATGGAAAATGAGCCATGCAAGTTTCGTTGTCTTAACAACAAATTTCGCATAGCCTACCTTTCCACTTGGATTGTTTGTCATAGTGATCGGTAATAAACTAAAGTTTACGGATCATACAAACTCAAAGTAAAGCAAGCTTCACTTCGTGACAGTGGTTGGTGATGATGGTCATTTTTTGTGTGAGGGGAGGGTCGCGAGGGATCCATGTTCAATCAGATTACCGAATAGCTTTTCCTCGGTGGTTTCTTTTGTGCATGGTCATACAAGGCTCAAAACGCGCGCGCGGATTTCTGAGTCTACTATTCTGCGAAAATCCGTGAAACGGAGTTACACTTTCATCATCAAGTTGAAAAAATCTCAAGTTTTCCTTATAGAACTGAGGGTGTGCCAAAAATACTGTCAGGAATTCAAGTTATCGTTTGTTTACATCATGAACCGGTGCGGATGTTGTGATGTCGCTAAGCTAGTTTCAGCCTTTCTAGCCTTTTTGAAGTTGAAAGTACTAGTCTTTTGAAATCACATATAACTTCGCTGAACAGATAATACGTCATGTGAATCCTTCTTGGTGGTCACATGTCCGGTTTTAGTGGAAAGTTCATTTATGAACACTCCACTCCCGCGGCCGTGACAGCCGGTTTTCCGTTCTCGGTTTTCACCGTTTTATTTTGGCATTCTTATCTCGTGAACCATGACAGATGCTAATTTGAAACTTGGTGTACTTGTGGGCCTTGGGGTCTAGTTGTCACTTTTGGGATTCAACCCCCAATAAACTCTAAGTTCAAACCCAGTGACTTATGTTTCCTTTAAAGTTTAACCTAAAAAGGCTGGGATAGGACAATCTAGTTATCCATCACTTATTCAGTTAAAACAGCTTGAAGAGCCGCTGAAAATACGTTACTTCGTTCTTCGCTATTCACAAATAATTGTTTTTCAAATAGTGGAATTTCCGTGTGATCTGTGGTACCTCTATGCGCTTGTATTTTTGTTGCACCCCTTACGAGAAAGATTTATGAATTTTCTTTTGTTCCGGCACTAAAAAATCTTCACCAATCTCACCACTGCCCAACGAAAAGCAGCGTTTGTATTTAGATTAAAATTTTCCGAGTCGTAGTAGAATTTGCGTTGTGGGGACGCCGCACATATTCTGAACGTCATAACTAGAGCAGATAGTGGAAAATAAAAAATTCCCTTTGTAGAATCCCAATAATTCAGTATGTTTAATGAAATGACACAAAAATTAATTGGCTTTTCAGTTAAATTTTAAAGTCACTGTTTTGCGAATTCTATGCAACTGGGCCCGGATTGCCCAGACCAAATTCGCAAACTTGCTAATCATGCCTGGTAATAAGGTGGAAATTTGGAATGCGTGAACATCATTGTCCAGATGGGTCTTTGGACCCACCCAAAGACCCATCTGGATGTATCTTTCGTTGATACTCCCCCCCCCCCAACATCCAAACGCTGGTAACTGGGCCCATATTGACCAATGAATTAAAAGTCAAGGGCGAATGGTTATTAGGCTGTTCGTACACAATATATGATACAGAGCTGGGCGAATCCGAATCCGGATTCAGATTCGAATCCAGGATTCGTCCTTTTGGCCGGATTCGAATCTTCTGCTTCTCAGGCTGGATTCGCTTTCGGACTTGGATTCCAGACCCTCAATCTTACGAATCCGCTCAAATTTCTATTCTACATCCTTTCAGTTTCCGTTTTCCCAATTTTTACGCAGTGGGCTTTAGACAATCAAATTTGTTTGGTGTCCACCACCAAATATGTTAAGTAATCTATCACATTATCTGATTACCTGAAATATCAGTGTTGTTTGTCCCCTCTGATTTTTAACTATAACCTATGAACATGATTTAATTTTTGGTAAGGTCGGATTCGAATCCGGATTCAATTTCGGATTCGAATCCTCAGCATGAAATGGTGGATTAGCCTTCGTACCTAGCCCTGGATTCGGATTCGAATCCTTTCATGATCGGATTCGCCCATCTCTGATATGATATACGTTTTACTTTTACACATTACGTTTGAGCGCTTGCGCACTTTTTCATACTGGACCAGAAGACGGCTGCTGCCACGAAGGGTCGGCAGAAAGCTGCAACAGTATTCTAAGACTTAGCTGACTACGTATCCATTTAGCTCAGTCAAATGCAATTCGCCGTCAGCTTTAGCTGAATAAATATTTACAGTATCTGAAGTTCCCATTTTTGCTGTTGTTCCTACTATTGCTTGATTCTTGCTCAATATTTTTGATACCTGTCATCGCATCCACAATTCGCGTGGGTCACTGGTAAGGTTGACAAATTGGCCTCTTTTGGAATGTGGCATTTCGAAATGATCCAAATCTTGAGTTAAAAGATTTGTTGTATAGATAAGCCCCCAAAAAAACAGATTTGGCTGTTTAAACAGGTAAAAAAAAACAGGAACAGGGCAAAACAGGATACACCAAAACAGAACAGAACAGGTGAGAAAAAAAACAGCTGGCTTCAAAACAGCTGTTCTGTTTATTTTGGGTCCCTGAAACAGAAAACAGTAAACAGTAAAACAGGAGGAAAAAAACAGAAACAGAAACAGAAAACAGGAACAGTGCCCATGCCTAAGGACACATAAGTACTTATTACTTTGAATTTTACTAGATTTCTAGTTCTCCCGCACCTCTGGGTAGGACTTAAAATCTCAGCCTGCCAGAAATCTGGAAACTGAACACGACATGGTACTATGACTGACGATGGCTTGTCTAATAAGTATTGACAGTTTCTTGGTTGCCTTTAGTCTTTTTTTTTTTTAGTGTGGAGGTTACTTGCTAGGTGTCCCCTTTCTTGGGAACGGTGACTAAGTTGTACTATTTAATTTTATCTTCTGGCCATCGAACCTGCTCTCTGCCATGAAGCTATTTAAAAGTACTTGTTTTCATTATTTTAAAATAAATGAACCTGAACCTGAAATGAGTTCACGAACCAATCGCGACAAACTAAGTCGTGTTGGCTAACGGCTGTTGGCTTTGTCATAGAATACTTAATTTCGCTTTGCTGCACAAAATACCGTTAATCCAAAGTAAATCCCTGTGAAAGTGACAGGTATTAAGAAGTGGCTATTTTCACTACAGTTGAAGAGAATTTATTTTATTTAAACTAAGAATGACCAAATAGGGTCAAAAAATGAAGTGAAGGCTTACCTTGAGACGAGCTTTTACATAACTGCGCAGCTCTTCCCCATCGACCGGGATATAGAACTTTGACAGCCAGTTGCTGTACAGGATCGGTCTAGCCAGAGCCTCGTCCCTCTTGACTGTTGGGAAATGCTTCATGCAAACTATATCAATGTTTTCATTGGTCCATTTCCTTTCTGAATCATCGACTAAACGATCGTGGAACAACCTGAGAGCTTCATGGGCGTAGATCCTTACAAGTGCTTCCAGTGTAACTCCTTCCAATGGTCGAATAGCCTCGCAGATACCACGCACCCAACGGGTGAGCTCACGAGGGGAGTATACATAATGCGGCTGCAAGTCTTGAGTAAACTTCTCCTGGGACAATAGATAGAACTCAACCATAGCGTTGGTGAGCGGGTCGGCGAACGGGCGGAGTGAGGGGACGAGACGGAGCATGGCACGGTTGAACGTGCCATAAATCTGCTTCAGGGACATTTCTCCCGGGTAGTCAACGTAGATGACAGGGGCGTGACGAAGGAACCGTTGGCTGAGGGGTTTACGGCCGGGGTCGGTGGGAGGGTTGCAAGCGCCGACGAACTGGATGCGTTCGAGTTTCACCCAGTGTTGCTCGCCATTTGGCGTCGAGCGCCAGAAACCACCTGGGAAAATCAAAGCAAACAATTAATTACTAGGCCCGGTCTAAACAGGATCGTAACCTACCAAGACCTTACGTCACTATAGTTACGTTTTTGCAGATACCATATTACTACGGTAACTGGATCTGCTGTCAAGTTGGGTGAGTGGTAAGGCATTGACGTGGAGTGGTAAGACTGTCTATGCAGATGAGACGGTGGTACGAAAGAATAAATATTTGTATTAGCACAGTAAGTATAAAGATGTTGAGTCTACGCGAGTCTGATCTAGCCTGAAGTGAAGATGTCTCCGGCTTGTATATATATGTGTCAGGCTCTGTAGGACAAGGCTGTAGGCACGTACTCCTCGCGTGAGCCTGTGTCCTACATCTCTGAAGTTAGTCAACCCTGACACAACCTCCTTTCATCACAAAAAAATGGCAAAGACATTTTTTAAATATGGTGTGCACTGTTCTGCCCTCTTCTTTCAGCTAACAGTTCTTATGGGCTCACACACTCAGGAATACAATGGGAGAGGTGGAAACCGGAGATCCAGACTAGACAGTTGAAAGTTGACTCGCGATTGAAGAATTGAAGTTAAAAGATGTGTCGGAACTCTATCTTAGCTGATTGCCAATGCCATCTTGTGGTGACGTGATGCTTGTGCGATTCGGTACGAGCGGAAAACCAGCGTTGGACATCTTGTTGACATGGCAGATGGCAGAATGTTTATAGACTAGAAAAAATTGATTGGTTAGAACGATTCTTAGATAAGATGTTTTCTTCTTATTCTACGTTTGATTAAGTTTAAAATACAACAGCTTATGACCTTGAATGGTACAACAGCGTTTCTTTTCCGTAAATCAGATGATTCTAAGCTGGAAAGATCAAGATTTATTTTTTATTATGATGATTCTGTAGTCAGTAGTTAATCCGATCGGAAGACGGTAGGAAAAGGAAGCTGTTTATGACCAGAATGGTACATAGTATGCAGCTTTTTCAATTCCGAGAACTGAACAGTTCTTATTCTTCCGAAAAGAATCACGACGTTTTGATGATTGTGAAGATCTTGTTCAGCGAGAAAATTGATTGAAAGCAATTCTTAATCTCTGATTTAATTCGGATTATCTTGTTGGAAACGGTAGCTGTGTGAACTTAATTCGAAGAATTCAGGATACTTGTTTGATCATGAATTTGCTGAAAACAATAGAATTAGGGAAGTAAAATAATTAATACGTGACCTTTTTTTTTTTTTCTTAGTTGTTTCTGCAGTTCAGGATCGAGACGTTCTTCGTCTGTGATGACGTAGCAGAGTTCTGGAAGCAATCGTCATAACAGTGTTGTTTTGCTTTCAGATATACTGACGTCATGAACTGAAAATAATACGATTAATACCCTAATTCTTAATAAACAATACTTCTGTAATGAAACAGCAAGTTAGCTCGATTATTAATGTTAAGGGTTTAACGCTCGACTAGAAAAGGTACGAAATATTTTATTCTTTTCCCAGAACTTGAAACATAAGTTATTTTTTGTTTCTAAATGAATTAAATTGCTCTTCTTGGCAAATCATGAAAGTATACTTATTACTTATTTGTTTGTATAAGTAACTTGTGAATCTTTGATCCAGACCATGTCTTTAATTCAGATGTCGCATTTGCGCTCGTTAAGCATGTGGCTAAACGACGCTTAAACAAAATGGTTGCGACAGTAGGAATTTCTAGTAGTTAAGATATCAAAATATCATATTATTTCATTCTTCTGCGCGAACTCAAAACTAATTCCGTAGAATTATTATTTCTTTCTTCACAGCAACTTGTCAGAATAATATCTCGTAGCTTGAATCGCAAAAGTTGAAACTCGTCAGTTTCAAATTTGTTGTTTTTACTTGATTAGCTTTGCATTTAGTCATTAGCTTTTTATCTAAGCTAGTTTCGAACCTAGCTAGAATAATGTAATGGTTTAAAAACAAGCTACTACAAGTGCTGTTATGAGCTTAACGATGAAAATGATTTTCGTATAACATGCCCTTTAAGTTTCCTTTGAAAATGAGCTAACAGTTTCATTCTGACAGTGCTTAGAAGCTAGACAAAATTTCTAGTTAAAATTTTGATCACTTCTGAGATTTCCTTTGCTAAATAATTTATGCCAATTATATAAAATCATTTTGTTTTCCGCTAACCTGCGGCTTGATTTTATTTTGCAAAATGTTTAGACTAATCTGCTTCATTTTGCGCATCATGCAATGTGATAGAATGGGGTATCAAATCTTCGTAACTCAGCATGAAACGAATAGGGTTTTTCCCCCCAAAACTATACTTGTCTTGGAACCCCCAAGATACCAAACGCGTTTGCTCAGATATGTTGGATTTATGACAACCGAGTCATTTACCACAAAAAGTTCATATCGACTCGTAGCAAACAATTTTTCAAGGTGCGAACCGCAAAACGAAACTTAGTGGAGCAAAAACCTTCCATTAGGTTTTTTAACACAAGAAGCCTTCATGCTAATCAGAGACAGTGGTCTCAAATGTCAAAAGACATTTATACTGATATGTCAGCTTTCGTAGTTTGGCCAGAAATTACGAAAGACAATTTCAATAACTCAGCAGTGAGTTATTCCGTAATTTAAATTATCTATTACTGATTATCTGACGGAGGTTTCTTTTGCTAGCTTATTAGATCTTTTACCTCGTGTGTCAAAACATTCTAGTTATAGAAAATTCGCAACTATTGTGCATGATTAGAAAAAAAATAATATTAACATGAAGCTTGAAGAACCACGCCATGGATTCTTTCTTTGGATTGTAAGGAGCGACCTTACCAAATCCTTCCGCCAAATATTTATTCACGAATTGTCGTTCCCAGACAATACGAAACACACCAGACAACACTGGCGACTCATCTCTCTGGATTGGTCTCGAACCTTTTCCGAGAACGGTGTAGAACAATTTGCACAGGTTTGTTCTGACTTCCAATCCTACAACAACGCCAAACAACGAAATCAATTTAATGACTAAAAGACCAGCTCCACTCAATTCTTATTCCGGAGAATGTGACGGTTTTAAGGTCTTCGTTGTGCGTTTTTTCCTATACCAAGGAATTTCGGCGGGTTTGAGGTACCTCTTTCGTTCGAATGCCTTTCAAACGACTAAACAGCCGGGTCGCAATGACCGGGTTGGGGAACTGATATGGTCAGCACACGCTGGAAACCATATTATCAGGCATAACATAGAGAGTGAGATTTAATGCGGTATAGTTTAACGCGTATGAACTCTGCTTTTTTTTTTTTTGCTCTTTCAATTGCAACTAAATACTTGTTTCTTGTAAATTGCAACTTCTGTCAAAAATAACAAAATTCAAAGTCCAACCAATTCTTGGATCTTAAAATTTGACAACTTAACTTTAAAGTGTAACTAAAGTCTTGATTTTTACAGCAGCTTTGCTTGATAGGTTTTAAGTCGTCTCCTTTCATTGCACTAAGTTTCTTCCAGACCGGATCTAGGATTACAGTATAAATGACAAACTGCAAAATTTGTACTAAATTACTAGGAACTGGATCATCCAAAAATAAAGATAAAATAAACTTTAGGCAAACTTGAACAAAGCTTGCTTAGAAGACTAAAGAAGAAACTAATGTTCTGGATTGATCCTTTCGTATTACTAGTTTTGCCCAAAATTGGTCGACTTAAAGTACAAATGAAAGGTTATGACTTCTTCTTATCCAGTGTTGGGCAGTACTCCAAGTGCTTGTATTTCAAGTACAGGAGCTTGTTTTACTTAAGTACAATTTGTAGAGGATACTTGATAGTTTGTTCAAATAACTAAGTACTTTGTTGTATTCGTTGTCAGGTTCTTAATTGGTACTCAAGTACAAAATTTGGAAGTACTTGATATTTATTATTCGAGTGCAAATTTGAGTTACTTGTCCCAACACTGTTCCTATCGCACTTGGCAAGGACTGGCAAATTTATGTTGCTTTTACAAGTAAGATTATCTCGTAAGGCTAACGGAATTGTATCCGTAGGCTATAGCCTAACCACCCTTCTTCCGAAACTGGACGAAGTCAGTTTTCTTTACCGTATCCCGACGATGTTTGTGTAACGTCTGCTTTCTAATATACCGACTGAAAGCAGCAACTGATTGGCAAAATGTGTAAAGTAAAATACATCTCTTTGAAACAAGAATCATATATTTTTTAATTATTGAAAGCAAAACAAATAATCTTAACCAGAAATTTTAATATTAAAAAATCAGCGGCGACAAGCTGAAATAAATAAAGAAGTTTATTGCTTACCAAAGAAAATTCTTGTGAGTTTATTATAAATTAGAAACTGCTATTTTTCAGCATAGCAATTTTAACAATGCTTGAAAGTAGCGGGAAATGAACAAATAAATTCAAGTAATCGTATGTACGATTTTTCACTAAATAAAATCAAAGGCAAAGGACAAAACTTTCGTTGCCTGAAGTTAACACATTTTGACTGCATATTATAACGATACATTGAAGGTATTATAGCAACTAGTGGTAATAAAATATGTTATTAGCGAACAATATTTTAATCATAGAGATATCTTTTAGCGCAAGAGTTTTACAATATTTTGGAACCGTCTTTCCAAAAAAACGCGTGTTAAGGAACTTGCAGTCCTTAGATTTCATGAAAACAATACATCTTTGATTCTCAGCTTATTGGACCTAGACACCCCTTGCGAAGTTCATTGGCTCTACCCTAAAGTGAAAGTTTATTTACAGATCGTCCTGTATTCAGGTTGTTGTGCCGAATATCTCTGTCAGATCGATTGATTGATTGCGTCTTCTGTCAAAGAGGATCAGAAGAGGCACAGAGATTCGCAAATGTTTTGAGCTTTCACTATCGTAACAACAATTTGCTATAACAACACAAAATTTGTTTGTTAAAATGGGATGTAAGCTGGGCAAAGAATGCATTATGTTTGGAATTATTTTAACATTGCGATGTTTTTCTTAAGGCACTAAATAGCAAGGAATATAGTATAAAACTGATAAAATCAAATAATCTCAGTTTGTTCTCTTCGAGAAACAAGATGATTCGAAATGTGATCTTTTTAGAAAATCGCGAGAATGCACTAGAAGAACGAATGGCTTCGTGCTTGCCGTGTTTTTCAAAATCGTGCAAGTTAGTAAGAAAACCTAAGTTTTTACTTATCTTAAATATTGCACTGAAAATCTGCTGCAAGTCATCCAAGATTCCCAATCGCTGTTTCCTTCCGAACTCGTTTCTGACCAATAATCGCACAGCATGTTCCGAGAAGATCTAAGACAGAGCTCCGAACCTGGAAAATACTCGAACGGCAAGATTTAGCAATCTGATACTTGCATAAGTACAGGGCACATTCGAGATTTTACAAAGAAAGTATAAGTTTCGCAATGACTTTAAAATAAATTTCAGCTACGAAAGTAAATTCAAGAGATAAACATACTCTACAAAAGTAAATTTAAGAGATAAAATACTAAAAAATAGAATAAATTTTACGCCTTGCAAGCTCGATGGAATTTCGGGAAGTCACTCCTAGATCTGAAGTTGAATCTAGGTTGTAAAAAGGCGAACTTCAATAGACTTCTTCCATAAAAGAAAGTAAAGATGAACTTACTTTGCTAAGGCGGAGACCAAATCAGACAGGCAGTGACATTATACGGACATCTTCTCATGATTTCTGTTTGCAGACAAAAATAAAATTTTTAATTGTTTAATTACTTCCTCTAGCCGGAGTAGAAAAATTACTAATGGAAAGGTTCCGAGTAATCATTAATTTTACTTGACCAAAATCGTCTGTCCTTCGTATCTTCTTTTCTTCGGGAATCGATGGACGGACGGTTGGACAGACGTGGATTTTGATGATGCTCAGCACACCTCTACCCACATTTTCTAACACCACATATTAAGCCATACCTAGGTATTTCAAATGGCTTTCTTGAAATCATCAAGTTCGTAAGTTCGGCAAAACCAGTCACTAATAAACAGTTTACTCGCCCTTATCCTAGGCGGACACATATCTATGTGGCACGTATGGCACAGCTTCTTGCATAAATCTCAACTGAACTGGTTTTGAGCCAAAGTCATAGCAAAATGTGAAATGTGAGGTGATATTGTCAATAACTGAATGAGGTGTCTGAGACTTATTGTGAGTTGCAACCGACGCGCTGAATTTGTGTTGGCGGCTAGCAGTATTCTCACTAAAGAAGCAGATGGTTGGGCACTGTTGTTGGTTGCCGTCTTCGCAGATGTAGACGGACATACGCAAAAATAAATGCAAACCCCAAGCCATTTACTCGGATAAGTTTAAGTTTAACATTTTAGCTCCGGTTAGGAATTTGAGTTTTAGGCAAACAGAAAATCAATGAGAAAAATAAAAGACTTACGTTTTTCTTCGACCGTACCGCTCTGCTGTTACTATGTCACTATAAAAGTTACCACTTGTGACACCATAGTCAAAGTGGTTCACTTCTGACGCCATTGTCAAGTTGGGTGAGTGGTAAGGCATTGACGTGGAGTGGTAAGACTGTCTATGCAGATGAGACGGTGGTACGAAAGAATAAATATTTGTATTAGCACAGTAAGTATAAAGATGTTGAGTCTACGCGAGTCTGATCTAGCCTGAAGTGAAGATGTCTCCGGCTTGTATATATATGTGTCAGGCTCTGTAGGACAAGGCTGTAGGCACGTACTCCTCGCGTGAGCCTGTGTCCTACATCTCTGAAGTTAGTCAACCCTGACATCTGCAATTAGTCGTTTTTGCAGTTAATTGCCAAAATTGCGCTTTTCGAAGTCATCCCAAAGGACATACAGATATCCAGTCCCATCACTAAGTGCCAAACTTCTTTCCCACCAATTTGACAATATCCTAGGCTCTATTGTTGGTGATGGTGGAAGTGAGATAACTTTGTCAAATATCAAGGCCAGTTACCACAGTCGGACCGTGGTATCTGAATATCAGATATCACGAAGACTGGCGAGATACCACGATAACTGCAAAAACGCCTTTTGACCGTGGTATCAGATACGACGGTAGCTGTGAACACGACTTTAGACCGTGGTATCAGGCACCATGGAAGTAAGAAAGTGTACTTATGCTTAAAAACACGGGCGGACGAGCCAATATTAGGTTTGGTTTTTGGGATCCCAAAACTAAGTGGAGGGATACCTATAACTTCGTAAAAGTAGTCGGCTCGTCAGTCTGTTCGCACCATAACTCTCGAAGTGGTTGATATATTTTGTTAAAACTTGGCATGAGGACTCTTTGGTTCATAGTGCCGGTCAAGTTCGAAGATGGGTTCTGTAGCCCAATTTTTAGGGGTTATAGGGGAGGGGTTTCAAATTAAGGGACGAACAAATATTTTTTTTTAAAGCTAATGAGATAGTCGATTCAGGGATAAGGAGACATGCTGAATCCGAATATGAAATTTATCTCGCCGTGCAATCCGGAATCTGGCAAAATTCGGAAAATTTATGAAAAGTAAAAGTTTAATCTCAACTTAATTAGAGGTTTAATTAGGGGTAAGGAGACATAACGAATCCGAATATGCAAATTATTTTCTTGCCACATTTAGCATGAAGTTTAGAACCCAATGATATAGTCAATATATGGTGAGGAGACATGCTCTTGCTTTCGAACATACTAAAGATCGATTAGAGAGTCGTAATTGGGGTAAGGAGATATGCTGAATCCAATTTTGAACTTCGACGGATAAGCTGGCAAAATTTGCCAAAACTCAGAAATTTGGGTCAAAAGGTTCGCCTCTCAATGTCACCAGCTCTTTTGCTCTGCATGCAGCTCGCCAAGAGTACTACTAAAAGGGGGAATATGGTCAAGTGTTCAAGTTGGTCTGAAGTCGATCAGAGATGAGATGTTGGAGTAAAAATGCACGGTGGATCGACCGAAAGACAGAAAATCTACAATGATTAGCTTGTCTGGATCAGGAAGTTATTTGTGTTCAATATTTGTGATCCCATCGAAACCTTTGGTCTTGTTCGTTAAACCTTCAAATCGTGCCAGCCAATAATGGCTTACAAATTTAACTGAATTTGATTAGCGTTGTCGTTTTTCGGTGCAGATGAAAATAACCAAACCAAGAATCAACATAACAAAAGGCGGCAGCTCAAAGCCCTGGACGAACTGTGCAAGAGAAAAACCAAAAGTCGCGTTGAGGGGTTGCGTCTCCCCACATGAACGATTATTACAGCTTTTATTCAGCTGCTAATCGCGCAGCAACACGAGTCCGTAATATGTAGGCCAATGAATACTTGGGACGAATAAGTGATGCGTGAGAATCCGGTCCAAAGTCTCCAGGGCTTAAGGTTTCTCTAAACTATGGCAGAAGTGCAAGTATAGAGGTATCAAAGTTCTCTTACCTTGTTCAACCATCTGGCGCAAGAAAGATATGACCCTCTGTGTTCCATACTTGTCAAGATCGGGAAGATTGATTTCGTCACAGAAGAGCACAAGCCATTTGCCAAGCTAAATTGTAAAAGGTTACAAGTTTAGAAGAGGTCAGCTACATAATTTCTCAGAGTTATTTCGAGGCGAAAGCTTTTTCTCTTGCTTTGTATTGTACATGGCATTTAGCTTAATTATTGTCCCCAGATGGGCCGTCTATTCCCCGTCCCCTCCGTTTTCCGTGCGTCGGTCCGGGAGGAACACTGGCAATCAGTTTTATCCATATCCTGCTAAGTCTTCTGCCCAATTTTTTTTTTATAGTTTCATCCCATCATTTATTTCTGGTCATATCAAGTCAATGTGTTTCGTGTCTGTGTATTTTGTAAATATTTGATTCCTTCTTTAACCTATTTGGAAAATAAACTTGACTGAAATAATTATTTGTTCTCTAAAAACTGAGGAGTCCGTGCGACATAAAGAATGCCACTTAATCTGACATGCTTCGCACCTTCCACAGCTATCGTCACAAATATCAATAGAAGGTGCGACGAACAAGGGGAGGGGGGTCGAAACAAGCTAGGTTACAAGGACACGGTCGACTTCTTAGAATATTCAATGTTTAAACAATTCACCACGTGTGGCTCACATAGCTGGTGGACTCGGACTAGTCTCGGATTTTCTGGACTCGCAGCAGCTCTGATGGCTCATCATGATAACTTCACTAGAACCTCGGAGAGCCACAACTCATGTTGCTTGCCCTCTCCCTACAGACGACGTTTTACCTAAATCACGAACTAGGTACTACAGCGGAAGTGGCATGCCTAAGGGATTTTGCAAGATTCCTACACTGTCACAAGTTTCATAGCAGATAACACAAGGATGCGAAGTTTCAACAGACATCACTTGGGATGTAATCTGTTGTGATTTTGAAAACTCTACGCATTAAATGTTATGCATAACAAGCATTGTCAGAAAGAGCCGAAAAAACATCTGCTGACTTTTTCAGATATCATGACGACAAGAAAAAGTCTGCAGATGTTCTGCGGCGGCTTTTCCGTTCTTCCTAGCAATACCTGCTGTGCATAGCATTTAATGCATAACGTTCTCAAAATCACAACTGTTGTCTGCTTAAACTTCGCATCCTTGTTTTATCTATTCTAAACTTCTGACAGTGTATAAGGGATGACAGAAATGGTGAGTTTTAAGTGGTGACGGTGGAAGAAGGATTGACTGGTTCAACCTCCTCCCGATCGAAACACAAAGTAGCCGCTGTAGATACACACATACCTGGACAGGTGCCAAGATGGTACCGTTTGGCGTTTTCCTGTATTCGCAGTAGTGGTCAAACGTTTTCATTAGCAACTCGGGTGTGGTGGCAGAACTGAAGTTGAGACCAACGACTTCCATATCTGGCAGTGAGCGCAGAGCAGCGAAAAGGGTCATAGTCTTACCGGAACCAGGGGGTCCGCACAACACTAAAAGGATAAGGAAAATAGTCAATACTTGGATGCGGTTAACGTAAATAATTATTATCTGCTGCCTCATCAAAAAGAACATAAACTAGAAGAGAAAATAAAATTTATCACTGTTAGGCCGTAACAGATAAAAACTCACATCAATAACTTCGCTAGCATTGTTTTCCGACAGTTGCATCCTCGGAAATTAGCCCCCCGTCCCCCACAGAAATCAATCAAAAGGGCAATGAGAGACAACGGACTAGCCGTTAAACAAAGCAACAACATTTTAGACGCTTTACTTTACTCTTAACATCGAATCAATCGAACGACCCCCAGGTAGAACATGAGGGGTGAGCATAGCCTCAGCTTTAAACTCTGCTCTCCTTCACGCTGAAGATGAACTTTCCCGCGTTTATCCTGGGTTCGTATTCGGCAATTAAAAAGGATACACTTACCAAGCGGCTTATGATCTGCTAGCCATGTGTAAAGCAGGCCTTCGTGCCTCACAGTATCAATCGTAGGAACTACAACGTCCGGTGCACCGACCTTGTGCGTCTCAATTTCAATCTGTGGCACCTTGCTAGCCCACGCCTGCCATTCACCTCCAAGTGTAACTTCAAAGTCGATGATTGGCTGGTTCGAAGGTGGGAGGGGGATAGTAGTAACGGAACGGATAAACTCGCCCATTTCCACGCGGGACTTTAGCCGGCCGTCGCCAGAGAAACTCCAAATGACGGCAGTCAGAAGGGATTTAGGGATGTAGCGGTCGAGTTGATCCGGGGCCATTGGGAAGTCGATATGAGTTGCGTTATACTGTAGAACCAGCCTGAAATGTAAATCTCGGATAGGCACAAGAACACATCGCATCATTCTTATGTACGATTAATGACTTCAAGTTCAGTTACCAGTTCTGTATTACTAAAGCTAACAGGGCAAACAAGGAGAAATTTACATTACCTAAAGTAAGCAACTTTTAAAGATGTTAGCTGAGACTATTGAGAATTACGAATGATATGTGAAGGGAAAGAACGTTAGGGAGAAATATAAAGGGATCCGCGACCATCACGACGGTAGATACATCGAAAACGAACGCACTCTTTACTTATGTCCGTTTATGCACTATGTACACAGCCGTTTTCCTATCCGTTTGTGGCCGTACAAGCAATTCCATGGGGACCTTCTGTCATAAATGTGACGAGGAATCAGACAGATTCCGATGGAATACGCCGCTTCAGGTAATAGTTGGACATGTTCATGAAGATACCCTTTTCAAGCGACAGCGAGTCTACTGTAAAGTAAAGTCCACCACTTTGGCCACTTATGGTCCTCTGGTAGGACCGGAATGATACAACACAATACAAGCCAGGCCTCACCTTCCAGATTCCAGACATCCGTTTTCGTCGGAACGGATCTGGAAGGTTAAGGAAGACCACAATCGTCTGGAGGTCCGGGGTGTTACACATCCCAAATTCCGGATATCTGGACTATGGCACCCTTCATAGTCTGGAGGGTGTCATAGAGCCATTTGTTGATTATTATTGGCGATCGACAGCTATCTTATGGTGAAGCGCTTGCTAAACTCGATCACCCCACGTTGGCCCAAAGATACGAGCAGATTATCCTGAGGTTTGGGAAGTTTCTTCTCTCTAAACCCCAGCATCGAGACATCTTACCACCCACTGCACCGCCCAACAACCGTACGCGTCACCAAAATAAACTGGTTCTAGCAGCTTCGCGAACGAACCGCCACGCAAATTCGTTTGTACCTTTTTTACGGATTTGTTAAACAAAGTCGAGTGATATTTTCTTTTTTTGTTTGTGTTAGTTTGTTATTTAGTATAGTGAAGCAACGAAAATTAGCTGTCAGCTATACTGTTGTCTAAATAAACCCCTCTCTCTCTCTCTCTCTCTCTCTCAGATGTAGGAGGAAAAGGGAGAGTGATTGGGAAGCAGAAGATATTTCAGCTTTGAAGGGGACATTTAGAAATGTTGAATGGCTTGACTCTACGGAAGCCTGTGACATCTGGATGTCTGGAAGGTGAAGCCTGGGTTTAAATCAATGCCCTTTAAGCAAAAGTAATGCGGTTGTTGGTAAAGGTAAATAAGGACAAAAATAGCGCCACGCACCTGACCGACTGATTAAGCATTGAGAATAAGGAGTCCAATGCTCTTAGTTTGGTGAACTCCATGATGTGATCCAGACGTTCGGCGTAGTCCAAGCATCTCAGTACCAGTCCGTCGCTGCCGAAATACTGTTGGAGGATATTGGCGACATCTCTCTGTACCTAAAGGAATTCAAAATAATCCCTGAAGATCCTAAACCAGACCCGCAGAAATCCAAGTAATTTAACCAATTGCTATTCCTGAAAACCAATTACACAAATCAGAAAAAAAAAAGTTAATACTACAAATTTGACTTAAATCGTCTTCGACTAAAAATACCTAACTGACATTATAGTTAACCAAGGCTAACCGCCGTTGCAACCACCAAACGAAAATCCGACAAATATCTTCCACGCCTGCATCAGACAATCCCAAACTTAAAGTTTGTCCACGAGTGGGCCTTCTCGAGGGATGGGTCGACAAACTGACAGGTGACTAACAGACCGATTCCGGTGAGAGACCTGACAGGTAGGCGAACTGACGAGTGGATGCAGCGAAGAAACCGAGTCACAACTCACTGCTGACTATTAAAGCTGCTAAAGGATTCAACTGACTTAAATAGTAAAACTAAATATGTGGAGGAATGAAAAGTCTGAACCTTGAAACTACGTAGTACTAAATTCAGTTACTGTAAAATGGAATCGAAATAACCAGATCGCAGTATCGGATATTAGCCGCTACAGTTTGTGTATAGGGGAATGGCGTACACAGCACAGACATAACAATAAAAACAGTCATACCCTTAAGGTAGGAGAGACGGTGGCATCGGCAGTGCTGCTCTTCATATCTTCTTCACCATCATCAAGGGGCACGTGGCGAAGTCGGCTCAAGTACTGCTCGAAGATCATCTCCGGCGAAACAACTGTTTCGGAGAACCAAACCATACCGCAACGGGAGACAGTGGCGAGAGTTGCATACTTCAGGTCTTGGACCTTCAAGTGGGAGATTATAACGGCTTGTTAAAGCTTAATCGAATGGTGCTGAGCTCCGACTACTCCGACAGTCTAGTCATACATCGCTTATTCACTTAAATAGGCTTGAAAACCCGATAAAAATGCGTTTCTAACAGACAATCGATTTCATTGAATCAACTTGTTCTTGAGGTTCGTGGTAACTCTATGTGCCTGTCACTCTGTGCTTGAAATATTTAGCAACTACAACAGTAAGCCTCAGTTTGATTATGCGTCAATAATCAGCGTGTTCCACCCGTCTACAAATAGTAGCTACTAGTTACTATTTCCGTTCCAACCTCACCAAAAGTTACTACGCTGACCGTTCCAACCTTCTCGAAATAGTAACTATTTGCTTACCACGCTCGGGAGCGTAGTAACTACGGATCTCTGTAACGTGATTGGTCGGATTCACCCGTGTCATGATATTCTGCTGAAAAATAGAAAAGTCGTTCCAGCCTTGACGGCAAAAAGGCAGAGTTCGTGACGTCATGCGTAGTAACTACGGTAAGTAGGATGGAACACGCTCAATATATCTTGATACGTTTATAAGTCATATTCAACCCATTCAAATTATAAGGATTAAAGCTTTCCGCGTTCTTAAATTGTTTCTTCCCGCCCCGTCCAAGCTCCCAAACTGAAACTTCAACCGAGACCCTGTTTATAATATTCTTCCAGTAAGAAGTGCAATGTAATATTTTGTAATACTTTGTTAAACATTAATCTTGACCGTTCATTGCCACATCAATATTTTTCATACGTTTTTGCAGATAACGTGGTATCTGATACCATGACCTAATGTCGTTTTCGCAGTTATCGTGGTATCTGGCCAGTTACCATGGTATACCACGGTCCGACCGTTGTAACTGATCGTGGTATACAGAAAAGTAACCTCACTTTCATCAAATTTTATCAATTTGGTGAGAAAGAAGTTTAGCACTTAGCGATCTAACTGGAAATCAGATTTTTATGGATGACTTGGAAAAGTGCAATTTCGGCAATAGTCGTTTTTGCAGAGCAACCGTGTATCAGATACCACGGTAACTGCAAAAACGGGTAATTTTAAAATTCAATTACCGTGGTAATAGATACCATGGTATCTGCAAAAACGCAACTATTGAATCTTTTATGTCGTTCTGATTCTTCTCACATCGAACGCGATCCAAACATTACAATGCCTCGGGTTTGTTACTGAAAGTTTGTTACCATTTGTCTGCGGTATCTCATTCCTCTTCATTGGGAGAGTGTAAAGTTAATGATAGATTTAACGGTAGGAATAACTTCTGTAAAATTACAGCTTAGAAGAATGCTGATCGAGAATTACAGAAAGGTAATTGATTCTTACTTTCCGGTTTTCTCCAATTTTGTTTTTCCCATTTTAGTCCATCGATATTTCCATCTTTGTATACTTATGTTTTCTTCTTTATGTAGTTATTTATTGTGACTGTGCCTTGGCCTTGCTCTCGGTTAGATGTATGATTATTTAAGGGATGAGATATTATTGGGTATGATTCGTTATGCTGAATTTATTTTTGGCACTTTTTGATGTGCGCTCGGGCTCGGCTCTCAGAAGTGGCAAGTGTTAAAGACGTATTTGCTTGTAAATAAAGACAAACTTGAACCTTGAAGCCATTGTCGATCAGCTGACTTTTTTCCTAATTTCTAGAGGCGTAACTTCCGAGCTTACTATCTTTAACCCTGGAAATATAAGTTGCGTTTTTGCGGATACCATGGTATCTGTTACCACGGTAACTGGATCTGCAATTAGTCGTTTTTGCAGTTATCGTGGTATCTGATATAGGGTGCTCTGCAAAAAACGACTATTGTCGAAATTGCACTTTTCGAAGTCATCCCGCAAGAAAAACAGATATCCAGTTACATCACGAAGTGCTAAACTTCTTTTTCACATATCTGACAAAATTTGATGAAAGTGAAATGACTTTTCAGATACCACGACCAGTTACCACGGTCTGACCGTAGTATCCGAATATCTGATACCACGATAATGGCCAGATAGCATGATAACTGCAAAAACGCCTTTTGACCCTGGTATCAGATACCACGATAACTGCAAACACGACTTAAGATCGTGGTATCAGATACCATGGTATCTGCAAAAACGCAACTGTAGTCCTTTATCGAAATTCAAATTCTCCGTGTCTGGGTGAATTTTGGACTGTCAGGCAAGCAGAATACACTCTGAACGTTATTACTAGGGCCCCGGATGAAAAAAAAAAGATGAGTCAAAATATTTCAAAATATTTGACTTAGATGAGTCAAAATATTTCAGTGTATTCAAATATCAGATATAACAAGATAAAGGTTTCGATGGGATCCCAAAATTCAATATCTGATCCAGACAACAGGGTCTTGTCTTAGCCAGATCCAGTCTTCGCCAGACTCCTTGAACATTTTTACAATTAAAATTCAGAAACAGAATTAAGGCCAAATAGCTAATCACCTGAGAAAACCAAGTTCAGATTTGGATTCAGCATGTGTGTTTGCCACTTCTGCCAATTTCCCGGTACCGGCCGAAATCAGGGTATCTTCTTTCCCCAGTAATGAACGTCTAATTAACTTCAAATAGAAATTTAGCTTATAACAAATTTTCCGATTCCAGCCGGATTCCGGTCGAACTATATGTCCGGGTAAAATATGATTGTCATACAGGGACTCAGCATCTCTTCTTACCCCTAAATCGCTTATCTAATCAACTAGAAATAAAACTTTGACTTCCAACAGTTTTCCGGTTTTGGCCGGATTCCGGACGAACTACATGTCCGGGTAGAAACTTGTTTTCACATAAGTGTTCAGCATGTCTTCTTGCCCTAAATCGAACATCTAATCAACTCCAAATAAAACTTTTAATTTTGACAAACTTTCCGGTTTGGGCCGGATTCCGGTCGAAATACTTGTCCGTCGAGAAAGTAGTTTTCACCATCGTCTTCAGCATGTCTTCCTACCTCTAAATCGAACATTTAATCAACTTCAAATAAAAATTTTACTTTCAACAAACTTTCCGGTTTGGGCCGGATTCCGGGCGAAATACTTGTCCGTCGAGAAAATAATTTTCACCACCGTCTTCAGCATGTCTTCCTACCCCTAAATCGAACATCTAATCAATTTCAAATAAAACTTTTACTTTCAACAAACTTTCCGGTTTGGGCCGGATTCCGGGCGAAATACTTGTCCGTCGAGAAAATAATTTTCACCATCGTCTTCGGCATGTTTTCCTACCCCTAAATCGAACATCTAATCAACTTCAAATAAAACTTTTACTTTCAACAAACTTTCCGGTTTTGGCCGGATTCCGGGCGAACTCCTTGTCCGATGACAAAATGGTTTTCACCATCGTGTTCAGCATGTCTTCTTACCCCATAATCGACTATCACATTAGCTGTTTCAAAACATTTTGTTTGTCCCTTAATTTGAATCCCCTCCCCCACCCCTAAATGTAGAGCTACAAAGCCCATCTACGAACTTGACTGGTCCGACGACCCAACGAACCCTCACACCAAGTTTCATCAAAATATCTCATTCCCTTCGAGAGTTATCGTGCTTACAGACGGACGGACAGACGGACAACTTTTGCGATGTCATAGGTATCCCTCCACTTACGTTTTGGGATCCCAAAAAAAGCCTCTACAGTTTAACTTGAACGCTGAAGAAATAGCTTGTGCTGCATAGCGCCAGTTTGTGCGGCATAGCGAAGCTCTGTAGAGCCATGCATGGTACTACTATGTGAGTGGGAAGCTACTACGAACTCAGAACACCCAAATACAGACAAACTCAGAGTCTTGTTGTTGTAAAATGACGTCAACAGACACCCCTAAAGACTTTTTTTGCAATTTAAAGCTGTAACTACTATCGCTTCGCTTCGAAGTTTCGAAGCTTCGAAGTTAAGAAACAAAATCCGAAAAATGACAAGATAAGCTGCTCAAAATTCTACTCCGAAAACGTGACACAGTTATTTGTAACTAAGCCCAAACAGTGGTACAACAGTATTAAGAAACTATGTTGGAAAAAATACGCGACAGTGGATTTTGGGCTGGATGAAAATGAGTCAATAACAGCGAATGAATTAAATAACCATTTTGCAAAAAATAACTCAGTCTTTTCTCCCCCTAAAACAAGACCAAAGGTTTCGATGGGATCCCAAAAATTCAATATCTGATCCAGACAACTGGGTCTTGTCTTAGCCAGATCCAGTCTTCGCCAGACTCCTTGAACATTTTTACAATAAAAATTCAGAAACAGATTAAGGCCAAATAGCTAATCACCTGAGAAAACCAAGTTCAGATTTGGATTCAGCATGTGTGTTTACCCCTATAAGTCATATCTGTTTTGACGTAAACTTCCTGCCACTTCTGCCAATTTCCCGGTTCCGGCCGAACTCCAGAACTACTTGTCCGGCGAAAAAAGAAAGCTCTAAGACGAAATCAGGGTATCTTCTTTCCCCAGTAATGAACATCTAATCAACTTCAAATAGAAATTTAGCTTATAACAAATTTTCCGATTCCAGCCGGATTCCGGTCGAACTATATGTCCGGATAAAATACGATTGTCACACAGGGACTCGGCATCTCTTCTTAACCCTAAATCGCTTATCTAATCAACTAGAAATAAAACATTGACTTCCAACAGTTTTCCGGTTTTGGCCGGATTCCGGACGAACTACATGTCCGGGTAGAAACTTGTTTTCACATAAGTGTTCAGCATGTCTTCTTGCCCTAAATCGAACATCTAATCAACTCCAAATAAAACTTTTAATTTTGACAAACTTTCCGGTTTGGGCCGGATTCCGGTCGAAATACTTGTCCGTCGAGAAAATAGTTTTCACCATCGTCTTCAGCATGTCTCCCTACCTATAAATCGAACATTTAATCAACTTCAAATAAAACTTTTACTTTCAACAAACTTTCCGGTTTGGGCCGGATTCCGGGCGAAATACTTGTCCATCGAGAAAATAGTTTTCACCATCGTCTTCAGCATGTCTTCCTACCTCTAAATCGAACATCTAATCAATTTCAAATAAAACTTTTACTTTCAACAAACTTTCCGGTTTGGGCCGGATTCCGGGCGAAACACTTGTCCGTCGAAAAAATAATTTTCACCATCGTCTTCAGCATGTCTTCCTACCCCTTAATCGAACATCTAATCAACTTCAAATAAAACTTTTACTTTAAACAAACTTTCCGGTTTTGGCCGGATTCCGGGCGAACTACTTGTCCGATGACAAAATGGTTTTCACCATCGTGTTCAGCATGTCTTCTTACCCCATAATCGACTATCACATTAGCTGTTTCAAAATATTTTGTTTGTCCCTTAATTTGAATCCCCTCCCTCACCCCTAAATGTAGAGCTACAAAGCCCATCTACGAACTTGACTGGTCCGACGACCCAACGAACCCTCACACCAAGTTTCATCAAAATATCTCATTCCCTTCGAGAGTTATCGTGCTTACAGACGGACGGACGGACGGACAGACGGACGGACAACTTTTGCGATGTCATAGGTATCCCTCCACTTACGTTTTGGGATCCCAAAAAGAGAATTTATTGGTAACAGAAACCCCTGAAAACCAAATTATTCTCATCTCAGAGAGGGATGTATTTCTTAATTTTAACACTTGAAAAATACTAGTATAACCCCAATAGACATTCCAATTGATTTGATAACAGCTTTTCCTGATAAACTCACCGCGCCACTAACTGAGGTCCTCAACCTTATTAATAAATCTGGTTCATATTAAAAAAATTGTAAAGTTGGATATATTACGCGAATCCCTAAAAAAGACTGCAAAATCTACTTCAGTGGGGTTCGACCAATCACTTTAACACCTGTTTTAGCAAAATCTATTGAAGTTTCATTCTGGCTTAAAAATTAGATCTTGTCAAAAATAGATCCACGGCAATTCGTTAACATACCTAAATCCTCTACTACCCATTACCTAATACAATTAATTGACATTATTCCGACAAATCTTGAAGAACCAAGAAAATGGATATATTTGATAGCAATTGATTTTCGTAAAGGTTTCGATCTCATTAACCATAAAATTTCAATTGGTAAACTTTCTAGTCAATTCAACGTAAGCCCTCATATAATTAGAATAATTGCTAGTTTCCTATACGGATGACAACAAATGACTAAATATAAAAGTGTTTTTTATGACCCCGTTCCCATTTTTTGTGGTGTACCTCAAGGTTAGGACCTTTGCTCTTTTTGCTTATGATTAATAATTGCACAGGATCTGCCGGATCGGTGGAAGTGTATTGGCGATTTGAGTATTACTGAAGTATGCTACCGTCATATTAAAAGTTCAGTAGCAGCAATCACTGAAGACGTACAAAATGAAGCGTCTTTGTCTGATATGCAAGTTAACCAAGAAAAAAGCGCTGTTTTAACTATTTCTTTTTTATAATCACCGCCGCAATTTGAACCAAAGTTCATTGAAAATTTGGCCGTAAAAAAACTAAAACTCCTTGGAGTAGTTATTACTGAAACCTTTAGATTGGAAGATAATACAGTAGAAATACTCCGTAAGGCAAACTCAAGCATGCACATGTTAAAGCTCTTATCAAAGCATAATGTCCCAAGTCTTCACATCCTCAGGATTTACGTCTTCCATAAGACCATAAATGGAGTACGCATGCGCACTGTTGCACTTAGGTCTAACTGCAGATCAAAATTTAAGTATTGAAAGAATCCAAAAACGCGCTCTCATATTATCCATAAAGGCCCAACAGTCCCATACTCCCTTCTTCTAAGCACGTACACAATTGATAAACTGGAGAAACGGAGGTTGAGCCTATTCCTCGAGATCGGTAAAAAAACTTATTTCGCACCCGATCTACAATGAGTTTCTCCCTCCCCCATACAACAATGTAAGGGAAAGGCAAGAGCGAGCAGTCTCTACGAAGGTCCCAATATTCCAACCAGTAGCGGCCAAACACAGCCGTTACCAAAATAGTTTTATCCCAAATACTGTTGAAATTTTAAATAACCTTTGATCATTTGTACGTGCTTTTAAATGTATATTTTATACTGATAAATTTGTGAATGACAGTACTCATCAATTTTGGTTTTGTAACCGTGAAAGTGTGAGCAAATAAATTAATATTCTATTCTATTTTAAACGATTTGTTGCGCAGGATCCGTGAAATGATAGAAGAAACTGAAAGATGCAAATCAGCCATACGATGGACTAGCTAGACAAAGCACCTTGCGCTATCAGGATTAGCCACGTGTTTGTCAGTGGATGAACGCGAAAACTGGATAAGATTGGCCGTTGGAAATTCAAAGTGATATTAGCCTTGTGTCTAGAATTCTGATTGTATTGTTAAAGGTGGTTAATCAGGCAAACAAACTTTTAATTCGTCATCCTCAGCTCAGACTTTAAGATAACAAAGATTTGGCAAAATTTATTGTTTAGATTTTGAAAGCTGTCGGTACCTACTATGCTCAGAGACTTGGTAGGTAAAACGTTACCATGCGCAACTACCTGTACAAGGTAGGGACGGAGTATAAAGTCACAAAATATTTTCGCGTGCCATCTAGGGAGACATTTTTGTTAGGCCTTAGTCCTTTTTCTTTCTTCCCTGTTTTGTTTTCGCCTCGTCTTTACAAGCTTTATTTAAATGATTTCCTTTTCTTTACACTGCTCAATTTTCCTTCTCTTGTCGAGTGCGTATCAAAACCACCATGTTGGCTTTTAATAAGTTTGATAACTATCCATAGTAGGCTGGAACACACACTATTTAGCTCATCGTCTAAATAAAATTTTGATTTATTTAGTCTAAACTGTTCAGAGTTTACTGTGTGCTATTTTTTCTTTGCTTTCTCTTTCTCCACTCCTTTATTTTCTCTTACTCCCGCTCCTTTGTTTTCTCTTACTCAATCTGGCGGGTTATAAATAAATGTACATAAATATGATGTGTATATATTCTAATTTTGAGACTTGACTCAGATAAGATGGAAAGAAAGTAAACTTGGTAAAGAGATAACCCAGTGACGCTTGTGGATCTCTCCACGGACGTTATCGATGATTCTACGTACCTCAAACATGATCCTGACGTTCGGTGGGATGGCAAGACGTTCTCCATTGGGAAGAGTTAGTAGCTTGTTATCGTCAAGAACAGAGTTCAAGTTCTCAACCCACTCGGGATCAACGTCTCCGTCAAAGATAATCCAGTGACGCTTGTGGATCTCTCCACGGACGTTGTCGATGATTTTCCTGGCAAGAGCAAACAAATTAATTCCGAGAATCCGAGCGATAAACGGTTTTGCAACATGACGGGAACAGAACACCATTACTAGTGCTCTATTCAGACATAGAGAGCGTGTTCCATCCTGCTTACCGTAGTTACTACGCATGATGTCACGAATTCTGGCTTTTTGCCGTCAAGGCTGGAACGATTTTCTATTTTCCAGCAGAATATCATACCACGGGCGAATCCGACCAATCACGTTACAGAGATCCGTACTTACTACGCTTACTACGCTCCCGAGCGTGGTAAGCAAATCGTTGTTACTATTTCGAGAAACTTGGAACGGTCAGCGTAGTAACTATTGGTGAGGTTGGAACGGAAATAGTAACTAATAGTTAATATTTGTAGAAGGGTGGAACACGCTCAAAGAGAAAGCTAGTGGGAAAGACATTTCGAGGGTGAGCTATCTAGATGATAAGCCATTGGTCTGCAAAAAAAGACTACGACTAAATCGACTTGCAGGTGTTTTCCACGTCAAATGCCTAAATTATCCGTTCCTTCATTAACACCTTCAATCCCACTATTTTTCTTTACTGCCCAGTTCTCTGTTGCTGATAGTCGAGTGGGTTAGCGCACCGAACTCAAAAGCGATGGGTCAATGGTTGGAATCTCAGTGGTTGAGGGCGAGGTTTAGTGGCGGTTCCCTTAAAGGACCTCTCGCACTGTTCACTCTTGAACTTGTAGTATTTTAAAATATTCAAATACTTTAAAACTAGGCTGTGCTTTCAACAAATAACCCACGGTTTTGGCTGTTTTAAGCCTTTTCCGAGATCAGTTGACTTACAGCCAAAACAGGGAAACAATTTACATAACCGGTTTTTCTGATGGAAAAACTTCTCGCAGACAACCGTTAACAGCGTGATAGACATCGAAGATAGCAAAACACGGCCAGTGAGAAAATCACCGTGGTTTTGTTAAGAGGGGTTGGAATGTACCGGACAAATTGGGGTCTCCGGTTTAGAAATATATGGCATGATTATGGAAGTAGGTTGCGTTAGTATTATAGATAAGACAGGTCCTTTAAGACAGAAAACCTAGGAAAAAGCAAGGAATGAGTCGGCTGATTGCAACCAACCACGCACTGCATTCCCGGCCGATGGGAGAGTATAAGGAGATCGGCACCTGCGCTAAGCGAACCTTCATGGGTTTGCATGCGAAAGTTTGCTTTCTTTTGTTTGCCCAGTGATTCCACGCAACACAATGTGGATTAGCTGTGATGTTAGAAGACGCTCAATGATCACTCGGTACATACGTCGCTTTAGCAAATACCGTAGATATTCTGTTTGCCTTTTTGGTGTTTTATTTACACAGTGTAAAAATGTTCAATTATAAACATGACAGTGGCTGCCGATTAAGGGAGGGAAGGGGAAGCCCGGAGATGTGTACGGTACCTCATTTCAAAATGGTAATTAGCATCGAAAACGCTCAATGACAAGTCGTAGATACGTCACACTGGCCAATACCGGAGATAATAGTTTGCATTTTTGCAGATACCATGGTATCTGATACCACGGTCTAAAGTCGTTTTTGCAGTTATCATGGTATCTGATACCACGGTGAAAAGGCGTTTTTGCAGTCATCGTGGTATCTGGCTAGTTATCGTCGTATCCGATATTCAGATACCACGGTCCGAACGCGGTAACTGATCGTGGTATCTGAAAAATTCATCTCACTTTCATCAATTTTTGTCAAATTGGTGGGAAAGAAGTTTGGCAGTTAGTGATGTGACTGAATATCAGTTTTTATTTTGGGATGACGTTGAAAAGCGCAATTTCGGCGATTGTCGTTTTTGCAGAGCAACCGTACATCAGATACCATAGTAACTGCAAAAACGACTAATTGAAGATCCAGTTACCACGCACCAAACGCAACTAATGTGTTTCGCATTCATTGCTGGTATGGCCAGAACAGGGAGACAACTGCAAGCTGCAGTGCAATTTACAAAGAAAATATGAATAATGGAACTATGTTTAGTTCACGGACCCCTCTTGCGCTGCCAAACATGGGTTCGTTGCTGCGCCACCACGGTCGCACACGTGGGTCGCTACATTTCTCAGCATTTAACCACGGCGCTCATCTGTTTTCAGTTTTTCGGGAGAACAAGCGCTACGAGCTCATATGGCACTTGTTACGAGTAGGCACGGCTCGGTTATGTCAATGATGTATGTAGTGTTTGCTAGGTGTCTTCCCACCAAGTTTCATCCCGATCCCTCCACTCATAGCGTTTTCCAACAATTCCGGTTGCCCCCTCCAGCTCCCCCCAAAAGTCACCGGATCCGGTCCGGATTTTAAGTGGGTCGTCTGAGGCACGAGGTCTTTCCAAATATCAAGTTTCATCGAGATCCGGTCACCTGTTCAAAGGTTATAAATACCTCAAGATTCCGGATTCCCCCTCCCTCCACTCCCCCGACAGTGCCCGACTCGGCTCGGTCATGTCAATGATGTATCTAGTGTTTGCTAGGTGTCTTCCCACCAAGTTTCATCTCGATCCCTCCACTCATAGCGTTTCCCAAGATTTCCGGTTGCCCCCTCCAGCTCCCCGGATCCGGTCCGGATTTTAAGTGGGTCGTCTGAGGCATGAGCTCTTTCCGAATATTAAGTTCCATCGAGATCCGATCATCCGTTCAAAACTTATAAATACCTCAAGATACCGGATTCCCTCTCCCTCCACAGTGCCCCAAGATTTCAAGTTGCTCCCTCCAGCTCCCCCCAAAAGTCACCGGATCCGGTCCGGATTTTAAGTGGGTCGTCTGAGGCATGAGGTCTTCCCCAATATCAAGTTCCATCGAGATCCGATCACCCGTTCAAAAGTTATAATATTATATATTATTAGTTATAGTGCCCGAATCGGCTCGGTTATGTCAATGACGTATCTAGTGTTTGCTAGTTATCTTCCCACCAAGTTTCATCTCGATCCCTCCACTCATAGCGTTTCCCAAGATTTCCCGTTGCCCCCTCCAGCCCCCCCCCCAAAAGTCACTGGATCCGGTCCGGATTTTAAGTGGGTTGTGTGAGGCATGAGGTCTTTCCAAATATCAAGTTTCATCGAGATCCGCTCCCCCGTTCAAAAGTTATAAATACCTCAAGATTCCGGATTCCCCCTCCCTCCACTCCCCCCACGGTGCTCGGATGGGGTAAGTGACTATTTCCAACTTAATCCTTTGGAGTCCCTGATACGCCTGCCAAGTTTTATCGTCCTAGCTTATTTAGAAGTGCCCGAACTAGCAAAACCTGGACAGACCGACGGACGGACAGAAATTGCGATCGCTATATGGCACTTGGCCGAAGGGCAAGTGCCATAAAAAACAACTATTTTTGCTCGAAGCCGGGGCAGAGGCGGGACGCGCTAATAAGAGGCTTTTCTATGACTAGGCAAGTACGGGTATTTTTGAAGAACACTTCTTCCGGACCACATTGCTATCTCCACTATAGTAATCTGTGTGCTTTCCGTGATTTCCGAGATGTATAGCACACTTGTATGAACAGAACTGAGAAAACAGATTGATAAGCCCTTTCGGTCATGTTTAACCATGACATCATGGCTTGATAAAGGTTTCTGTTTGCATTTGGCCTTTTGCTTTTACTGCGTAAAATGTTCAGTTACAGACACGACAGTGGCGGCCACTGGGGCAAGGGAGGGGGCATCCCTGCGATTTAACATGATTTATTTCGAACTAAAATCAGCACCAGCAGTAAGTTTATTGCAAGTTGCTTCAACCAAATTTTATTGTTCCAAAACACCTCGTACTATATATATTACCAAAAAAACTAATATTTTGGGAATCCGAAAACGTAAGTGAGGGATACCTTTGACTTCGTAAAAGTTGTCCGTCTGTCCGTCCTTGTGTAAGCATGATAACTCTTGAAGGGAATGAGATATCTTGTTCAAACTTAGTGTGAAGATTTTTTGGGTCAAAGGACAGGTAAAGTTCGCAGGGGTTCTCGGCGTCCATGAATGGACTGAGTGTTTTGATTATGTGTGATTTATCTTCTTATTTTGTTAATAAACTCATTGAACTGCATATGGGCTTCGTAATTAAGGGACAAACAAAATATTTTTTAAAAGTATAGTCGATTATGGGGTAAGCAGACATGCTGAATCCGTATATGATAATTATTTTCTCACCGGACAAATAGTTTGCCCGAAATCCGGCCCAAACCTGAAAATTTGTGAAAGTATAGGTTTTGCTTGAAGTTAATTAGAGGTTTTGTACAAGAGTAAAGAGACATGCTGAATCTCCAGACATAGAGTTCACCCAGAATATAGTGATGCATCCCTCCCCCTCCAGATAACATTGCTATGTTTCTTACGCTTATTTGTCTCCGTGTTTCTTCGGAATTTAGCACCTTCAGATTGTGCAGTTTCTAATGTCTCCGCGTCTAGGCGTACGTGCGGTGGTAATAAAATAATGTTTCTTGCGTAATAAACTAAGAATTAATCTGAGAGTCGTCGGTTGGAAGCGAAGAGAGTAACATTGAAGTGTAGTAGTTAGTAGGTAGTGCCGTGAACATGATTGTAAGGACGGACAAAGAAGGAGACATCACCTCACCGGCTTTCTTGTAGATTACTTGAATCAGGCTTCACTCGTCAACTAAGAACAGCGGGAAGATTTCCCAGGTTCTTACCTGTGGCCTCACCTGTTTTCTTGTAGATTATTTGAGTCGGGATTTATTTAGGTTAGAGCTCCTCTCCTGGTTCTCACAAGGTCCCTCTTTCCCCAGTGCTCATCCCTGTTAATTTGTACTATTGTTCTTATTGTATTATACAGACTCAACTTGATTTATTTATATTCCTGCATCCGAACAATCGAACATACCGAGCCCCTTTGAGACTAGGCCAGGCCACGCTTCCAGGTCAGTCTCGGTATAGGTCATGCTAACCATATACCTTCCCGAATAAGCGAAACAGCTTCAATACAACTAGCTTCAGTAATATTGTCCCTAATATCAGCTTCAGTAACTTAATCAGCTTCAGTATAATCCGGCCAAAACCGGAAATTTTTTTGAAAGTAAAAGTTTCATGCATTGCTCGGGCTCAAGGAGTATCCGATGCCGGGGTAAAGAGACATCCAGAATCCATGTATGAAAATTATGTTCTCCCGGATAAATAGTTGGCCGGGAATCCGACTAAAACCAGACAATTTGCTGAAAAGCAACTGTTTAAATTTGCTAAAAAGTAAATTTTTGGGATCCCATCGAAACCTTTGGTCTTATTTATATTGTCAGGCATACTTATATACTATATCCGTTGTTGTTTTATCGACAGGCACGACAGACGTATATAAAAATATGACGAATTCAGTATAGAACGACAAATACAACATACATACTTCATACAAGAATGCGACGAAGTTCGAAAAATACTGAGAAATCTAAGATACGCCCAGCCAAGCGGGAACTCCGATTACTGTGTTTGTGTCTGCATAACCGTTTCTGTCCCAAAGGCCTTTCCAACTGACACAGTTTTAAATGTACTGAAACCGATCCTAGGACAGAGGTACAGACTAGACCAATTTATCATAATAATAATAATACAAAGCAAGAGAAAAGGCGTTCGCCTCTAAATAACTCTAAGAAATTATGAGTAGTCGAACTGATCAGAGTTAAAAATCCCATCAACAATGCACTTGAAACTATTGATCGATTCAGCATTAATTGCATCTTCGGTAAGCCTGTTAAAAGGATCAACAATTCTGTTGCCAAAACCCCACTTAAAACGTCCTTGTGGAATCTTGATTTAAGATTATCATGGGAGGGACCTTACCTCAAAATATGCGTGAAAAGACCATCCGTCCACTCCCTGGTGTTTGGATCGAGAACACCGTATAGCGATTCCTTCGACATAGCCTTCGGGTCGATAACATGGCTTACTCCTTCAGTTCCTTCATATCTCTCAAGGGCCTTCAGCAAGACCCTCCAGGCGGTAGACTTTCCAGAACCACTCGGACCAACCATCATCAAGCCGTGATTCAATTGGCTAATCTGGAAAAGCTGGAGGACCTTGCCCATCCAATCGGCACCGAGCTCTTCTTCTTCACCGCTGATGAGGTACTGCTCCTTGCAAACCTTCTTCAGTTCTGCCTTGAGACCTGTAAAGAACCACCAGGTATGAGGGCAGAGCCAAATAACACTGAAGAGTAGCACCAAGATTCGAAGAAACTGACACACACTCGAATAGCAGCGACACTAGCGATAAAGAACCTCCCTGTTGACAATCCGTCCTGCACTAGCACTGGCTCCAAATAACTTCATATTCCGTACAAAAAAAGGAGAAGATACAACCTCCCCTGTTTCGTCTGTTTTCAGACCACATCTTAGCTCTACTATAGAAACATGTAAATCCGCAAGTTTCTCTCACTTTAAATGCCTCAAGCTTAGTGGGTGGCGGTATGAGTATGGACCGTTTGCCAAGGAAGGAAAGCATAGGTCTTGTAGCTACTCCCTAGTGTTAATTTGCTCTGTGTGAGGGTAACCGCCGACCGTTTCAGTTCAGCTCTAAGCAGCAATTTCACGACCATCAATTAACAATATGGCAGGAGACAAACAATCGAAGAAAGGTGAGGGTTTGAATCTTGGAAGACGTACCTGACATTTCTGCACTATTGTAGACGACCCCAGGGAACACATCAGCCAGTAGAGAAAACAAAAGTGGAATATCTTCAGCAACGAGCTTGGGAACTACGCTTTCGAAGACTGACCGGATCAGAATCTAAAAATGACGTGCATCACAGAACTGTTAATGAAGCACAGGAATAAACATACAAATAAAAGGCAACATCTAATGGTTCTATAGTCCAACGGAAACGGTTGATAGGTATAGAAATTCACAATGCAAAATTTTGTCGAAGTATATTTCTGGTAACGGGTAAATACTTCACTTTAACGGTAGTCAAATCGATCGAATACAAAATAAAACATGTCGCGAGGAAATATTAAAAGGCATTTTTTACGCAGTCTTCGTAATCCTATGTCGTTCCAAGAACCTAAGATCGTCAACCGAACTTGCTTGCGAAAATCGTTAAAGGACCCATTGTACCTATAATACCAATGTAGGCTACTACCGTAATCGCTCCATCAATTTTCGAACCCGGATACCCGAATTCCATCAAGCACATTATAAGCCCCTAATGACACCTCACTGATTTTCACACTTGCCTCGTAGTGCTATTATCGTTACATACAGGTTGCAAATCATTCCCCCCACGATTATTTGCGAGAAGCTCACTCGTCAGAAAAAAATATTAACACTGTTCCCTTCTTTGGCTATAAGTCAATGGACCTGGAAAAAGACATAAACACCAAAGCCATGGGTAATTTGTTCAAGACTGAAAATAGTTTTAAAGTGTCAACTATTTTGGAATACTGAAAAATAAACAGTAAATAGTGCAAGGTGTCCGCCAACTTTCCTTATGTATCCTAAAATCAACGAACCCCAAATGTATCGTAGATGTCTGTAAATATCTGATCACTATTATCATTATTATTATGGTAAATAAAAGCTGAATAGTATTGTAGTACAACATGTGCTGAAAGAAGCATATGTTTGTTTCCATGGAAAGTGACAGAGCCAAATAATTGGAGAAAACAATACCTCTTGTTCCGGTAGATTTTTTGCAATTGCCCCCTCGTCAGCTGTTTCCTCACGGCTAGCCATCTCATTCTTGATTTTCTGGACAAGATCTCGCTTCACGTTACCGGCGGACACAAGAACAGACTTGAGGGCCCGGAGACCAAAGTCGTAGTGAGACTGGTTGGACAGCTGCTCCTCGCAGAGCCTAAAGAAGCAATGAAAAAATCAAACTAACAACCTGCGAAAGAAAATCTGCAACTGCGGCAACCAGGGCTGTTTCGGTGTTAAAGCGCTATCCAGAATAAGGATAGGTTATTTCCGTTACTGTTAGTTTCTTCTGTATCTGCCCCGGTCCCACAGTAATTCTAAGATTATTAAATCTTACGGAGCCATTGACATTTTGTCACGGCTGCAAGATTTGCATTCTGATTTCCGTCAGAAGTCTTGTCTACGTCTGTTGCCGCATCACCGACTGATTAGACTTTTTGGCTGATAGCTGATGTGTATTGTCTGTTTGTATGTTATTTTCTTGTTGTCTTTTGTTCTTTTCTTTTTATTTCTATTTATCTCTTCTACTCCACACTCTTATGTTGTAAAACATTTTGTGGGTTATAAATACACTTACTTACTTACTTACTTACTGTATTTTTTTCGCCTCCTTTTTCCTTCTAAGTTCGTATGAACTTTATTCACTTATCTTCTTTATTAGTTTATATCCAGGCCTTTACGAGTTTCTTCCCCTTTCTGGAACAATTTTTTTGTTCATACTGTAGTAAATTTAGTATAGGCCAATAAATACCTGATTTGCAAAATAACACAAGAGATCGCGAAAACATACACACAGGACATGCAAAGACATACGATAAAAACGTCACGTTTTGAGCCTGGAGAAGACCCATGCCGCAAGAAGGGCCGAAATATAGCTCTAATAAAATTCAGCTGACGTATCCGTTTTTCGCTAGAGAATAAGAGAATTTTAACATGTATATTTTACGTTTGTATTTTATTCATACTCCGCTTTTACGCAAAAAGCGGGTCATAAATAAATAAATAAAAAATAAATAAAAAATATAACATCGTAAATTGGGTTAGTGGGTTTGTCCCAGCGCCTGAAACACGTTTTTGGGGAAAGACCTCTAAATCCCCTCACCGAGGTCGGATGCGATTAAGTCATATACATATTGCACCTAAGGATTCTGCTCCTACTTCATAGATATAGATAGATGGATATCGCTTTTATTCTTTTCGAACTGGCATGGTGAATTCAAAATTTGTCGAAATCGTCATATGTACATGTAAACACTCATATATAAATATGTTAATATAAATATGAGCTTCACACAGAAAGGCGCCCTTCCTACAGAAGGTAAAACACAAGCATTCTATTGACAGCACTTACTTAAAGAATGGTACGATCTTCTGCGCGAGGGTCTCCGCAGTTCTAAACCCTTGACAGAACAGCATAACTTCAGCGATCAGTTGCTTGTCTGGCTTGTTCATGGCCAGGGGCCTGAAGAGCTGTTTCAAGTTGTCCGGAAGGTTGGAACGGCCAGCGTATCCAGGGTTCATTGTGATGAAGATCGCCATGTCGGAGGAGATCTTGACGGTCTTACCGACGAGGTCAACAGTGAAAACTGAAAGGAAGCTCGTTGTTATTCAAGCTTTTTGAAGTTCAATGGGCGGATCAAACAATCATGATACCATATTACCACCCCCTAGAATACAATGTTACATCACAAATCAGCAGATTCCTCCACAACTTATTTTCGCTAATATATCATTACGCCGTTTTATGCTGACTGCCATACTCCGATTTACTAGCTTCGAGAAATATAAGCTGGACTTTCTTTTTTCTTATCCATGCGTTGTTACCATATACTCCGGATTATTTCGATTGTTGACAAATATTCGTAGTAATGGTGCTAACTGAGAATTCCTTGTAAGCTCTGGAATCAGCTGCAAGTAGGTCGGTTATATTTGTACATTTTTGGCAGTGTTGTAACTTTACATCCAGAAAGCAAAAAATTCTTTGGTAGTACAAACAACAGAAATGTTCATCAGATAAACTGGAACAATCTTCCAGCTACAGAGACTGTTTGTTTAGCAGCCATGGGCACTCTTATCACTCAGCTCTAAAAAACGATTGATTTTCGTACATGGCCGACAGTTTTTGAATTTCCGCGCCTTGCAGTGCCATGCTCTGAAATCGTCTCTGCCAATACGCCGAAGAGTGCGTGACAAGCGATAACAAGAAAACGGCTTATTTTTGAAGCGCTATCTAATGGAAGTCAGAAATGTGTATGTGTGAAGCATTTTATAAAAATCAAAGCATAGTTAGTGCCCATTGTGCATTAAATATTCCTTCAGCCCACCTGACCGCGACTTATATTTGACGGTGGAAAACCGATAAGTCAGCTACATTTTATTAGAGCTACATTTCGACTGTCCTCTTCAGGCTCAAGCTGGAAAATTAACTTGTGGAGAAACAATTAAAGGACCCGTCGTACCTACAATGGGGATGCAGCCCACTTCCTTAACTGCATTCATTGATTTTTAAACCGGAGACCCAAATTTCATGTGTCACATTTTAAACGAGCTAACAACACTTGCACTTTGCACTTGCCGCGATTCACTATTTTCCAGGTGCATGAGTGCCCATGTATCATGCTAATTATGCGTACAATCGGTTATCTGAAATTTGGCGAGTTCTCGCTAGAAGTTCATGGACCTGGGAAAAGGCTTAAAACAGCCAAAACCGTCGAAATTTGTTAAAAGTATAGCACAGTTTTACAGTATTCGGATAGTTCACAATACTGGAATATAAACAGTGGGTAGTGAGAGGTGAGCTTTAAAGATTTAAGTAAAAGCTTTAGTTAAAGCTGTCACGTACGTCAACCGAATGGCTGGCTTCAACTGACTTCATTTCTGCTTCGAATGGTGCATTATTGCGTTTTGCCAATCGATTCCCGGTTTGCGTCGAAATTTGTAACCCATTGGAGCGTCAGCAAATCAGCAACTATAGAAAAACAGGCAAGAAAACGTGACTGGTACCCTCTGTGTAAGACAAGTTTTGAGTCACTGAGGCAAGGGCGACCGAAGGCTAGCTTCTGCTTACACCCGCCATAATAAACGGCCTGGGATGGAAAATACAAATTCAGATTCAAATCAAACCTTCGATCCTTCTAATCGGATTCCGATCTTTTCAGTACCATACAGATTCAGTCAAGATTCTAAAACTAATGGTGCATTTACACACAACGTAAACCCGAGCGGATCGTAAAAACCGAGCGGATTTTCCGATCGTTTTTTTATTGAAAAATTTTTCTAGCTCTGAAAAATTTTTCTAGCTCTGAAAAATTTTCTAGCTCTCCGCTCGGATTTGCTTGATCTGGTCGGTTTTTGAGCATCGTTTTCAAGAAAATGAGTGATGATCAGAAAGTTTTAGATCTGTTTATTCTGGTCCAAGGGCATCCCAGCTTATATGACCCTGCTGACCCTGGCTTCAAAAAAAAACAAAGAAGAAAGACCTAATATGGGATTCTATTCCAACACAGCTGCCTTTGATCGATTACAATTTGCAAACCATTCGTAAATCCACCATAAGTCTTTAGTATGACGAATCTGCTCAAATTGTGATTCACTCCTTACTGTTCATATACTAAATTGTTATCGCAGCGATTCGCGGATGGCAGCTTTATTAGCCTTAATCGTTACAAATTTCTACATTCATGGGAAGAAAATGCTTGCTTAGATAACAGAATTGCTAGCTTTGCGCTTGCCTTTTTTTATTGCTCGTCCGCTTACACCATGCTCTTTAGTCGATACGGGCAGTCACTAAAAATACTTTCGCGATTGAGGAAAATCGGTAGTGCTAAAGCAGACCGCCAACACATGTCTGAGTATGTTGAGCAAAATAAAAACAGGCCCAACACGCGTACTCAAACCCAGCTAAGTTAACAAATTATCCAGCGGTTGCAACAGAAAGATATGTTAACTCGTTTGTGCCGTACTTTGTTCGTTCGTTTAACAGTTCTTAGTCGTGTTTATCTGGTGTTATTTGTCATTTGTCATTGGCCATTGTATATCCGGTTGAAACTGTTAGGTTGACTTACCTTTGCTAGCTCTCTTTGCTGGTTTGGTCAATAAACGATATATAATATATTCCCTGAGCGCTAACAACAGCGTGAAGACGCCCTATGGTATGTTATTGGCGAGCAGCGCCTAAACATTCTTAAAGGACACCTGAACAATGAAACCATACTCGAACACACCATGGAAAATGCATTTACCGACATGGCCACGGAGACGTGACGTTTTTAAAATAGCGATGTTCGTTTCTGGAGGTTTGCACATGCAGACTCCAAGACAAAAAGCGAAATTCATTCAAATCTTGTACTGCGCTGGCCGGATCCTATTGGAATTTCTTCTAGATATACGTTTGAGCTAAACTGGTTAAAAAATATTCCAGAAGAAGGGTTGATTGGAGACATTTGTTCATTTCTAAAATTGTTCGGTTCTGAAATAAGGACAGATGCATAATGGAGCAAATTATCATAGCTTGGAAACACTATTTCGTATTTGGATTGGGTTTTCTGCAGGCAATGTTAACGGAAGTCATACAGATAGGGATGATACTTGGTACTATTCCTTCACGTGTCCTTTAATGCAAGGATTCAAATTTACGGCTTTCTTACCATCTGATTCCTTCTTCGAGTCTTTCTGACTCTTCAGCGCCTCCTGGATTGTCTGAATTTGCTGCGACACAGCCGATAACATACGCTCTTCAAGCCGGTTGAACTCATCAAAACAACCCCAAGCTCCAACCTGTAAAGGAACCGGTTACGAAGACTGCGTTACTTAAGGCGTATTCTCGCCGTTCCCCGCGGACTCCACTTGAGGAGTCCCCGCGTTTTTGTTTGTCCCGGGGAATCACTCCCCTTATTCTCGCGAGTCCCCATGGACGGGGAATGCTCCGATTATCATCACCATCACTAAAAGGACTCCCTTTCAGATTCGGAGGGGAATCAATTTTTGCTGGTGTTGGTGCAATATGAAATTAATTAAAAACAGTCAGAAGAAACAAAACCAAAATTAAAGTGTATCAAGACTAATTCCATCGACTGCATATTCTTTTTTCGAACAAAATCCGTTGTGGAAGCATTCCCCGTGTTTTCGCTGTTTTCTGTACGCGTAGTCCGCGTGGAGTGACTCCCTCTATTCTCGCCGTTCCCTTCGATTCCCCGAGGAGTCCTCGGGGAACGGCGAGAATACGCCTTTAGCGACATATCCCCCAAATTACACCGCTTTCACATTGACGCATTGAACCCTTCACACTAAGCTACGCAACCTCTGAGTTGTGGTTGCGTCAACGCAATGCAGAGCTTACGCAGACAAATAAAACGCAACTTAAAGTTTAACTGAAAAGGGCTAGGATACGACAGTCTAGTTACCCATCACTTGTTCGCTTAGATAATCTTGAAAACCCGATGAAAAAGCGTTAGTTTGTTTTTCTGATATTTCCAAATAATCGATTATCCCATTGTGCTTGCCGCTCTTCCCGTTTTTGTGATATCTCTATGGTGCCTTGAACATTTGGCAACAACACCAGCGGCAAACGAGTAAATAAATTGTGTATCAAATAAACAAAGAAGTGTCTGCAGTCTGGAGTCTGCAGTGCCAAAAACTAGTGCTAGCTAGTGAGGTGTCTTGTGTAGTGATAGTTTAGTGATTTTCGCGGGCGAATTGTGGACGGATTCACCATGGGAAAGCGTCCACATTCCCAACGTCCCTACTGAAGACTACTGTGGACAGAATGAAAATCCCCAATAGGTTTCGTAATAATTCAATGTATTTGAATCTAAGATGTAAAAACAAGTTGCCTGTTCAGTTGAACTTTAAGAATTTAACCAAGTTCTATTCTTGCGTTTCATCGACGCGTACACATCAAATTTGTCAGTGGAAAATGGAAGTTTTGAAGAACGTTTTGCTGACGATGAAGAAACACTTGGTATAGTGAAAGAAATTAAAATATAGCAGAAGACCAAGAAAGGAAATATAAATGAGAACCCAGCGAGAAAGCTTCTCGCACAGGTGTCAAAGATACGCTGCGCAACCTGTACGTAACGCAAGACAAACACAACGCATCGCAACAAGGCGTCAATGGGAAAACGGATTAGGGATGAGGGACTGCAAAATGCAAAACTGTTTAATACAACAGGGAACGTAGAACATTGAACAAGGAACTCCCTCCAAGTCCTTTGTACCCTACTTCGTACACCACTTCAATTCTATGTAGTAATTAACAAGGCAAATTGTATATATTAAGTGTCAACTGTGAATTTTTAAACTTCTTATCAAAGTGTCTTATAGTGTTATTATATGTATCGGTGGTAAACTGTACGACAATCCAATGATAGTGAATGAGTTTTACGAGCTATTACGGGAATAAAAGGTTGAAGTAACAGAACCGATAGAGCAAGAGATTTTTATTCCGTATTTACACTTATTTTCTAACGATCATTACTGGATGCTCCCAATAACTGCAAATAAAACTAACCTGGCAAAGACCGGTGAAAATTCTGCCCATAGCCTGGAAATCAAACGTCTCATCGCAGTTGAAGACAAGAACGAAGCGCCCAATCTGGTGACCAAGAGCTTTGACTGACTCGGTTTTCCCGGTACCCGCAGGACCTGGAAGAAAAGACTGCTCTTGAACACTGGATGATACTGGTGGGACAGGGCAGCGTTGGTGATTCGACGGACAACTTTGCTGACGTCAGAAATCTTGCTAACACCTTTTTCGTTTTATTAAAGTTTAACCGAAAAGGGCTAGGATACGACAGTCTAGTTACCCATCACTTGTTCGATTAAATAATCTTGAAAACCCGATGAAAAAGCGTTAGTTTGTTTTTCTGATATTTCCAAAAAATCGATTATCCCATTGTGCTTGCCGCTCTTCCCGTTTTTGTGATATCTCTATGGTGCCTGGAACATTTGGCAACAACACCAGCGGCAAACGAGTAAATAAATTGTGTATCAAATAAACAAAGAAGTGTCTGCAGTCTGGAGTCTGCAGTGCCAAAAACTAGTGCTTGCTAGCTAGTGAGGTGTCTTGTGTAGTGATAGTTTAGTGATTTTCGCGGGCGAATTGTGGACGGATTCACCATGGGAAAGCGTCCACATTCCCAACGTCCCTACTGAAGACTACTGTGGACAGAATGAAAAACCCCAATAGGTGTTGTAATAATTCAATGTATTTGAATCTAAGATGTAAAAATAAGTTGCCTGTTCAGTTAAACTTTAAACAACGTTCGCATTTTTGATAATAATAATATTGCATTTAAAGCCTTAGGGCCATATACATACAACAAAACAAAAAACTTCATAATTACTTCTAATATATCACTACATAAACTAAACTGCACTCGCCCGGTCAACTTTTACTTTAACACTTTGCAACACAAATCTACATAACGCACTAATTGCTCCTGGAGATGTGCTCTTCAATATATCAGGAAACAGTATCTCTCTTACCCCCCAGCAAGATTCCCTTAAAAACGAGAGTTCGCGACACAGTGCAACCAAACGGGCTAGGTCATCATCGCCTTCACCGCAGAGTGAGCAGGGGCTGTTCGTACTGGGGGAAACACTTTTTTTCTTGTCAAACTTACTTTTCCCGTGTACTGGCCGACATTTCACTCTCAACTAGTGTCCTCCCAACTACACTAACATCCAAGCCCGTATCCAGGAGGGGTTCGACCCCCCCCCCCCCCCGAAACATACAAAACTACTAATTTGTATAGGCTTTTCACTCTGAATTATGTCTTTTTTTTGTCCGCCCCTCAGGCAACCCCCCCCCCCCCCGAAATAAATCCCTGGTCACATGATGAATCATCCGCTTGTACCGCATTCGTATATTCCTACGATTTTGGATCTGCGACTTGTTAGTAGATTAACACCTGGAAATGTCCTTCTAAGAAACTTGGAAAATCTGTTGAAGGGCAACTGAACTTTTTCACCTTATTTTCTCTGCGAACCGTGCTTGACAAAAAAAAAAGTACCAACTGCGGTCATTATAAAGGTGAAAGGCCCTACATTAGATCAATATTTATAAACAGGAAGTTTTATACAGTGCAAAGACGTTCGGGTAAGCCTCAACAATAAATGGCACATTCCAGAACCACAAACGCTTAGTGCCCTTCAAACTCTGCTCATATTTGTTAAAGCCAATGAAATTTTAGCTCACTTCAGTAAATTTGACGCGTTAGAGTTTCATTCCGGCTTGACCCAGTACCGTCGTGGGCGTCATCACCAGGGGCGTCGCTACACTGTCAGAAGTTTCATAACAGATAGCGTATAAACACTTTCAAGAATAACACCTTTTCACGTAGAAATAAAGTGTTATGACCAATTAAGTTTACACTATTTCGTGCCTAGATCTCCAAAAACACCTTCAATTGGTAAAAATACTAACGGGAATGAAAGAAACATAACAGATAACATCCCAAAGTGTTATCTGTTGAAACCGCGCATCCTTCTGTTGTCGTTATGTAACTTCGGACAGTGTAGTATTTTTACCTAATGAAGGTTTTGTTGGAGATCTAGGCACGAAACAGTATAAACTTAATTGGTCATAACACTTAATTTGTAAGTGAAAAGGTATTATTCTTGAAAGTGGTTTGCGCAATCTGTTATGAAACTTCTGACAGTGTAGTCAAAACTCGAGGGGGGGGGGGGGGGTCTGAAGGGCTCGGGCAGGGAGCTGAGTATCTTAAAATATACGACTGGGATGTCCGGAAGGGCCATGAGTCATACCAGTTAGAAACAATAGCCAAGAAACGCAACACTAAATCCCCAAGCCCCGAAATTTCAAGCCTAAAACCCGAATGAAATGACGTGACTTTCCAGTAGATAGAGCCTACTATGAAAGGCGCCGCAGGCAAATTCTGTGGAATCCTGCATGACCAGACCGCTTTTTCGGATCCCAAATGAAGGTAAGGGCTACTTAGCAGGATCTGCCCGTCTGTCTTTGTTCACGACGATTCCAGATAAATGTGAGACATTTAGATTGAAGTTGGATAATGTGCTTCAGTTCGAGCCTTTCCAAAAAAGAAGTACTGATCATCCAGAAAAAAACTGAAATGGAGTTGACTTGTTCTGAATTTACAGTTCAAACACAAAATAAAATCAAATGACGTATAGGAATAATCAGACCCATCATTTAATCTTCTCTCATTGCTCACGAAGCCGTTTATTTTTTAACGTCGGACAGGAGAAAAATTCTTATCATTAAATGCCTTTCGACTAAAATACAAAGGATCTTTAAATGAAACTAACAAACCAATGGAAAGGTACGCCACAAGCAAAATCAGCCTGATTTTTACTTGAATCGAGAGATACTAGTAGACAACAGATCGTGGTAAAACTTAAATTAAAACTGTGTGTTGCAGGGCGAAATTCAAGATTTGTCTTCCGTCGGTCATGGAAGTTCTAATAGAAGATCTAACAACTACACTTCTCATTCTGACAAAATATGAATAAAAAATCTCTTCGTATCTGAACGACCAGAAATAGCCTGCATCTCGAAACACGCGACTGAGAATACAATTCCTGAAGTTTCAGACGCTCGAGAACCCAGAACAGCCGACGCCTTAATAGCTAGCTTTTCTGACTTTTCCGGGCGCACTGCCAGCCCCCCCTTTAGCTTTTCTGGATGAGCGCCCAGATGAGCTGAATTTTCGTGGTCGGGCGCTCCGCAAGCGCCCGTTTTAGCTAAATTTTTGTGGTCGGGCGCTCTGCGAGCGCCCGTTTTAGCTTTCTTCTTTCTGCGAGGGGAGAGGGGGGGGGGGGCGGTGGTACCGCATACCCCTTTAGCGACGCCCCTGTTCATAACTCGACGTTGCGGAAGTTTAAAAAAAAGGAGTAAGTCTGTATGACGAGGTTTGGCAAGTGTATTCCAAACCATGTCCGGAAATAAATCCCAGGAAAGGAAGGAAACAAATGGAAAATCACACACCGTAATGGAAAATCACATATTATCACATATCACAATAGAATCATATATACCAACTGATATCAGAACACTTACCGAACGGGGAACCTCCGAGTTTCGCCTCTAAGGCTTGGGTCATGGTCAGATAGCAACGATCCGTCAAAGGGGTCTGCACAAGCCTGTCTTGAACTCCAAGATACTCAAATCCGTAGTAGAACTTAGCATTAGCCATCTCGACGCGAAGTTGCTTCATAACGGCTTGTTCTTTACCGTCGAAGTAGAAACGCATCTGGCAAATCCACTCAAATGCCTTTTGGGACGTCACTCCTAGCTGGAGGAGCTTACGCGTGACGGTACGTTTGTGAACATACTCGTTAATCTAAAACAATGATTCGTAAGTCAGTCCTCGAGGATTGAAAAAATACAAAAACGTGCTCCGAATCATCCTTGGCGAAAAAAAAACCTGCACTAGGAATCGGCAGTGTTGAAGCTAAGCTTAACATTCCTGGCCGATGGAAGACATGCACTAACCTTGAAATTTGGTCTCCAGTGACTAGAATACGAACAACACCGCGACGCCATTCTACAAACTTTTAAACGGAACTGTACATAGACCAAGCACTGAATATTATTCACAATTTCTTGTTCTTTTTGTATTGTTGCGGGCGTACCAGCTTTGTAATTGCTATGCTTTTATAGTATGGTGAATAAATCTGATAAATATTCCTCAGCCCAAGCTGACTGCGAATCGTATTTGACAGTGCAGAACGGACACGTAAGTTGAATTTTATTACACTTATATTTCGGCTATGAGAGCTACATTTAATAAATCTGAACTAAAAAACAAGAGCTGAAAGCTCATATGGCACTTGTTGGAACTGTTAGCATGTTTCCCCCCCCCCCCCCAGTGGTCAGACCCACTCCAGACTTCAAACTGAACGTTTGAGACACTCGTTCTTGACACTTGTCAAGTTTCATGCACGTCCGATCACCCCCAAGTTATGAATGTCACCAGATTCCGGATTCCCTATCCTTCTACTTCCCCCACGATGGTCGCATCGGGAAAGGGACTATTTTCATGTAGGCCTGCCAAGTTTCATAGTCCTAGCACATCTGGAAGCACACTAGCTCGAGATAACCCAAATTCCAGGAAACCCCTCCAACTTCCTCCACCGTGACACGACCGGTCATGTTTTGTCAGGAATGTATCTAGGGTTAACGCTTGTTCTTCCAACCAAGTCCAACTCCGATACCGCGACTTTAAGCGATTCACGAGATTTCCGGTGCCCCATCGACCCCCCCCCCCACAGTGACCGGATCCGGTCCAGACTTGAAACTGAACATCGGAGATACTTGTTTTTAATTCTTACCAAGTTTCATGCACGGCCGATCACCCGTTCCAAAGTTGTGAATGTCACTAGGTTCCGGATTCCCCACCCCTCTACTCCCCCACGATGATCGAACCGGGAAAGGGACTATTTTTAAGTCAATCTGGTAGAATCCCTAAAACGCTTGCCAAGTTTCGTGGTCCTAGCACATCTGGAAGTACCCGAACTCGAGATCACCAAAATTTCGGTAAACCCCCTCCAACTCCCCCCACTGTGACACGATACAGTCCTGTTTTGTCAGTAATGTATCTAGGGTTTAAGCTTGTTCTTCCCACCACGTTCCATCCCGATCCCTCGAATCTGAGCCTTTCAGAATATTTCCGGCGCCCCCTTCCAGCCCCCCCCCCCCCAGTTATCGTATCCGGTCTGGATTTGAACAGGAACATCTGAGGCACTTGTTATTGGCATTTGTCAAGTTTCGTGCACGTCTGATTACCCGTTCCACAGTTATGCATGTTACTAATTTCCGGATTCCACATCCCTCCACTCCCCCTTCGATGGTCGGGTCGGGGAAAGGACTATTCTCAAGGCAGTCTGTTCGTGTCCCTGATATTCCTACCAAATTTCATCGTCCTAGTACCAAACTCGCGGGATCACCGAATTCCGCTCCCCCCCCCCAACTCCCACCACAGTGCTCGAATCCGGCCCGGTCATGTCAACGATGCATCTAGGACTTGTGCTTGTTTTTCCCTCCAAGTTCCTCCAGATCCTTTCCACCTCCACCCTAAGTCACCGGATCCGGTCCGAATTTTAAGTGGGTCGTCTGAGCCACGAGACCTCTCCAAATATCAAATTTCATTGCTATCCAACCACGCGTTCAAAAGTTATAGATACCTCAACATTCCGCGCCCTCTCCTTCCACTCCCCCAATGATGCTCGGATCGGGGAACTGAATATTTCCCACTTGATCATTTGGGGTCCCTGACATACCTGCAAAGTTTCATCGTCCTAGCTAATGTGGAAGTGCCCGAACTAGCAAAACCCGGACCGACCGACCGACGGACGGACAGAAATTGCGAAATTGTAAAACAATTAAAGCACAAGTCGCAATGAACATTGTTTCTACTGCTGGTCCCCCCCCCCTCCGCCCTACAAAAACATCTTACATAGCAATCTCTACGGTACCCAAACTATGTCCTACATCTGCAAAGCACTTAAGATGTACCAAAAGTTTTCGATTTTTTTTGTTTAATGAAACATCATTGTTTACTGAATGCAGTGACACACATTTTTAAATCCGCACTGACAGCAATCGCAAATTCGATTCTTTATCCACGAAATTCAAAAAATAAATTGTCTATAACTCTATCTATTACAACTTCCTAGCGCAAAACGGACATTAAATATTCCTTCAGCCCAAGCTGCCTGCGAATCTTATGTATATATAAAAATATAGGGAAAACCCCTAAAATCTTTTTTATAAGAATGAACGAAAAGAGAGCTAATAATACACGAGGAGACCCTATTTCTGATTCAGGCTCGAAACCGCTCAAGTTGGAAAAAAGAACTTGTGAGAAAAAACTAAGTAAAGATTCTAGCTTGGCGTTAAATATTTAACTTCGTAAATTCCTTTTGTGAGAGTTGCTTGGAGCGAGGCTTTTTCTGCATTTGGGTTGACTTTCGTTTTGTTATAGACAAGAGCTTGGGGTCTGAAGGAATATCTATCTATCACAAACCTTCACAAAGGGCAAAGGAGCTGTTTTCAGTAGTTTTGATAAAACACATAAGTAAAATATCGGCTATTTATGACCAATTAGCTCCTCGGATGAATTAGTCTAAGCGGAAACCCGAGTCCGACTCGAAAATAGCCAAAAAGTGTCAATTCAAAATTCATCGCCGTTAGAGTGGATAAAAATAACAAGGGAAGTTCTCGGAATGAGAATGGGTATAGACCGATCAGGGACCCAAACTGCAAAGTGAAGAAGTAATCTAGGTAGGATGGGTCCAATTGGACATGAGGACATCCTATGGTTTTTCTCCGAATAAGGATGCAGTATTTGCTACTGGGTTGATCTTATCTCTATTGGGATAAAATTAATCCGAATTAGGAATAATCTTATCGCAATAAAGACAAGATTAATTCCAGTAACAAATACTGCAAGATTTTTATTACTGTGTACTAAAACAACAATTATGACATATCTTGAAAAAGTTTCGACCAGATCACCCCTGAGGAATCTATAAGCTGAACTGGGTAACCGCAGGCTTTCAATACGGTTTTCATAAGGGAGGAGGCGAACGGCGAGAACAGAGCTTACACTGTAAAAAAAAATATTGCAGTATTTGTAACTGGGATTAATCTTATCTCAGTAGAGATACGATTAATCACAATAGCAAATACTGCAGTAAACTTTAATCCTTACTCGAGGAAACTTTTTATAGTGTATGTCACAAAAAATAGTTGATTATTCGGATCACAGAGCCATTGAGCAAGTTCAAAGAAGAGCAACAAAAACAGTGCCAGCCATTCGCCATCTGCCTTATGAAAACCGGCTTCGAAAACTACGATTACCCAGTTTATCTTACAGATTTCTTCGAGGTGATTTAATCGAAACTTTTAAAATTTGCCATAGTTATTATGATAATATTAGGCCTGATGATGTCTTCACCTTCAACCATAACGGGCTCAGAGGACACAACTTGAAACTGAGTGGTAAGAAGTTCCGAAAAGACATCGGAAAATGGATCTTTACAAACCGAATAGTAGAATGTTGGAATAATCTCCCAGAAAGTGTTGTAAATGCCGGAAATATCAACCAATTCAAAGCAGGTGTCGACTACCACCTGGCTGAGATTCAATTTAGTGTGTAAAGTGTCCCGAGAAATTTATAGAGGCGAAAGCCTTATTATTGCAATTATATTATTATATTATTATTATTATCACCGGCATTAAAAGAGTTCCTAACAGAGCCAGGTGAACAACCGTCGACAGCGTGATGCACGAAGGTAGAAAAACACGGCAAGTGAGAACATCAGCGTGGTTCTGTTAGAGGGGTTAGAATATACCGTACGAAATGGGGTCTCCCGGTTTAGAAATATATGGAGTGATCATGGAAGTAGGTTTCGTTAGTATTATAGGTAAGACAGGTCCTTGAAGCGTTTATTTACTCATTTTTCTGTATATACTGTGCAAATGCGTTATTGTTAGGCTGGATTCATTCATTATTACTTTTTATTTATTAATACACTAAGCGAGTAGTCCCTCGCCACTATGGTACATCGACAGCAACACGTGCATAAAATTAGGGTTAAAGCCTACCAAGTATTCGAGCTTCTTCCTACGGATTGGCGGTTGTTCCTGCAGCACTGAGTCGGCCAAGACAGCCAGCATGTTCTCAATCTTGGAAACGGCTTGCTTGAGCCCTTCTAGACCACTGTTGGAGTTCAAGGCCTGCTCGATATCGTCCGTCCAGGTGATCTGAACGACAAGAACGCCGATCTGTGCTTCATAACTGTCGCACCATGAGGCGATGGAACTATAAACAAGAAAGTGTGAAGCTAAGGACTTCTTTTGGTCAGCAAAGAAATCGGCCGAAATTCGTAATCTTTACTCAAATGGAGAAATTCCGCCGATTTTTTCTATCCGTTTTCTTAGTTTTGTTCCAATTCCTCTAGCAGGAATTTCTGTCGCAAGAACATAGCATAAACGACACTTCGTACTACATACTGTTTCAGTTCAGACGTTCTAAAAGAGTTGAAGAATTCCCTTGCTTTGGATGAAAATTTTACATAACCGGACTCCGGACCAATAAGCTCCTCGGAAACAATGAACAGAATAAACGTGACATGAGATACACCATTACATATATGAGTATATGGTAGAACAGACACATCTTGACAAATTTGTCACCACTGTAACACTAACTTCCTGTAAAACGAAAGGAATGGTGTTCCAAATCACCAATTACCCTGCGGCATTACTTTCGTTTTTTGGGGTTGAATAATACTCTATATGACTAAGTCCAAAACACGCCAGCGATCCTCAGGAAGAAGGAGTAAGCGTGTCCTTACGACTCATACTCAACGACTCAAATCCTGTGTCACTCAATCACCGCGATCTTTGGCAGCAGCTGCGACACCACATCTGCCTTTCTTCCGCTAGATACCCGGAGAGGCCGGAGATTATGCATCAACAAGGAGAGATAGCCATCAAGAGTACAGCGCGTGGAGCTTTATTAGAGGATATAAGCGCCTGTGAACATCTAGGAAAAGCGAGACCCTGTACTTGAATAAGTTGCCTTAACAATTCATGCTAAAACGCAATCGTGCGGTAACATAAAGAAGTAAACTTTCACATCTGAGATCACATAGGCGCGTGCCTCCTATTTCACTGCCCTAGACCTGTAAAATATGTGTTGTTGGGTGCAAACTAGTCGGCATTTCCCATGCTTTACCACAGATTTCTCTCGGTACTAGTTTTACAGCTGGTTGGTCAGCGGCTAGTAATACAAAACTTAACCACTGGTTCCGTCGACTGTCGAGTGCCTCAAAGAGGATTCGAACTCGGGGCCCGAACCCGAGTCCAGCGCCAGCGCATTAACTACTCAACTATCGATAACACTATTATGTTGAACCAACGAAAGTTACTCTTGGGTTGAGGAAAAGATATGAGCGTTCTATCCACCAGAGCTGAGGTAACGAGGGGTTGCAACCAATTTGGTGCCTTCGTGACTTCCCACGCAATCAACAATACGCTGTCCAGGCTTACACTACAATATTAGGCCTATGACCTCGAAGGACAGTGAATTAGGCGAGATGAAAAACGTCGCAATGACACAAAAGTTCACGATGGTTGAGGTAACCGAAGTTCAGCACCAAAATATCCAAATCAACCTCCGTTCCTTTCAAATAAACAACACTGGAGGGACCGAGACAGGGAAGCTGGACACCATGACAACCCAGTGGAAATGTAAATTTTTAGGTAGGAATGTTCGGTCCGCGTTCTCCCGCTTGCAACTGCAGCTATAAATATTTCCGATTAGGTGTATATATTTTCGTCCCTCCCCCTTCTTAGTTTAACTGTGTAGGCCCCTTTTTAAAGTCGCTTTTGTACTAACGCTACGTTTACTTCGCTGTGTTCTTTGAGCATTGCTTGCCTCTGCTTCCGCACATTTTATGCAGTTAATTCAACTTTTCGGTCGATCTGACTGAAGCCGTTTGTCGGCCACCGCTAGCTTTTGTTTTCCACGATTTGTCGCCTTATATTTCTGCAAATAATGTAAATAATACCAATCATTAGTAGGACGCCGTGTTCGGCCATCGTCCTTTAACCTGCTTCGCGCTTATCTTTTGCGCTTTTAATACTTCAGTTTAGTGCTTTATTTGCGGCTTAGAGTGCGTAGGACCTCCCCGTTTCTACTTCAAGTTTTTTGCATCAAGGTCTTACCTTGGGTCATCGCGACAGTTAACTGGAGAAATTTTAAAATTGCGGCCTTTCTTTTTCCTTTTCCTCCCAAATTCCTCCTAATTTTCCCTTTCCCATTTTCTATTTTTAACAAATCTCAGAGACTTTTCTTTAGGACGAGTTGTAGTAATGGCAACATTTCACCAATACACTGATTATTCCCTTTTAAAGTTTCTTCCAGCCCCTAATTTATTTCAGAACTTAAAGGCATCGACACATAAAATTTAAATTCTGCCTTTAGTTCGTCTTTTATATATTGGTTTGGTTCGTGTGGTCAGGGTAAGGTCAGTAGGACTGAAGCTCAATAAAGGACCCTGAACTAACTGAACAGAGAGTGGGCTTTGATTTTCACACGTATTTGACTGCCCCCTCTGTCAGAAGCATGGGTTGCCGCGATGTCTTAGCTATCGATGGTATGTTGGTCGGTGGGGCTGGATTGTAGTATCTTTTGTTGCCCGTACACCACTCTGCCCAAGGGGGGGGGAGGTGTGTTATAGAGACAACCCATAGCACTTTGCTTTGCAATAGTCCTCCTAGTTATTCCCTCCCTCTATCGCCTACTTTTCTATATATCTCTTCGGTTTTCATCACCATCATTAATTTCCCGGCATCGTGACAATAGGTCACTCGGTCTTTATCCACTAGCTGCAGTTAGCTGCTGGCTAATCCGAGGTCAGGCCTTGATCCATTTCATTCTAAGTATTTCGGCTACGGAATGAGTCCTTGGCCAAAACAGTTCTCTTTCATCCTGAGTCCGAGCAGGACCTTTCTGTTATTTTAGTATTTATGGTAAGGACCAGTTTAAATATTTAAGGGACTCAGTGTTCGCTTCATACTTGCTTATATATGATATGTCACACTCTTGTACACGATTTGCAGTACGATAAATTGATCTACGTTATGGTCCATCTCGGCTAGTAGGCCTCGGGCTTGACTGGATTTGTGAATTCCAGCTTCGCTAGGATGTCTCAACCAGCTTCATTAGGGATTTCTGGATTGACGTCGGCTGAGCTACAGAATTCCTTGAGACCTTCCCTTGTTTCGTATGTCCGGTTTCCAGACTGGTCCTGAGGCTAGTGGGCACCTACGGTGTCAGAATGTCTTCAGCCCACACCCCAGGAGCCTTACCTTCATTAAACCTCGCCTCGACTAGTCCATCCTCTCAACATCCTATCTACTTAGGTACGTTCAGCATCCCAAACACTCAACAAACTCTTGAACAGCTTAGACGAATTTTGCGCTTTTTTTTTTACTGTGATTCCGCCAGAATGAATGAATGAACTTCATTCCCGGTAAAACTGTAGAACAAGTACAGAGTATTATAAACGAACGAATACGGTGAGAAAACAACAAGAAAAACAACTAATTAACCAGCATCAACAAGGAAAAAGGGCCGCAGAGAGGTAAACCTAAATCAGGTTGATAGTCTTTTTACAGAGGTTCTCACGCGAAGTCCAAATCCGAGAGGGCACGTCTATTAGACCTAATCAAACAATGACTTTTCTGTTTCGGTGCCATCTCATAGTTTGCTTCGACCTTTTATCAGTGTTTCAAGCCAAACAATGTGTCAACGACATAAGAGCAGAACTTAAAAGTCGGCACCGATAAGGTAAAGCTTATGAGTTATATCTTGACGACCGATTAAACTTGGCGAAAGCCATGACACATCTTTGGCCAATAAAAAAATTCATCTCTGTCAAAGGTCCACAGCCCTAGCAACCAACCAGGTTCGTATCTGGAATGTATATGTAGGGGGGAGGGAAAGCCCAGGTTCATATGCGCATCAACAAGCAGATATCTTATTACTAGGCAAAAAAAAGTAAAGAAAGCCCAAAACCAAATCTAATCTCAGATTGGTGATCGTGGCACCGGTGACTGGACGGACGCGGCACCAGATCCTCTTGGGTTCCCACTGGAACTAAAACTGGAAAGAACTGGGACTAAAACTGGAAAGACTCGACGGTAGAAGACTTGTGGACTTCTGGCCTGTCTGAAATTTGTTCAAAGTCTATCACGGTCAGCCCGGTTCCGCGACCTGCTCCAAAAACGCTCCCAAGAAAACCATCAGTACGAAACTCGCCAGCTGGCAGGCTTCGAACTGGTGAAATATAACACGGAGCGTTACCGCCGCTCGGCACTGCCGTTCACGGCTAGAACAATTATCTAGTGCTTATTCGTGATCCTTTTTTTGTACAACCCTTTCAGTGTCTTGCTGCCGGTTGTTTGTATTAAACCCGTATCTCTCATATCTCTCTCTCTTGGTGCCACTGAAGGGTTGTACTAACCGGTATTTGATTTCTTTTCTACCATATTTTACTGAGAAGATTAACAAGGAACGTGTCCGAAAGCTCCGAAACGAACGAAAATGCTGAATTAATTCAGTTTTTTATGCAGCATTTCGCTTCCGGACTTCAATTTTCGCTGAATTAATGCAGCATTAAGTCAGCATAAGATTCATCGACAAATTCAGCAAGAATGCTAAATTTTCATGAACAAACTGAGAAGAACGGCGATTCTCTCAGTGTTATCGGCGGCAAACGTAACAAATTCAAAAAGACAACTGACAATTCGGCAAACATACCAAATTTAAGACAACTGGCGATCATGGCCAACGAAGAAAGGAAAGATAAGAAGGTTGGATATCAGTAGCTCATCCATTTTGTCAGCTTTTTTACAGCTAATTCTTTTTTCTTCTTCTTCTTCCTGACTTAAATTTGGGTATTCTAGAAGTGTCAGAGGAGAAAGAAAGGTAACAGCTTTCGGACAAAAAAAGAAAAGAAAATGCAGCATTTACAGCACCAAAAAGCTTTCGGACACGTTCAAGGTAAGGTAAGGTACAATTTTAATGGCAAATATAAATAAACCTGGTGTTTCTTAAAAGGATCAGACATGCCAGTGGCATAAAAAACGACGCTTCACTAATTCCGATCGGCTTGTAAAAATTATTAATACAATTCTAGCCTAACAAGATCTGGAATGTATCTGTAGGCGTCAGGGAAAAAGGCCAGGTTCATATGCGCATCAACAAGCAGATATCTTATTGCCAGGCCAAAAAAGTAAAGAAAGCCCAAACCGGAATCTAATCTTAAACTGGTGATCCTGGCACCTGGCACCAAGAAACTGGTAGATTCCAAGTGACATATTTTTTTTGTTTAATGATTGTATATATTCGAGTTATTTTAATTCGTTAAATGTAATTGTCGACATATACGAAGAAGTTCAAAATTGAAGATGCAAGTGTTACCCTTTTGGATGTTTCTTCGTCGCTATCAAAAATCACTGACAACAGAGCCCAACCAGAGCACGACCTTCACCACTGCTTTCTGGCCGAAGATTGAAAATTAGTGTCTCTTTTCTGTGTCATTATGTGTTTTATTTATTTTCTTTCTTTTACTCCGCTTTTTCGAAATGGCCGGTTACAAATAAATTACTTACTTACTTATATTTAGTGCAAATATGGCATTACGAGTTGTATCAATAAAAGTACATATCTATCTATCTACCACACAAGCGTTTGTACGAATAAGTGCCAGACATGGACGAGGATAACAGACTGGTAGTAAACAAAGTTTAAACCAAGTGACCTGACTCCCCCTCACCCACCCAGCCTCTAACTCAAAAGATGACGTACCTCGGGTCGACTATTTCCTGGGAAGCGATTTTCTTAAAATCACCCAAAGCCGCCGACAGTCGAGTGGCAAGAGTATGTCTCATTTCACGTTCAATCGCGTTCAGCCATTCATTGATCTTGGGGTTTTCAATTGTGCTGACTGGGTTTATGAAGTTCACCTACGAAAATAAACAGAAAAAAATATCAAGGACACTACGTACACCATTCACAGACAAAAAAAATCTCATATGTTACACAGACGTGTTTTATCAGTATCGGCTCGACATCTAACTTCACTGCTAAAAAATGTCTCTGCCATAGAGGTGTGTTGCTCCGCTTCTCACTCCGTTACATAATCGGAAGGCGTCGTTAACTGGTGTCTTTATCTGGATACACAAGCGGTAATTTGTAATAATATTTGTTTGTTTGTTAACTTTTAAATATGTCTTTTTCTTCCACCGAGGTATCTTCAGCCAACATCTTCAGCTTTCTTCTGGCATGAACAGTGAGTTGTAATAACATTTGTTCTTGATTTTTACTTTTACATATGTTTTTTCTTCCACCGGGGTAACCTGTTTAGTTTGAATTACGCGCGTTAGCTGAAGTTACGCGCTGCTTCGCGAAAGATGCAGAATTGATATATCTCCATCAATTTTAAATGAAACCCGATCCATTTTTTATATATTCCACTTTTGCCCCCTGGTCAAGGCTAGTTCCTAAATTTTCAGTATAGTTGGTTTAGTGAATTATGAGGCGTATAGTAGCAACATTATCACAACATTGTATTTATTCACTGAGCGTGTTCCACCCTACTTACCTTAGTTACTATGCATGCGTTACGGGTTCTGGCTTCTTGGCGTCAAGGCTGGAACGTATTTTTCTATTTTCGGCCAAGTATCGTGCACGGAGTAATCGGGCCAATTACGTTACAGATCGTAGTTACCACGCTTATTAAGGTCCTGACTGTGGTAAGCAAATAGTTACTATGTCGAGAAGGCTGGAACGGACAGCGTAGTGACTTTTCAAGAGGGTTAAACGAAAGTAATAAATAATAGTTACTACAGTCAGAAGGGTGGAACACGCCCATTGTTTTATTCTGAACATGAAGGCTTCGAAATATCTAACCTGTCGAGTTGCAGCAGCCAGTATTGACCAGTCTTCGCGGATTTTACGACTGAATGGCGGATTATTTTTTTTGCTGGCGTTTTAAAATGTCTGTGTCCTATCGACAATCCTTGTAAGTTTTTGAAGATTTCTTGCAATTTTTTTTTAAAAATAGAGTTTTGCGTATTTTTCAAAGACAGCGGCGTATTTCTTGGATCAGAATCTGGCAACACTGGTATTGGAGTGGAGGGGGCGAACCTTCTTTTGTGCGATCTAAGTTTACAAAACACATTATGTAACTTTTTTGAGGACTACGAAAAAAGAAAAGCGATCCTACCTGTTCTCCCTCTTTTGAAGCAAAACCGGTCATGATAGTACCGTCTTCGTTCAAAATAACGCTGGAGATCCCGGCAAACATTTTCTTGAAGTGCTTCTGGAGACGGAAGATATTCTTACTGTTGCCAATGATTTCCAGCAAGTCTTCATCGCCGACGAAATAGAATCTGAAAGAATGTCATATGAGAACTTTACAGCGACTAGTTTTTATGGCACTTGCAGCTCCAATCAACTGCCATATACCGATCACTTTTCGGTCCGTCTGTCAGGACACTCTTCTCGAGGTATGATACTTCCAGAAGTGCTAGGACGATGATACTTGGCAGGCATATCAGGGACTCCACCAAAATAATTTGGAAGTAGTAATTTCCCCGATTCAATCAGGCGAAATGTTTTGGAAAACACTGTTTTTTTTTGCGATCCGAAACGAATACATAATCAGAAGCCTATCTCTTAAGTTATTTGACGTGTCCGAAAGCTCCGAAACGAACGAAAATGCTGAATTAATTCAACATTTTATGCAGCATTTTGCTTTCGGACTTAAATTTTCGCTCAGTTAATGCAGCATTAATTCAGCATGAAATTCATCGAAAAATTCAGCAAAGACGCTAAATTTTATGCTGAATATTCGAGAAGAAACTGGGGAGCACGGCGATTCTCATAGAATCTTTTTCTTTCTAGAACAAATTGCCACACAAAAATTTTGTACTGTTATCTAGGTCGAATTCCCGTCTGAGCGGCGACAAACTTTACGGAGCATACTTTGCGAAAAACTTTACGAAGTCTGAGTCGTCCTTTATATAACTAATTATTTGTTTCTTCTTCTTCTTCCAAACTTAAATTTCGGTATTCTAGAAGTGTCAGAGAAGAAATAAAGGTAACAGCTTTCGGATAAAAATAAATAAAATATGCAGCATTACATGCAGCATTTACAGCACTAAAGAGCTTTCGGACACGTTCATTATTTGATAGTAAAAGTTGGACCGTCGAATCTAGCCATAGATTGTGGCTAAAATAGAGCTTAAGATTCCTAATTCTCACTGCAGTCTGTTAAAAATATCAGAAAATTCCTGGGAAATCCTGAAAAAGTCCGGAAATCCGGCTAAATCCTGGTTTCTAAAAAATCCTGAAAAAATCCTGCCGGCATCCAAAAATCCTTTGGAAGCACTGACCTGGAGGGGGAACAGGAAACCTCGTAGATCGCGAATTAAGGTACTTCCAGATGTGCTAGGACGATGAAACTTGGCTTGGACATTAGAGACTTGACAAGGTTGGCTTAAAAATTGTCACTTCTCAGATCGACCATCCCTTAAAGTACTAATCCTAACCGCAAAGAACAAAAAATACTTTTAATCAAAATATACATTTTCATGAACCCATGCGCCCATGATGTTTTTTGCCTTACGAGTTTTGCTCGAGAATGAATTTTTAGCACCCTTAAAGTGAGTATCTTAACAGACAAATAAAAAAAAATACTTTTGACCAAACGATATATATTACATTCCAAATATATATATTCCAAGGGCACATGATCATTTGCCTCAAGGATTTTGCTTGCAAGTTAATTCCTTAAAGTACAAACTATAATGTTGAACAAAATACACATTTTCGCGATCCCGATGAGCGTATCATCATTTGCACTTCAAGAATGTTCGTTACAGATGAATCTCTAGTGCCCTTAAAGTGCACATCATCATAGCCAAATCCAAAAATAAAATCTTTTTTTACGGACGATAGAGCGCGCGGGGAGGGGGGGGGGGGGGCACATCGCACTATGAATTGCCTGGAATAATTCCACACAAAATTTGATTCCAAATGTAACTTGACGAAAACAAAATTTTAACATACCTTGGGAAAAAGGATCGCTCCCGTTCCAAATATTCTCCGAGGGCCTTCTGGATCTTTCCAAGAAGATCAGCTAGCCGCTCCAGAGATCTCTGGACACCCTGAATGTTAAGCACGTCCAATACCATTGGTGTCTTCGTAACCTTTTTCATCAGAGTCAAAAACTCTGAGCTAAAACAAAAATATTTTTTTTTACGTTTCTGAACTTGCGAGGGTTCCGATCTGCCTGTAGTCTGTAACTGTTCAAAAGTAACTAAAAAACAACAAATACAGGTCCTTCCCTGCTATTTCAAGCCCAGGGAAGAAGATGTAGACGTAAACAGTTTCCACGAATGCCTGTTTCGCTAGTGTTATCATATCCTCCACTTGAGCATTTCACTAGAGACATCTGAAAACCTGCAACCAAAGGGCGAACCTCCAAATATTAACACCGGCTACATGGTACTAAACTTTGACTGGTAGCCTGAGCCTCGTTTTTATTGCAATAGCGCTGCCGCATCGCTGCTGCAGCACTTCTTTGCTTTTGCACAATATGCGTTTTTGGATTCACTTTCTTCTTGGTTGAAGCGGCAGCGCTGCAGCATCTTGCAGGGAAGCACGGACTTGGTCGGTGAGCAAGTCCGCGATTCTCGAGAAGCGCTGCCGTCTTCCTCGGAAGCACTGCAATGCAAAAACGGATGTAGAAAGAATCAGTCCGGAAGTGGCCGAGAAGCGGACAACAAAAACGAGGCTCTGGTGTTTATAACGGGGTGCCGGCGGAAGTCTGTTCAGCACCGCTTGGCACTTTCGACTAGATCCGGCCACTATGTACTCTTTCAATGACACTCTCTATGGTCCAGAGCAAAATAACACTAGGGAGTACCGCCAAGACTTGACACACACTCGAATAGCAGCGATACGAGCGCCACTAGCGACAGCGAACGTCCCTAATGAAACACATTCAGTCGTTCATCAGTGCTGGCTCCGATAACTTCATACTCTGAACATAGCAAAACAATGATACAGTCTCCACTGTTTCCTTGGTGTGTGCCGATCGCACCTTTGCTTTACCTGAAATGTCTAAACCCGCAAGTTTGTCTCGCTTTAAATGCGGCAAGCGTAGTGGGCGGTACTACGAGTGTGGCCCGTCTGCAAAGCATGGAAAGCATAGGTCTTGGCGGTACTCCCTAGTGTTATTTTTCTCTGCTGTGGTCCTTGCTTTTGTCCGATGTGCGGGAAAATGGATGAATGTATTTTCCATTTTAATGGGTGAATGTCAGGAGTTAAGAGACCTGAGGATCGAAACATTTGGGGAAATGGTGTCGGGGGAGGAAAGGTTTAAACAAATTTTGAAATGTAGAAGTTTTAGAGATGTTAGAAATTTGGGAAGATTCCTTAAGGTGGCTATGATCCACAGGGAAAGTTTTTTGTAGTTAGTTCTGTTGTTGAGGTTATGGCTCGTTTTGGTGTTTCAATGGCCCTTTGTGCTTTTGCGGAAATAGATCTTATCTTAAATCTTTTTCAGGATTTCACTTCAATTCAAGACCTTTATTGCGGCCAGAAGCCATAAACAAACACTACAACAAACAAACACACAAAAATAAACAACGTGTTAGTCTACAACACCACATAAATTAGCCACACCCGTCTTTTTTATACATTTAAACCCAAACGGGCAAAGACAGGCGAAGCCACGGGTTACATAATGCTACAACTATGAAATTTTCCGATTTGAATTCCGGTTGTGAATTTGGATGTGAATCCCAACGGAATGCTGAGGGCACTAAAAACGGAAGGACATCAAGAGCGTATTCCACCCTTCTAACAATAGTTACTGTTAGTTACTATTTCCGTTCCATCCTCACGAAAATTTACTACGCTGACTGTTCCAACCTTCTCGAAATAGTAACTAATAGTTACTATTTGCTTACCACGCTCGGGAGCGTGGTAAGCGTAGTAACTACGCATCTCTGGAACGTGATTGGTCGGATTCGCCCGTGGCATGATATTCTGCTGAAAAATAGAAAAATCGTTCCAGCCTTGACGGCAGAAAGCCAGAATTCGTGACGTCATGCGTAGTAACTACGGTAAGTAGGGTAGAACACGCTCCAAGTGATAGTGAAGGGTTTACCTTATGCTCTGGAAGCGGGATGTCTCCACGGGGAGAAGGGTTTTGATATCCGCACTCCCACTGAAAATTCCTTCCAGATATACCCAACGCCGCTGGACGTCGATCCAAACGTCAAAGAGCGCATTGACACGATTCAGCTTGTCTTCCCAAGACGAAGCTTCTTCTTCGAACACCTACAAGAACGGGGACGAATACATAAAGCTATCCGAGAATGCAACCTATAGGTTTTCCCATTTTTAAAGATTCTAAATCAGTAATCGCTCCGTACATTTTATTTTTTATGTAGGACTCTCGTAACATGTTCCTTCAACATAACCCTCAGATTTATGAACTGAAGCCACTGGACATGATTTATGCATAAAAAGATCTACTAAGTATTATGAGAAACATCACTTTTATCTTTGTCCAAGCTAGTAAATTGAGCATGTACTGGCCCAAAAAATTACGCTTTGAAATATCACAGAGAGGAAACTGTTGAAACCCTTCATGCAATTTTACGGAGAGCCCTCGGTTGCTTAAAATCAACACCAATTGCTGCAATGTACTGCGAACTTGACATCCAGTCCCTTCACACTAGAAGGAGATACCTCCTCGCAAGATATTTCACGAAGAAGATTAAAGCTAAAGGACACATTATTCATGAAGAAATTGTTAGCTGCCACAATCCCGATATCCGCTTCAAACCACACGAGACACCTTCTTTCCAAAGATTCCTTGGCCTGCCTGGTCTAGAAGAGTTTATGGACAATGGAAAACTAACTGTCGAATTAGATGACGATACTTCTAGAGCTTCCAGAGGAATCGGCAAATTGGTCGTCAGAAAGATTAGCACCTCAAAAGAAGAAGGACACCCTATGTTGATGAAACTAATTTTCCTTGCAAAAATTGCAGATACCAAGATTCCACTCAGGTATACACAGATGGATCGAAGATGGAAAAAACATGCAGTTGCGCAGTCGTCATACCAACCCTGAGTTTAACCCTCTCTTACCGTCTACCCCCGGAACTGACGATTTTTTCAGCAGAACTGATGGCAATCAAGTTTGCTCTCCAGGCAATATTGAGACAAACCAATGACCAGCATCGGAAGTACATTACCTGCTGTGACTCACTATCAGCCCAGAGTTACCTTTCACGTCAGCAAAGTCCAGCTCGAAACGTTGCCCTTCAGATCGAAAATTTGATTACAAAATTGGAAAGGAAAGGTATGTCAGTATTTTCTGTTTGGGTCCCTGCTCACTGTGGAGTTGCAGGTAATGAATAAGCGGATACAGCCGCGAAAGCTGCTTCTCATCTGGACGTCACCACGTTTGCTCACATGACCAGCCCCGAACTTCTGTCATCAATTAGTACACACATTTTTGATGAGGAAAAGGCTTGGCTCCGCCTGTCCCACTCTCAACTCCTGGATTTATATGATTATAAACAGCCATCAAAAGAGATGTACCTCCCCTCCCGACTCCTTTCAACGTGCCTGTTTCGCCTCAGAAGTGGCCATGCAAAAACAAAATCAACCCTTTTTCGACGGAAATTTGTCCCTTCCCCAAATTGTGATATTTGTGGAGTGTATGAAGATATCCGCCACATTATTTTCAGTTGTAGGAAATACCACAAGGAGAGAGAAGTATTAAGAAAAAGCTGTGAGAAGTCATTCAGAGCGTTCACAATGCGTGCCGTTCTGGGCCACCGCACGTCCCCGCTTTGGGCTAGAAAACTAAGCACAAATTTTCTGGGTAGATTCGTTCAGGCTACTGGTTTGGTTCACTCCCTGTAATTTAAATTTTTCTTATTTTTATTGAATTTTATTTTTGGTTCGTCATGGTTTCGGCGCGTGCTAGAATCAGTTTGTTTATTTATAGAGAAGATTATAATTGTTAGATAGTAACATACAATTAAGGTACTGGTTTGATGTATTTTAATATAGATAGATTGAATGAAGATAGTTAAAGAGGATAGTGTTTTAATATGAAATAGAAAAAAAGGGATAAAAAAAGTACACCCTTATAGAGATGGGAGAAAAAAAAAGAAATATATCCCATAGAAAAGATGAAGGAATGAGAAATAATATGTGATTTGTTGTATTTTTTAGTTGTAATTTTTGTTTTATGAATAGACATGCTCACGACAAAGTGCACGTTTTGACATATTTGTTTTTATGACGCAAGTATTTGCCGCAGCAACAACATCTTACTCTAATGTTGATAAATGTGAGTTCCTTACTTTCAACGTTAAGTCTTCCTCTAGATCATCACTTACTTGTCTAAATTTGTCTATACCTTTGGTTGAATCTATTAGGTGGTTGAGAATCTCGATTACTAGTAATCTGGTCACTTCGTTCGCGTACAGTTTCTGACGCTAAGCTTAAGCTCCAGATTGGTTACTCAAAAATTGTTGCTAACAGAAGTTAATATAACCGTAATGCATTAGCAAAACTGTACTCGACCTATTGTGACCACTCTGTTTTAATTTGTCTGGGTTGTTTCCAATTTTTCTTAAAAAAGATTTCCAAGCTCTCCGATCCGCGTATTTCCGGTACTTGAGATTTTTACTTTATTTGCCACCGTGGTATAAGAATAGACAAATTATCCAGAATTTTAACGCTTCGGATGTCACGGCAAAGCTGGCCTTGCTACACGAGGGGTTATCCGGGTCTGCAGTTTCGAACCTTGAGCCTTTCCACGGTCTTCTACAATGTTTTTCTCGTAGTTGAGTTATTTTCTTTCTTTTTGGTTTCTTTTTTGTTTATTTAGCTTATTACTCCACTTTTTCTTGAATGTTGTAGTGGGTTAAAAATAAATTATTATTATTATTATTTAACCCCAACCAACCAGCAAGACAAGTGATATACATAAGACGAAATCAGTGAAAATATTCGAGTGATACCCAAGCAAGTTAGTGAATGTAAAGCTCTGCAAGAACGAGTGATACGAACGCATATGACCTTTCGGTCGAACGCGTCAAACCCCAAACAAAAACAACAACAACAACAACAACAACAACTGTTGAAAAAGCTATGTGAGCACAATCGATCCTGAATCAGAAGCGTGATGGAGGGAGTCCTTCAAAAGACGAATCTAAACCCCAACAAGTATACCCATTTTCATCGTCGTGCCTCTTATAGTCTTGGGGCTGTGAGATAATAAATCAAACCCTCTGGGCCCAGTCGGAAATAATCAACAGTGGTGACTGGAGCTGAAGATTCAGTAGTAGGCCTAATGATTTTCAAATTACAAGCTGTTTACAAGCAAGTTTAGAAGCAAATTACAATGACTTTAAAATGGTCAACCGAAGCGCTTGCATAAGCCAGTAAATAAGTAAGGAAGTAATTTATTCATAGCCCCCATCTAAAAAGCAGAGTAAATGAAACAAAATCAATAAAACACATAAAGACACTAATTTTCAATCTTCGTCCAGGAAGCAGTGGAGAAGGTCGTGCGCTGGTTGGGCTCTGCTGTAACTGATTTTTTATATCGACGAAGAAACATCATGAGAGTTCTCCTGATGATATTGCACTTAAACTTGTGAGGACAGAAAGAAAAACGCCACTTTTACTAACCTTGTAATAGGGTGAGAGTTTCATGGCAGCCAAGGAATTGATGTGCTCCTTCACCTTGTTGAAAAGGTCGTCCCATCCACGGATCAGTCTGCATTTGTTCTGGTAGTTGATCAATTCCAGCTCATAGGTCTGCCACGCTTCTCGAACCTACGGAGAAACAAAAGAGTAAAAATTAAACCCCTTGAGTTTTACAACAGCCAAATACAAACAAACATAAAAGACTACCCCAGATAAAAGAGCAACCCAGAACAGTGTGATGACACAAATAAGGCCGGCGTAAAGGACTGGGGGGCAACCCAAGGCTTCCACAGAGTGAGCATCTTAAGAATTCTTGATTTCATCTATCACCCTGTAATTATCACTACCTGCGTTTTTGCGGATACCACGGTCTAAAGTCGTTTTCGCAGTTACCGCGGTATCTGATACCACGGTCATAAGGCGTTTTTGCAGTTATCGTGGTATCTGATGTTCAGATACCACTGTCGGACTGTGGTAACCGATCGTGATATTTGGAAAAGTCATCTCACTCAATCACTCAAACCTCACAAAGAGGTTTGGAACTTTGTGATGTAACTGGATATCAGTTTTTATTTAGGGATGACTTCGAAAAGCGCATTTTCGTCAATTGTCGTTTTTGCAGAGCAACCGTGGTATCACATACCACGGTAACTGCAAAAACGACTAGTTGCAGATCCAGTTACCGTGGTAACAGATACCATGGTATCTGCAAAAAACGCAACTACTGACTGGCTTTCTTCCTGGACATGCGAGTTCGATATCTTCTCTCTAACGACGCTGATCAGGGACACGTACCCAAAGAAGTCTGTCCCTGATACATAGCGAATGAATTTCTGCGGCACCAGATCGTATGTTTCGTTTCAAAACTACACACAGGACACAAAGCTTCCAGAGGTTTCGCTTCATTAGTCATTGTAATCCACGCTCTTGTTGAAATTCAAATTCTCTGCCGTTGGGTCTTTCAGGTCAGCAGTGAATATTTTACACATCAGTACTAGAGTCCAAGGTGAAAAAAAAAAAGAACCACTTAGCAGAGACAAAATGATTCAGGGTACTGAAACTGCAGATTTAAAAATAAACTTTATTTTTAGTTAAACTAGTTATATACTCGGAATTAGTATACACTAATTACAATTATATACTATCACAATCACATCCTGAGCAACATCCATAGCGTACCTCGTGCTCCTGGCATGCTCATCTATACCCTGAGGTTATGCACTCTCTTCTAACTGAACCGACTGAGCCTAAGTAGCTTGTTCGCTCTCCGCTGAAGTAAAACTAGGGCACGCGCTTTTGAGCAAATTACAATGCGATAAAAATAGAAAGCTTTGCGAAAATTCTAGTCTACCCGGTAGTTGCTTCAGATCCCTAGCTGGTAGGGTAATTCCAGCCTGTGTTCAAGAAGTACTATTCGAAACCCCCATTGTGAAGCCTAGGAGCGTGTTCCACCCTTGTAACAATAGTTACTATTAGTTACTATTTCCGTTCCATCCTCACGAAAAGTTACTACGCTGACCGTTCCAACCTTGTCGGAATAGTAACTAATAGTTACTATTTGCTTACCATGCTCGGGAGCGTGGTAAGCGTAGTAACCACGCATATCTGGAACGTGATTGGTCGGATTCGCCCCTGGCGTGAGATTCTGCTGGAAAATAGAAAAATCGTTCCAGCCTTGACAGCAAAAAAACAGAATTCTTGACGTCATGCGTAGTAACTACGGTAAGTAGGATGGAACACGCTCTAGGAACGGCTACTTAGAGCGTTTTCCACCCTTCTAATAATAGTAACTATTAGTTACTACTTTCGTTCCAGCCTCGTAAAAAGTTACTACGCTGACCGTTCCAACCTTCTCGAAATAGTAACTAACAGTTACTATTTGGTGACCACGCTCGGGAGCGTAGTAAGCGTGTTAACTACGCATCTCTGTAAAGGGAATGGTCGGATTCGCCCGTGGCATGATATTCTGCTGGCAAATAGAACAATCGTTCCAGCCTTAACGGCAAAAAAGCCAGCATTCGTGACGTCACCTGTAGTAACTACGGTGAGTAGAGTGGAACACGCTCTTAGTTTACCATCCACCGTTGAAAGCCAACATTTTGTACGTAATGGTGTGGCTATTTTCAATGCTGGTCAACGAATTTTTTATTGTTTCTTCTCATTTTTTACTCCATCGTTTGTTCTTTGGAAGGTTGATGAGTCATGAAATATACTTACTTATTTACAGGCAAAGAAACTTCGTTAGAACCTAAAAAAGCTTGTAACATTTCATTAGGTTCTCACAATGGAAGCGAATCTAAGCAGAAGACATCTGTTTACCTGTTTCAAAAACTCTTCCAATGCCATCTCTCCTTGCGCGGTGATTATGACGTCCTTGAAGATGAGTTCGTGTCTCTGAAGGTCTACGTCCCAGATCTGACCGAGAGACAACTCCCCAAGCATCCACTGAACACCCAATGCCTTCATCAGCTGCTTCCAGTGGCGCTCTTTCACAGAATCCGACTTGAGTTCAGTGACAAGCATGTTCACCTGGAAAAAAAAAACGTATCTATGAAACCTCCGAGACCCTTAAGTAATATCGACCTTTTTTGTTCAATCAAACAAGTTTAATCCGAATAGCTAAAAGCAAGAAGAAGAATACAAATTTACAAAATACACAGACACGCAAGAAACAAATTAACTAATACAGTTACAAGAAATTACCAGAAAAATGATGGGATGAAACTACGTAAAAATTGGGTAGAATAATTAGCAGGATAGGGGGAAAAGTGATTACCAGTATTCCTCTCGGACCGGCGCACGGAATACGGGAGGGGAGAGGGGAATAGATGGGGAATCTGGGGACAACACGTTATCTTAGCTCCAAATTTGTTTGAAAGAGTATTACTACGTACAGATAATTCAGGAATGTCAAGTTTAATGAGAGCCTCTTCGTATGTAACGGTGGGCAAATATTTCATAATTGCAAATTTACCAGTGTTATTTCCAAATTGTAAGAATGCTAGCTGCGTTCGTTACCTCCAAAGTACTCAGTGGTCTCTGTTGAGGGTTCCACCTTGGACAGGTAATAGCAGATTGTCTTCAAAGTATGGAGTAGCAAGACCTCTTTCTGTTATTCGGGAAAGACGCGAGCGCTTTAAGCACAGCCTTAATGCAGCTCAGCAGATGCTTTACTCAGTGTAAATTCTGTCAGTGTGTGTGGTTTTCTCTTAAGTTTCGTGTGTTCTTTCCATAATTTCTGTTGACAGTGATGTTCTTTTCTTTCATTTCTTTCTTTCTTGGTTTTGCTACTTCCTCATTTAATTACTCCGTCTTTTTGTACGTTTGTGCATTATGATGGGCAATAAATCTGTTATTATTCTTATTAATAGTCAGATCCAAGCCGACCGCAGGAACAGAGATCCCGCCCGAAGGCAAATTCATCTAAGCGGTTCAGACCTGCATGTTTCGGGATTAGATAGATATTAGGTAGAAGGAAAGTATTACGTCCAACTGGAGTCCTAGACTTCTTAATTCAATTCATAGATTTATTTCTGGTTTATCTGTCACGGTTAACACAGCGTAAATTCTACTATAACGCCGGAAATGTTAATCTCAACACAAACGCTGCTTTTTAAGTGCCTGAACAAACAAAAAATCATAAATCTTTCTCGTAAGGCATATAACAAAAATACAAGCGAATAGAGGTACCACAAATCGCACGGAAATTGAACTATGTAAAAATCGGTTATTCGTGAACGAACAACGAAGTAAGGAATTTTCAGCGGGTCTTCAATCCAATTTAAGTGAATAACTGATGAGTAACTAGATTGTCCTATCCCAGCCCCTTTCGGTTAAACTTTAAGATCTCCCTACCATGTCACATCTCATTCAGTCGACACCAAAAGGGTAAATTCGTCAAAGGATATTCCCCAGTGCAAAGTTTCTTCGCAGAAGTGATTTTGTTTTACAACATTTTATGTTCATCCAATTCCCACCTTTAAAAAAAAAATCAAATCATGAACAAAGTTTTCGACAGTAACGCAGCCATTTATAGATTCAGACTACGAGATAAGTACCTTTACGTCATAATTAAAACGCGTCAATTAGTTTGTTCCATGAGGTCTACATAAGGCCAAGATCTGCCATTTGCGAATCCGGACTCAACTCGCGCAGAACAATTTATAGTGTGTGATAATTTTAAGGATCTGCAGGACAGGTAAGTACGTCAGATTCTAAATGAACATTCGCGTAATTATTCTTCTGATGCTACCAACGCAATTACAATGTTTATAGAAATCTGTTTTACTGATCAGTAACCTGAATTCTAATTTTACGTATTTTACCGTGAATTTAAGGACATCCGTAAAATTAGTATTTTACATACTTTACTAATCTAACCGTTTTACGTAATTTACGTATTTTTAATGATGTTTTACGTTGGGGGAAACCAGAAAGAGGTTTAATTGAAGGGTTTACCATGAAAGAGGCAACATTACTAATTGTGCAGGGCTCCAATGGCAGGTTGTGCGGGCAAGTCAGATGATGTGTATTATTTAAGCTAAGTGCTATCAGTGTTTTAGGCATGTGTTCTGGCGTTGCTACTTAGCCGATTGCCTTACAATCTCGGTAGACCAATCGCAACAGCTGCAAATAAATATTTAACTTCTAAAATTCTGTGAGCTACTCTGGAACATCAATTTCACTCAATATTTTCTGTGGAATAGCTTATTTTACTAATATTACTGACCGAGTTTTTATTTTAAGGTTAGTTTACAAATTTAAAGTATAACTGAAAAGCCAACCTATTGTTGCATCATTCAACTAAACACAGTGCATTATCTGGATTCTGCTAAGGGATTTTTTTATTTTCCAATATCTACTCTAGCAGTGACGCTCAGAATATTTACAGCCGTCCCCACAACACAAATTCTACTATGACGCACAGAATTTGAATCTCAACACAATTGCGGAGTGGCCAATGGTAATCTTGGTGAAGCTGTTTAGTGTCTGAACATAAACTTGTGTAAATATTTTTTGGCAAGCATACAACACAGGTACAAGCACATAGACGTACCACAAATCCGACAGGGAAATTCCGCTATGTTAATACAGATTATTCGTGGACAGCGGAGCAACGAAGTAGCGCGTTTCCATCGGGTTTTCAAGCCTCCTATCTCAGCCCTTTTCAGTTAAACTTTAAAGTCAATGCAACATTTAGTAGTATAACAGCAGTGCAATTCCCATGTCAACACACGATAAGTATTTCCCGGCTGGGTTGAAAAAAGTTGACGTTGAAAAAGTCTCAACTTTTCCATATGTAAGTGATGATGGTGTCGAAAATCCAGGCAGGAATCCAAGTCCGGGAGCTCCCGAACGTCTGTTCGCACTTTTAATCTAACACACTTATATCCGAAAGAGTGATTAGAAAAGAATGCCTGTGTGAAGGCCTGGCACGCATTTTGGACACTCCCTACAACATTATACTCGCTGTATGTAATGTAGCGTTTACAGGAACAAGAAATCCTGTCGAGCAGAAAGGGATTCTGGTCGACACGAAAAGATTCCGTTCGAGAAGACGACTAGAAAAAAGTCTAGCGGGACAAGAATCCTTTCACGATGAAAGGAACTCCCGTCTACTGGAAAGGAATCTCGTCGGCGTCACTGGTTAAAAGACTAAAAAAAGGTCTAGCTAGCTTTCGAGAACAGCAGTCATCATTACTGATATCACAAATGCACTCAAAGCATTTTTTATTAGCTAGTGAATTTATTTTTATCGGGTTTTATTGTCTGAAGAATTCATTTTCTTGTCACCAAGATCGGATTCTGTTCCAAGTTTTCCTGTACTTGTAGACGTTGCATAAGCCATGGAGATAGACAGCAATAAACAAAATTCAACGGAGAGAACAGAACAGAGCGACCCGTAAAATAACTGGTTATTAAATATATGCTGTTGTTCATGCAGACCTGCAAGGGATTCTTTAAAGTGTTGTTCTCTCAGTCAAATAAATCTCGTCCTGTGGTGTGAACAATATTTTCACAGATACGTGGCTCGATTTCTGACGCTCTGATTGGCCTCTACGATGAATTCCGTTGTTGGAAGTTTGCATCTTGTGTGCGGTCTAGGGTAACGGCGAAAAGAAACTCATTAAAACGCGAAATAGCAGGGATTACCACGTCTGGCGTCTTTTAAGATGATAATAGAGCATTTTTTTTTCTTTTCTTAGGACCATGGTTGACTCCAAAGGAATCTCCAACGAGACCAAAACCTTTATCAAATGGAAACTTCTAAAAGCAGCTCTGAATCTGATACGCTTGTTGGTCCAGACGCGCAAGGCTATTCATGAAATAGAGAGCTTACATCAGAGTCTCTTCGAGATGTTCGACGAACTTCCAGACCATGCAGAAGATTACGGCCAACGCCCGCAACCGACGGTATTCCCGACGTCAGACCATTTTTCATACTTTCAAATAATGCACTTCGAAGACCAGAGGGAGGAGAGCTGCCTCATCTCCGACTTTGGTCTACTGGCGTCAGAGAAGTTGCCACGAGGAGCGACTTTCGAATCTCCGGGTCTATCGCAATCCTTCAACTCAGAATGGCGCACCCACGCAAACATCTTCCAGGGAGAAGGGACTAATTGGGCGTTACTCGATGTTGAAGCTTGTACCCCAGACTTCCCACCACCAACGCAGCTTGGCTACGCTTCTAGCCATGATCCAGATTGGTACCCGAAGAATCCATCTTTCAATCAGCTCCATGGAAGTTGTCCAAGTGAGCTTGAAATCCAGTCCGGGGTCCCATATCCCATCGAGTTTGGAACAGCAATCATGAGCGAAAGCAAAGCTTCTACTTCCTTCTCATGTCTGATCAGCGACCCTCAGTCAACTATAACAGCCCTGACAATGCCCTCACTCTTAACTGAAACGAGCACTATCGGGGAATCCAGGGATCTCAAGAGGCAGAAAAACAACGCAGCACAGAAAAAATGCCGTACGAAGAAAAAAGAAATGGTACAAAGTATGACGAAACAATTTGACGAGCTGAAAGCTAAACTTGTCAAGTATAAAGCTAAAATTCACGAGTTGAAGGCTGAAAACTACAAGCTCAAGGCACAAGTCGGGGGCACAGGGGGGATGGAACTCTAAGCAAAGGGAAAATGACCCCGAAGACCCTTTACCCTTATAATTTCTAGCTGTTTCTTTTTGTTTGTAACTGCCGTCTGTGATTTTGCTAGTGAACCTAAAAATCCTCCATTTCGATAGGCTATCGGTCGGTGTTTTCCGTATATTCGGCATTTCTCCAAGGCCCTGACCTAACCCACTACAAAGGAATTCTGATTGGTTGTTTTCAAAACTTCGCTCACAAAAGTAGATAAATATTCCTTGAGCCCAAGCTGACTTTGAAGCATATAGTCGAAAAATGTATACAACGGATACGTCAGCTACAACGCTTTATCAGCGATATTTCGGCCCTTCTTGGCAAGGGTATATTGCCAAGAAGGGCCGAAATATCGCTTATGAAGCATCTAATGCATTTTCTTTTTCAATCATAAATTCAAGAATCTTAGGCGTTTTGCATAAAAGTTGCAGGACATAAGTCTGACAGTTACCCTTGCTTACCGGTTGGAGTATATTGGACGGATTTTCCGGTCGATAGTTCGCCAAGTGTCGGTGGATTAATGGGGCAGTTGCCCATCTACTGGTATTATTCTTTGTATCGATATTTGCAGTTCATATCGGCCAATAACTGTGTCGCCTGTCCTATGTAAGATCCTCGAGTTATTGGTGATTGCTGATATTACTATAAAGTGTTGTACACCAGCGAATCAGTTTGGTTTCAAAACAAGAGCTACGAGCTCATATGGCTGATGAAGAATCATAGCTGACGTACCCGTTGTAAACATTGTTTGAATAAATACTCATATGGCATTTGTCACGAGTACGTGGTACCAGAAAGTGACAAAATACACCCGCCATCCAAGAATGCGGTTCGGAAATACGAATAGGATATTTATTTTCACTCAATTCTGACTAGTTCTGGCATCGTCTCGAATTATCTGTAGCAAATGCGCATGACTGTTCAAACTTCCAAGCTTCAGGTCAATAAATCCACTCGTTTGATCCCTAGACCTGCTACACGATTTCCAATACTCCCTCCATCTCCCCCTACCGTGGCCGAAACTGGTTCGGACTAAAAATGGATCATCTAAAGCATCTTCTTTTATACCATCGATCAAGTTTCACTCGAATCTGGGCATTTTTGGAAAGTTCCGGTACCCCCCCCCACCGTTGTCGAATCCGGTTCGGGTCCTAAAATATGGCACCTAGGCTATACGTCGTATCTCTTAATCCCCTCTTTCCATCCATCAAGTCTTACTGAAATCGGAGCATGGCCTATCCGCAAACTTCCGACCCGGGCGCCAAATAACAAATATAGACCGCATAAACTCGGCACTGTCAATAGTCCCCCCCCCCCCAATTCCCCCAACCGTGGTCGCATATAGTTTGAACGCATGTTTTACATGTGTAGGTCATCGATTCCTATCACCCATTAAGTTTAACTCGAATCAGACCACTCGTTCGAAATTTGCAGAAGTCAATTTCCATACTCAATTTCTTGAGTTATATGACCCCCCCCCATCCCCCCACAGGTATCGGACTCGGCCCGGACTTAAACTGAACATCTGAGGCGATAGCTCTTTCCACCCTACAAGTTTCATTCAAATCCGATCATCCGTTCAAAAGTTATGCATGCCCCTAGATTCCGGGCTCCCCATCCTTCCACTCCCACACGATGGTCGGATCTGGGAAACGACTGTTCTCAAGTCATCTGTTCGGATCCCTGACATATCTGCCAATTTTCATCGTCCTAGCAAAACAGGAAGTATGCCGAACTCGCGGGATCGCTAGGAATCCAGCCCCCCCCCCCCCAACTCCCCCACAGTGCCCAGATCTGGTCCGGTTATGTCAATGACGTATCTAGGATTTGTGCTTGTTCATGCCACCAAGTTTCATCCCGATCCCTCCACTCTAAGCGTTTCTCAAGATTTCCGGTTCCCTCCTCCAACTCCCCCCCAGTGTCACCGGATTCGGCCCGGATTTAAAGTGCGACGTCTCAGACACGAGGTCATCCTAAATATCAACTTTCATCAAGATCCGATCACCCGTTCGCAAGTTAAAAATACCTAAATTTTTGGCTTCCCCCCTCCATACACTCCCCCCCCCCCCAGATGGTCGGATCGGGGAAGTGACTATTTCCTATTCAATCTGGTCGGGTCCCAGACACGCCTGCCAATTTTCGTCGTCCTAGCACATCAGGAAGCACCGAACTCGAGGGATCACTAGGAATTCGGACCCCCCCCCCCCATAAACTCCCCCAAAGTGAGCGAATACATTCCGGTTATGTATCTAGGACTTGTGCTCGTTCTTTCCACCAAGTTTCATCCGGATCTCTCCACTCTAAGCTTTTTCCAAGATTTCCGGTTTCCCCCTCCAACTCCCCCCCCCCCCCATGTTACCGGATCCGGTCTGGATTTAAAATGGAAAGTATGAGACACGAGGTCCTTCGATATACCAAGTTTCATTAAGATCCGATCACCCGTTCGTAAGCTAAAACTATCTAATTTTTCCGGATTCCCCCTCCCTCCACTCCCCTACAGATGGTCGGATCGGGGAAGCGACTATTTCTAATTTAATCTGGTCCAGTTCCTGATATGCCTGCCAAGTTTCATCGTCCTAGCTTATCTGGAAGTGCCCGAACTAGCAAAACCGGGACCGACAGACCGACAGACCGACTGACGGACAGAAATTACAATCGCTATGTGGCACTTCAGTAAGCTCAAGTGCCATAAAAACTGATATCCAGTTACATCACTAACTGCTAAACTTCTTTCTCACACTTTGACAAAATTTGATGAAAGTGAGATTACTTTTCAGATACCACGACTAGTTCCCACGGTCGGACCGTAGTATCTGAATATCAGATACAACGGTAACTGGCCAGATACCCCGGCCAGATAAGATTCGATCACCCGTTCGTAAGCTAAAACTATCTAATTTTTCCGGATTCCCCCTCCCTCCACTCCCCTACAGATGGTCGGATCGGGGAAGCGACTATTTCTAATTTAATCTGGTCGGGTCCCTGATACGCCTGCCAAGTTTCATCGTCCTAGCTTATCTTGAAGTGCCCGAACTAGCAAAACCGGGACCGACAGACCGGCTGACGGACAGAAATTCAATCGCTATATGGCACCTGGCCGAAGGGCAAGTGCCATAAAAAGGGGTAGGGCGTGAGCACGCGCACTGCCTGGCTGCAAAACTACAGGTTGATTCTGGCGGTCTGGAAAGTTCCAGGAGCTTATGCGCCGGCTGTTTTTGCGACTTCGGCTAAAAGCCGCTTCGCTTTCCAGAGCTGTTCTTGCTCTCCGCTAGTTTCCGCCAGCACTTGGAACGAGAATCCACTTCGCGAGTAAAAAGTGATTTCGGCAAGTCAGCGAGAAGTTTGTAAAGGTGCAACTGTGAGGCACAATGACTTTCTGTGTGTTCTTGCACTCGGCGGATTCTCGCTTTGTTTTTGGGTTCCCAAAACGTAAGTGGAGGGATACCTATGACATCCCAAAAGTTGTCCGTCTGTGAGCCCGTCTGTCAGCACGATAACTCTCGAAGCGAATGAGATATTTGGATGAAACTTTGTGAGGATTCTTTGGGTCAAGGGTAAGGTCAAGTTCGTAGATGGGCTCTGTAGCCCTGCATTTCGGGGTGGAGGAGGGGGTTCAAATTAAGGGGCAAACAAAATATTTTTAAACAGCTAATGTGATAGTTGATTATGGGGTAAGAAAACATGCTGAACACGAATATGCATAATATTTTCTCGTACAACAAGTAGTTCGCCCGGAATCCAGCAAAAACCGGAAAGTTGTTTAAAAGTAAAAGTTTCATTTGATGTTGACTAAATGTTCAGTTTGAGGGTAAGTAGACATGCCGAACACTTATGTGAAAAGCATTTTCTATCCGGACAACTAGCTGAAAACGATGGTGAATAAAATTTTCTCGATGGACAAATAGTTTGTCCAGAATCCGGCAAAAAAGTTGGTTAAAAGTAAATGCTTCATTTGAAGCTGACTAAATGTTCAATTTAAGGGTAAGTAGACATGCCAAACACTTATGTGAAAAGCATTTTCTACCCGGACAACTAGTTGGCACGGAATCCGAACCAAACCGGAAAATGTGTTAAAAGTAATACGTTTTATTTGAAGTTGATTAGATGGCAGTTCTAGGGGTAAGAAGAGACGCTGATTCTGTATACGACAACCCTTTTTAACCGAGCGTATAATTCGTGCTTACAGACAGAAAGACAGACGCCGGACCGACGGACAACTTTTGCGATGTCATAGGTATCCCTCCACTTACGTTTTGGGATCCCAAAATGCAAACGGATTGACAAAATAGGATGCAAGTTGGACAGCACGGAGTTTATGCGACCTTGATTTGTTATTTGTCGCCCGGGCAGGATCCGGCGAAGGTGGGGGGGGGGGCGGGACTCAGATATTTGCAGATAGGCTCTGCTCCGATTCCAGTCAAATTTGATGGAGGGGGGAGGATAAGTCAGAGATGCGACATTTATGATTCCGAGTCGTATTCAGCCACGGTGGGCGGAGTTGGTAAGGAAGTCCCGGAAATTTTGGGGCTCACATATGGGTCAAACAAGTATAGTTATCTGAACGAAACTTGGAAGGTACAGAGATCATATGCCCTAGATGACATCTTTTAATGTTCGAACCGGATTCGACCACGGTGGGGGGGGGGGGGAGATTTAAAGAGAAAATGCTCCAGATCATCCAGTTAGGAGTCCGGAGGAAATTCGGCCGCGGAATTTGGGGAGTTGGAAGGGGGTACCGTCAAATGGGGTGACTTTGATAGCTTTTCAAATTCAAAGTCCTGTCATGCCATCTGCTGTTGACTTAAAATTCTGAACACTATTCTAAAACTTGGACAATAGCTTCTAGGTGGCTCTGCCACATGCTCAGTATTTTTGAAGGTCTTGAACTATTTTTTATGGAGTTTTGAATGCCAAAATCAAAGTCACACCGCAATGGGGTGACTTTGATAACGAAAAAAATTTGCTAGGTTCACCGAGTGAAATATGCTTGAAAGTCAGATATAATTACATAAAAACTTATACAAATGTAATAAAAAGGTAGGAACATGATACCACTGAAAAATTCACTTATTCAGATGCATCAAGCAGCTAGTTAACCTTAAATTTTGCAAGGTCAACTCCAAATACTAGCTGCTTACCACGACGACTTGTCCCCCCAACTTCCAGGGGATCACATAAGATCAATTCGACCTGAGACTTCTTCACACAGCTAACTTCTTCCGTGCAGACAAACTTGTCCGACGTTCCTGCAACTTTCTTCAGATAACATATCTCGAGGTCAATGTCTAAGCCTACACTGCCGGTCGAAAGCTCGTCACCTTCACCTTCACTAAAGTCAAAGATCTTTTCAACACGTCCTACAAAGTAGGAAAATGAAGCTTTTTTCTTCCCTGCCAGTTTCAAAAGAACATACTTTCCAACACTTACGTCCTCGGGAACAACGTCACCATGATCATTATCTCCTTCAGTCATTTCAGACAAGCTGTCATCGTTCAGCATCGGCTCCTCGTCACTCATCGCTTCTGACGTGTCTCCAGAATCATCGATGGTCGCAACCGGGATATTCTTTTTGGCTTTTTTCTTCTGTCTTGCGTTTGCTAGAGTTTGCGCTACATCATCTACAGAAAGGCTCTTGCCAGGAGCTGTTTCTAGTCGTTTACGACGGCGCTTTGGTTCATCGTCTTTGCCATGCCTCATCTCCGAAAGAATAACGAGCAAGGATTCACCAACACTTGAGTTAGCTTCGTCATCATTGACTTCCCTCCTTGGCAGCCTACGGAGAACAACATCTTTGTCTATTGGGTAGATCGAACATGTTCTAAATCCATTGACGATTGTTTCTTTTGCGTTCGGTTCAAGAGCTTCCCACAGTTTTCCTAGGAGTCTTGCAAAATGATCCTTCGGTACAGCGTTCCTTGTCTTAAAGTGCGTCTTGTATTCTGTCAGGATCTTTCGCCAATGCTTCTTCATTGGTGCAAAGAAAGCGACGTCTAGCGGTTGAAGCAGGTGAGTTGAGTGTGGGGGGAGGCAGACGAACCGGATGTTGCATTCAGAACATATTCGCAGAACACGGACATCGAGGTGAGAAGAGAGATTGTCGCCAATTAAAACCTTTGGTTTTTCGGTTTTCTTCGCCCATGGCAATACAACAGATACGAACCAGTCATGAAAGCAGGTTGAGTCAAACCAACCTGATTTCGATCGATTAAACCTGAACCCTTTGGGAGCTGAGTCCAGCCACGAGTCCCACAATCTTTCAGATTTGAATACTACATACGGAACCAGCAATTGCCCGTCTGCTGTTGCTGCGACCATGAGAGAAGTGCAGGATTTGCTCGAGTTCATAATTCTCTCCGGGTATTTCGTCTTTCTCTTGAAGATTGCCTTTATTCTACCAGGGTCGTCCGAGAGGTTCGTCTCATCAAAGTTCATAATCCACTCAGGATCAACTCCTTCTAGGGATTTGCTGAGGTTTTCAAGGTAAGTCACAACGACTTGTTCACTAACCTTGGCACGGTTGACACTTATGTTTTGGCATATCCGAGTACACAGCTTCTCGGAGTTTCTCTTCACGAAGGAAAGCGCCCAATCGTCACCGGGTAAATTGTTGCAGAACTTGGGCTCCTTCACTCTGTTTCTATCAAGGTACGACTTAACGAGAAGACGAAGTTCAAAGCGGGTCAAGGGAAACCCCCAATCAGCCATCGTGCAAATGTGTCGGATAAGCACGGTTTCTTCATTGAGGTTGAGCACAGGTTGGCCCCCGAATTTCTTGGTATGGACATTCTTTACCCTATTGTAAAGTGTTCCATAAGAAATGTCATACTTTTTTGCAACTTGATGTATTTTACTGCCCTTTTTAATTTCGTCAATTGCTTGAGCTAACTTCTCTTCTGAGTAATCTTTATAGGTACGGCTACCTATAACTCTCGTGTATTTACGCGGCATCCTAGAATATAAAATAATTAGGACGGTACAGTGAAATAAATGGTTCATCATCATTCATAAATGAAAAGTTAAGATAAGGTTTTAATTAGGAAGATAAGGTTGAAAAATGAAAGGTTAACGATCAAAAATCCAAATTTTCTTCCTTTTACTGCGAAATATTTAGTAAATGCAACGGAAAATGAAAGAGAACTATTCTGGCGTGAATGACTGCATGTCACATGTGAAACTGTATTCGGATAAAATACTTTCCGTTGTCAAAGTCACCCCGCATTTGACGACCTTCCATGGGGTGACTTTGATAAATGCATCTCCTGCGAAAATTTTTACAAGATTGGCTAGAAACTTCTGGCATATACTCATTATGTTCCTTAACATCCGGCAATACCACGAGGTTGTCAGAATTAAATGTGTAGACGGCTAGGGAGTCACTATTTGTAGCCTATCTAAAATTTCTGAAAAAATACCCACTTGCTTATGATCGATTCCTGAAGCTCAGGTATGCTTTGGCTTCGATGTCTGTGTGCCTACTGAACCAAATCTTTCCTTCTTGTCAGCTGAATTTTTGCCAGCACGTTCCTGTGCGCCATCTTTGAGTAATATTTTTTTTTTGTCGAAAAAGAAAGTTTTATCAAAGTCACCCCGAAAATCAAAGTCACCCCATTTGACGGTACCGGAAATTTGGGCACGTCTAGGGACATAGCGAGTGGATTTCTTGAGTTGAAACTTGGAAGGTTGGCGATGGCTTGGAGGTGATGCCGGAGATTTCCAGACTAGAGTGAAACGAGATATCCTAATTCTAGGTCCGAACCGCATTTTTGGATGGCGGGGTGTCTTGTAAAGTTCTTTTCTACTTTCTTGTACCAGGCTACTCGTAATAAGTGCCATTTGAGCTCGTAGCTCTTGTTTATTATTTTTTCCCCTTTTGAGGTTGGATCCACTAGGCCGCTGACTAGCTTGCCTAGGCAGCAGTTCGCCACTGGCGGTCGTGTTTTTTCAGTTTCAGTAAAAAAAAATAGAAAAAGAAGAGAATCGACTTGTAAGGAGGCATGCTGAATCCGTATATGCAAATTATTTCCTCGCCGGAAAAATATTTCGTCCGGAATCCGGCCAAACCTGAAAATGTGTTAAAAGTTATAAGTTTTGTCTGGAGTTGATTAGAGTTCGATATAGGGGTAGGGAGATAAGCTGAATTCGTTTTTGAGCTTTTGTTTTTTGCCGGACCGGACAAGTAGTTTCTCCAGGAATCCGGTCGAACACGGAAATTTGGCGGAAGTAAGGCAGGAAGTTGCGATCTTTTCTGTCGAAGGGGGTAAACATAAATTCTGGTTCCATATCTGAACTTGTTGGGATCCCAAAACGTAAGTGTAGGGATACCTATGACATCGCAAAAGTTGTCGTCGGTCCGCCCGTCCGTCCGTCTGTAAGCACGATAACTCTAGAAGGGAATGAGATATTTTGATGAAACTTGGTGTGAGGATTCGTTGGGTTGTCGGACCAGTCAAGTTCGTAGATGGGCTTTGTAGCCCTACATTTAGGGTTGGGGGTTCAAATTAAGGGGCAAACAAAATATTTTAAAACAGCTAATGTGATAGTTGATTATGGGGTAAGAAGACATGCTGAGCGCGATGGTGAAAACTATTTTGTCATCGGACAAGTAGTTCGCCTGGAATCCGCCAAAACCGGAAAGCTTGTTAAAAGTAATAGTTTTATTTGAAGTTGATCAGATGTTCGATTTAGGGGTAGGAAGACATGTTGAACACTTATGTGAAAACAATTTTCTACCCGGACATGTAGTTCGCCCGGAATCCGGCGAAAACCGGAAAGTTGGTTAAAAGTAAAAGTTTAATCTGAAGTTGATTAAATGTTTGATTTATGGGTAAAAAGACATGCCGAACACGATGGTGAAAATAATTTTCTCGCTGGACAACTAGTTCGCCCAGAATCCGGCCAAAACCGGAAAATTTGTTAAAAGCAAAAGTTCGATTAGATGACAGATTAAGGGGTAAGAAGAGAGACTGAGTCGGTTTATGACAATGGTTTTTTACCCGGACATTTAATTATTCCGGAATCCGGTTGTAACCTCTTTTTTTTTTCATAAGTTAAGGTTTTATTTGAAATTGATTAGATGTTCTTTATAGGGATACGGAGACAGGCTGAATTCGATTCTGAATTCTCTTTTTTACTGGACAAGTAGTTCGATCTGAATTCGGCAGGAAGTTTCGGTCAGTATCGTCAAAATAGATATGGCTTATACAGGTATATCTCAACTTGGTTTTCTCTGCATGATTAGCCCGGCGAAGACTGGATCTGGCGAAGACAAGACCCAGTTGTCTGGATCAAATATTAGATTTTTGGGATCCCATCGACACCTTAGGTCTTGTTCAGAAAGCGATCCAAGAAATCGCCAGAATCGCCCTTAATAACCCATGCCCATGAAACGATGAAACTATGTTTGGCTGGTCATGACGTGACTAGGCGTTCGATTTTGGTATTCATGCCCATATCCTAGAATGTGCTTACTGTAGGGGAGTTAGTTCGTCTGTGATCAGAGTACTACGAAATATGTATAATAAGCTGAGTGCAAGAGTAAAGGTACAGTGCCAGGGACTATAAAATCCCCCCCCCCCCTATCCCTATTAAGGAAAGTATCCTTAAGGGAGCAGTGACTCCCCACCGCTTTTCAATAATAGTGTGTTAATCCCTCAAGAGAAAGCGCTCACAATTTATGTACCAGATGGAATAGATGTATCGATGACTAATTACGCTGACGACATTTTGAATATAAGCTATATAATAGAAGGAATCGAATCAAATTTCCACATTCATAGGTTTGTCGTTCAACAAAAGTAAAACTGAAATAATGATTTTTAATCCTCGTTCCAAAGAGCCTATCGAAACTGATATTGGCGGTGAGTTGCTAAAGCTTAAGGATTATTTGACATATCTGGGGCTGCCTATTCGACCCAGTGTTCGTCCTACTCGTCTGTTGTTAAAAAGTTTTTGAAAAAACTCGAAATGCTTATGGCCTTCTTACTGTATTAAATTATAAGTTTTGTAGAAGCATCTAGGTAGGCTTAAGTGTATGATGAGTTCGTTATTCCCTATTTCCTTGCATTAGCACCGTTTTGGTGTCTACTGAGTCAGTCAGCTGTGGTCTCGTACGACGAGTTACACGAAATCATGGGATTAAAGATCCGATTGAGGCTCTCTTAGAGCGTCGGGCTCGATTTCTGAATCCCTCGACCCTCTAAACAGCCTCTATCCAGCAGTTAAACAATAGTAACAGAAATAGTGTATATATAATAGCGTATTGTGTATTTTTCTCTCTTTTTTGAATTATGTATTGCCAAGTTAAAATTGTATCTTGTGTGCTGTTCATTGTTCCACTTTCTTTATTTCTTTTTTGTACTCCATCAGTGACATTACATGTAAAGATGGGTAATAAACATATTCATTCATTCATTTAAAATGTTTGTTGAGGCTTCCGACTTGGTCAAGCAACAGCAATGCCGCAAGCCCAGCCCGTTATTTGCTGTGCAGAAACGTTTACTGCGGTATAGGCAATATCTTGATCCGACAGGCGATTTTTATAGACTCCTGAAATAGTTGGAAATGTGTTGTTGATTACGTAGTGTTGTGTATTGTAAATTTTCCTTACTTTTCCTACTCCATTTTTTGTGTCTTTATACATTATGACGGGTAATAAAATTAACAATAACAGTAATATGTCATTAGTTATATGTCAAACTTATTCTTAATAATGTGCCACGATTTTGTCACTCGGCCTTGCGTCTCTGGTTTGACAGTTACGTTGCTTTTGAACGGAAGTTGTTTTAAACCGACCTTAAACCTTGAATCTTTGAGGACGAATGCACGTAGGCAACTTGTCAAAGCCAAGAATAGAGATTCGTCATTATAAAACACAGATAAGACATATTGGTCAAGAAAAATACGCATAGTACTTTAGTCTATACATTGACGTCCCTGTGGTCTTAATTATAGAAGATTTTCAAGTGAACGGCTATCGGAAAGCAGAGTAAGATTACCATTTTCCACCTCAAGTATGGCCCGACGACCTATGCACCTAGGGTCAAACTCAAAACAGCACGATCAAAATAACTCAGTTCGAAGACAAAAAACATTCTTCCGAGTCGCATTAAAAATTCGAACCGGGACACGCGACGAGTTTTGGAGAACCTGAATCAAGGCTTTACTTATGACCTAGAAGTTCATAAGGCTAGACACATAAACTGAGAGCTGCTATCAACACAAACTACTCCTTGTAAGTCAAATCCGGCTTTCCAATTAAAAAACAGTTTTTGTGCAGCCATTCCAAAGAGTCAGGTTCAACAAGACCAAAGGTTCGCTGGGATCCCAATAATTTAATATTCGATCCAGACAACTAGGTCTAGTAGATATACAGTATTCGCAGACTCCTTGAACATTTTCACTGTTAACATTAAGGCCGACGTCTAATCCAGTTCAGATATGGATCCAGAATGTATGTTTACCCCCTTCGACAGAAAAGATCGCAACTTCCTGCCTTACTTCCGCCAAATTTCCGTGTTCGACCGGATTCCTGGAGAAACTACTTGTCCGGCAAAAAACAATAGCTCAAAAACAAATTCAGCTTATCTCCTTACCCCTATATCGAACTCTAATCAACTCCAGACAAAACTTATAACTTTTAACACTTTCAGGTTCAGACGGATTCCGGACGAACTATTTGTCCGGCGAGGAAATAATTTGCATATATGGATTCAGCATGCCTCCTTACAAATCTATTCTCTTCTTTTTCTATTTTTTTTTTTTACTGAAACTGAAAAAACACGACCGCCAGTGGCAAACTGCTGCCTAGGCAAGCTAGTCAGCGGCCTAGTGGATCCAAACTCGAAAGGGAAACAAATAATAACAAGAGCTACGAGCTCAAATGGCACTTATTACGAGTACCTGGTACAAGAAAGTAGAAAAGAACTTCACAAGACACCCCGCCATCCAAAAATGCGGTTCGGACCTAGAATTAGGATATCTCGTTTCACTCTAGTCTGAAAATTTCCGGCATCACCTCCAAGCCATCGCCAACCTTCCAAGTTTCAACTCAAGAAATCCACTCGCTATGTCTCTGGACGTGCCCAAATTTCCGGTACCCCCTTCCAACTCCCCATATACCGCGGCCGAATTTCGTACGGACTCCTAACTGGATGATCTGGAGCATTTTCTCTTACCACCTATCTTTCACTCGACTCTGAGCAATTTTTAGGGTAATTATGGTAAATCTCCTCCCCCCCACCGTGGTCGAATCCGGTTCAAACCTTAAAAGATGTCATCTAGGGCATATGATCTCTGTAACTTCCAAGTTTCGTTCAAATAACTATACTTGTTTGACCCATATGTGAGCTACAAAATTTCCGGGACTTCCCTACCAACTCCGCCCACCGTGGCTGAATACGACTCGGAAACATAAATATCGCATCTCTGACTTATCCTCCCCCGTCCATCAAATTTGACTGGAATCGGAGCAGAGCCTATCTGCAAATATCTGAGTCCCGCCCCCCCCCCCACCTTCGCCGGATCCTGCCCGGACGACAAATAACAAATCAAGGTCGCATAAACTCCGTGCTGTCCAACTTGCATCCTATTTTGTCCATCCGTTTGGTTTTTGGGATCCCAAAACGTAAGTGGAGGGATACCTATGACATCGCAAAAGTTGTCCGTCGGTCCGGCGTCTGTCTTTCTGTCTGTAAGCACGATAACTCTCGAAGTGAATGAGATATTTTCATGAAACTTAGTGTGAGGATTCTTTTGGTCAAGAGTAAGGTCGAGTTCGAAGATGTGCTTCGTAGCCCTATATTTAGGGGTCGGGGAGGGGTGTTAAATTAAGGGCAAATATTTTTTTTTAAAAGCTCCTGAGATAGTTGATTAAGGGGTAAGCAGACATGCTGAATCCGAATATGAAAGTTATTTTCCTGCCGGACAAGTAGTTCACCCAGAATCCGGCAAAAAACGGACACAAAATTTGTCGACCGGCTATAGCAGTCCCTACCCCTTTATTGTCGAACCAACATAGCTCTGCGCGTGGATAACGACATTCATTTGTTCATTCTATGGAAGTCGGAGATATCTAGTGTAATCGAAGGTCGAAGAGGTTGTTATATAATGTTCAAACAAGGACATACGTTGTTCAAGCGAGGATGTTTTCAATGAGGATTCACTGGTCAAGTCCGTATATGGGTCCTTTAGTCCTATCTGTACAGGCAGATGAGGGGTTTCGAATTTACGGTAAAAACATGTCTGTTTTATAAGCTAATAAGCTATTCATTGAGGGGGTAAGGAGGTCCGCTGAATCCACATGTAAACCTAGTTTTCTTGCTCGACAAATCGTTCATCACGAATTCGGCTGAAACTGAAAATATGGTTGAAGCTCAAAGTTGTTTCTCAAATCGGTTAGAGATTCGGTATCGCGGCAAGGAGACATACTGAATCCATTTTTGAACTTTATTTTAACAGTAAGAATATTCAAGTAATCTGACGGAGACTGAATGGCGATGGCATGATTGTTTGAATCAAATGTTAGATTTTTGGGATCCCATCGGAACCTTTGGTATTGTTGTGCATGCCAAAAAGTTTTCACAGCCCCCATGACGGTCGGGTCGGGGAAACGACTATTCTTAAGTCAGTCTGTCCGGGTCCCTGATGCGTCTTCCAAGTTTTATCGTCCTAGAACATCAGGAAGTTCCGAACTTGCAGGATCCCCAGAATTAAGCCCCCCACCCCCTCCCTCACAGTGTCCAAACCGGTCATGTCAACAATGTATCTAGGACTTGCACTTTTTCTTCCCGCCAAGTTGCATCCCGATTCCTTAACCTTAAGCGTTTCCCCAGATATCCGGTTCCCCCTCCGGCTCCCGCCAAAGTCACCGGATTTGAACTGGGTCGTCTGAGATTCGGCGTATTTCCAAATATCAAGTTTCATTAAGATCCGATCACCCGTTAGAAAGTTATAAATATCTCAAGATTCCGGATTCCCCCTTCCTCCACTCCTCCCCGGATCTGACATGGAACATATGAGACGATAGCTCTTTCCACTTGCCAAGTTTCATTCAAATCCAACTTCCTGTTCAAAAACTGCCCGTGCCACTAGATTGCGGATTCCCAATCCCTCCACTCCTCCCACGATGGTCGGATCGAGGAAACGACTATTCTCAAGTCAATATATTCGGCTCCCCGACATGCCTACCAAGTTGCCGTCTTAGTTGCCGTCTAGCAAATCTGGAAGTACCGAACTCGCGCACTTACTAGAAATCCGGACCACCCCCCAACTCCCACACAGTGTCACCGGATCCTTACCGAATTTAAAATGGGACATGTGAGGCACGAGGTCTTGCTAAATATCAAGTTTCATTTAAATCCAATCACCCGCACAATAGCTATCCATGCCACTAGATTCCAGATTCCCCATCTCTCCACTCCTCTCACGACGGTCGGATCGAGGATACGACTATTCGTTCGGTTTCCTGACGCGCCTACCAAGTTTCATCGTCCTAGCACATCAGGAAGTACCGAACTCGCACGATCACTAGAAATCCGGACCATTCCCCCCCCCCTCCCCCCAACCAACTCCCTCACAGTACCCGAATTCCTTACTATTACGTCAATGATGAGTCTAGAACCTGTGCTTATTCTTCCCACCAAGTTTCATTCCAATCCCTCCACTCTAAGCGTTTCCAAAGATTTACGGTTCTCCCCTCCATCTCCTCCCAATGTCACCGGATCCGGTCCAGATTTAATATGGGTCATCTGAGGCCCGAGGTCTTTCTAAATATCAAGTTTCATTTAAATCCGAAAACCCGTTCAATAGCTGAGCTTGCGACTAGATTCCGGACTCACCATCCCTACACTCCCCCACGATGGTCGGATCGCGGAAACGACATTCTGAAGTCAATCTGTCCGAGTACCTGACAAGCCTGCCATGTTTCGTCTCCTAGCACATCAGGAAGTACCTATTTCGTGGGATCACTAGAAACTCAGACCCCCTCACCCTAACTCCCCCACAGTGACGTATGTAGGACTTGTGCCTGTTTTTCGCACCAAGCTTCATCCCGATCCCTCCACTCTTAAGTGTTTCCCAAGATTGCCGGTTCCCCCCTCCAACTCCCCCCAATATCACCAGATCCGGTCCGGATTTAAAGTGGGACGTTTGAGAAACGAGGTGTTTCTATATATCAAGTTTCATTAAGATCCGATCACCCGTTCGCAAGTTAAATACCTCAATTTTCAGATTCCCCCTCTCTCTACACCTCCTCCCCCCCCCCGATAGTCGGATCGGGGAAACGACTATTCTCAAGTTGACTTGTTCAGGACCCTTCCACTCCTGCCAAGTTTCATCGTACCGAGACAACAGGAAGTACCGAACTGGCGGGATCACTAGAAATTCGGATCCCCCCCCCTCCCTCCCAACTCACCCACAGTGAACGGATCCAGTCCGGTTATGTCAACCACGTGTCTAACTGTTGTGTTTGCTATTTCCACCAAGTTTCATTCCGATCTCTTCACTCTAATCGCATTCCAAGATTTCCGGTTTCTCCCTCCAACTCCCCCCTGTGTCACCGGATTCGGTCCGGATTTAATTTAAAATACATCAAGTTTCGTTAAGATCCGATCACCTGTTCATCAATTGAAAATACCTCATTTTTCCAGATTCCCCCTCCATCCACTCCCCCCCCCCATATGGTAGAATTGGGGAAGTGACTATTTCTAATTTAATTTGGTCCGGTCCCTGATATGCCAGCCAAGTTTCATCGTCCTAGCTTACCTGGGAGTGCCTGAACTAGCAAAACCGGGATACAAAGACCGACCAACCGACAGATCAACGGACGGACAGAAATTGCGATCGCTATATGGCACTTGACCGAAGGACAAGTGCCATACAAAATCAAGTTTGTTTTATTATGAATGGGGCCCATGATCTCTATTATTGGTTTCCCTCAACAGATATACAATACTATATTTGATTCAACCAACTGATTCGATGACACTGTAAATCTCTGGAACCAGTGGCCGTTGACGGCCTTTCCGTTGACCAACCGTCAACGGGAACCCACAGTTACAGTAGCGACATTCTAGTATTGTTATTAGGTATTGCAGCCAACCAGTCTTTACAGAACTGAATTACAGCGATAATTTATTTCAGGAAGGGCGTGTCACGGCGAGGTAGTGATACCCAGGTTGGCCAAGGAAAACACGGCAGCACTGAAGAATACACCCAATAAAATACACACCGCAACCGGTACCATTTCGACAGTGATGACCCCACAGCAGGACACGATGCATCTTAGCCTAATAATGGGTCAGGTCAACTCGACCCGAAAACCTAGCCAACCGTTGCAAAGCGACGTGTTCCATCGTGAGCCAGGACACCTTGAAAGTGCAGCTTCAGAACTTCCTTGCCCAGATAACGGGTACCATCAATTCGTCAACGAATCTGACATGAACTATCCTAACGGAGAAGAGCTCCCGCAAAGCGATATCCGGGATGATTTGATCTCTTACATTATGTCAATAGTTCAAAATTGCTCTGCAGAAGCACCTACAATATGTGAAAAAACGACATTAAATGACGATTTCTTGACATCTTTCCACGCACCGATTAACCTATCCTTAGCCGACAAAGTCCTTGCCAGACAGTTCAATGTGTTGTCAGGTGCTACACACACAGAAAGTTATCCCACGATGTATCCAACCGACTCGGAAGCTTCGACGCCGAACGCCAACTGGTTGTTTAAGGCATACGCTTCAGAATTAAACAGTTCTTCATCCCTATCAGAGAACTCCTGCTGTAGCTTCGGCACAGTAATGCCGTTCCATGAAACACCACAGCAGTTACTCGATAACCTCAGTCCTGCCAGGTCTAAACCAACTTCGAAGGGGGACCTTGCATTTTCACCAGGTCCACCTTCTTATCAAGAAGCAATGTGGTGTGCCACACAGCAAGGCAAAGTGCAAAAGCGTCCGGCTGGGGCTGGGAAGCGAGGCCCGCTCCCTATGCGTTCAACGAAACCCCAACAGTTAATGACAGAGCAGGAGATCCGCGAAGAGAGAAAGAGAGAAGGAAACAGAAAGGCTCAGACACGCATGCGTCAGAAGAAAAAGGAAGAGAAAGAGTGCCAGGATGCCCTGGTAAAACGGCTAACCACAGAAATTCAACGTTATCAATTCATAATTCAACGTTATGAACTGAAATTTCAACGTTATGAGGAACAATTCGGCAAAAAAAAAGAAGGACGTCGGATTGACTTCAAGAACGGTCCGGAGTTAGGGGCGTGACCCCAAGATGTTGGAACGTACACTTCCTTTACTATAACACAGGGACGTTTCCTACCCCTGGTCGCGTCCTGGGCATTGTGTTTATTATACTCAAAATCATATCTTAAAACTGATGTGCATACAAATTGTAACTGTTTCACGATCACAGCTCGATTACAAACCTCATCCTAAATAAGATTGAATTTTCAGGTATGAAACGGATAGAATAAAAATGTTGACCCTGGTAGTAAGGCTACTGCCAAATCGATTGACAACTGACCAAACCTCGAGCTATGAGATTTGCAAATACAAAGATAATCGTTTAGGTGTCCTGAATTAGTCTGATAACTTAATGCCACATCAACAGGCTAATATAAATCCGATACACTTCCCTAGTGGGATTCTACTAATTTCTCCGAAACTTCAAATAGTAAACCACCCTCGGTTGCGACTGAATTTACGACCAATCACAGCAGCACTTCCTGGGACCATCTCTACCCTCAGCATCCTTCCGGCAAGCATACCACGACAGAAGTCGGAAGAAAATATTGGTTACAGCGTTACTTTTCGCAATGAAGGCAAGTCAGAGAATGAGGAGTGCAAGCCGCGTGTTAAAAATAGATATTATGATATACTTTAAGCATTCAAACGGTCTATCTCGGTCAAGGCATTTTGTTTTTGAAGAATTATTCTTTCTGACACCAATAACGCGGAGTGTACAGTCAAGTAGCCACACAGAGCTTTGGCGACCCGATCCAAAAACTATGACAGGACAGGAAAGGGCTATTCTTAAAATGCGACTGTAAGAGCTTTCGCAATACGAGGCGTAGACTACAGACAGTGCTTCGACGACCGCTCTTTCTGCTGAGCTAGGAGACTGTCGATCTCTTGCCGCTGTTGTTTGTATTGGACATATGGCCAGGACTTGCCCTTCATTTCATAGCTTCCGGTCAGACTCCACTGGCTCGCCACCACTCGACCCTATTCTTCCATGGTTGTCCCAACGTCAGATGAGTTTTCCTACCTCAAGGAAACGCACAACGAAAACCAGGAGCACGAGAACTACCTCGACTTCTGCCAACAAGAGTGACTATCGAATCTTTGCTTCACGGTACCTCTCCAACCCTCAATGGCCCACCTAGCAAACGTCTTCCAAGAAGAACAGACTAACTGGTCGTCATTCGGTAATAGTACTCGCACCCTAAAATTCCCACCGACGCAGCGCGCTTCTAGCTCCTCACATGACTGGCCCTTCACATTCATATTTCAACCAGCTCTCGGGCAGCTGACTGTCCCTAGTCTCCCTATACCATAAGCTAGCACTCGTCCGGAGCATATTGCGCATCGAAACTAGTGAACCTTGGCAAGTTCAAAGATTAGTGAGGCAGCGGTTTTAAAATATACGAAATCTGGATCTCCAGGTTTAAAGTTTAATGAATGCAGTTACGGGAGTGGGTTGCATTGGTTTTACAGATCCTACAGGTCCTTAACAGAAACGGGTTCAACAGTGTCTGAACCATCGCGTTCTTTCAAACATAAACGATACGGTGCTGAAGAGGAAGGGAGCTGAAGACGAAGAAAACAATATAGACAGAAAAATGCGTAAGAAAAAAGAAACGGTACAAAATATTAGGAGGCAAATTTGCGTAAAAGGCTACAATTGCAAGATTCAGGCTTAAAGATAAATTCAGAAGGCTGAGCTATTGCACCAACAACTCCACGCAAAGAGAAAATGAACCCAACGACCTCGAACGGTCCGGAATGAATAGTTTAGGGCTTTTGGGGCGATAAGTTGATTCTTCACTGAGCATCGAGTTTTCTTGAGTAAACACGTTTCTTAGATCTTAAAACGCAAATAATCCGAAACAAGTAGCTGAGTCAATCGAGGCTCTGTCAAGGCTCCAAACGTTAATTTTAAGTGGAACGTTACCCTTTTGCATTGTCTTGATATTATATTCATTCACTCTTTCATCTATGAAATGTGTATACCGCTCAATGCAGTATGATTTTTGGCTAAACAAAAACATTACAATGAAATGTTACCCCAGTGCTTTTCTCAGTATTTTTCCCGTACGTCATCTTTTCATGAACATGGAACTCGTAGTTCACATCCTTATGCCGGTTGTAATTACTATAGATCGAGGTTTAGCATTAGACATGTATGGGAAGGTTTATCGACTGAGCTAAATTCGTGTAGTGTTTAATTTGATTTCTGTACAATGTTAAAGGTCCATTGTTTTGCTGTATATGAATTTGATACGTATTCTCAGCCGGTTGGGGTGTTTTTTTGTGTAGTTAGCAGTGATTCTGGCTGAAATTTCTTTGGTACTTGTCTTTTTTCGTTGGGCGTACCAGACAGGGTAAGTCAAGCTCCTTTCTTTCCTTCTTTCTTTTTGCCGAAATTTTTGGTTGTTGACGTTTTGTTTTGAGGGTAATTAGTCCCTTACGGGTTTGCCTCTGGGAATTGAATATTTTAGTATTTTTTTTTTTGCAATAATGCTCGGGCCCCACCACGGGCACACTTGGTCTTAAATCGGTCTTGACCTGTTTTTAAGACCGGTTTTTAGCATTTTGTAGACGTTCCCTCTTCAACCCGTTCATAAAATCTGGGATGGATAAATCTATCTCCCGTTTTTTATTTGTTTTGAACAAATAATGAGAGAGGAGCGTCCTAAAACGTCTTAAAAACAGGTCTTAAAAACGTCTAAACACCGAATTACGGACAGGTGTGTCCGTAGTGCCGCCCTGGCATAAGCCTTTCATTCTCTCTCTCTCATAATGCTCAGTATCGGAAACACAATTTTTAACGGAGTAAATAAGTTTGTGATTTCGTATTACATTTCAAATTTTTTAATATTTTGTTGCTTGGCGTCACTTGAGCATTTCTCGTTTGTCTGTTCTTCTTTTATTGTGCTATAATAAGTGATTTTTTCAGCCAAAATTTTTTTAGTTCGTGAGGTACAGGTGCACGGGAGATTTGTTAGCGTAGGCAGGCATCTAGTATGTGTCGGGCTTTTTTTCCAAATAAAAATTATCAGAACAATCCGGATATTCAGCCTAGCCCCAAACAACATTTTTCCTGTGTATCGATTCTTTATCGGAAATACACAGAACCCTGTAAGTAGGAATACAGATAGTACAGATAGGCTACATACAAAGAGTAGGGGAGCTCGGGGTTTACCCGGACACTAATTTCCCTTTACTTGCTTGGCAGCCATTCTTGGCGTGGCCTATTTACATCCTTACCCCCCCCCCCACCCCCTTAGATCCTCCTGTGCCTCCAGAGGCGCCCAGGGCGTCCAAGAAGAATCTCCAGTCGTCTCTGAAACTTGCGGCTGCGACGATGTCTTCCCACTCCAGCTGTAATGAGGCGTGAAATTGGCACAGGTCGTTCTTGTGGGTACGACGGAGTGTGTTTTTGGGCCTTCCTCTGCGGCGGGTGCCTTCGGGTAACAAGAAAAACGTGGAATTGGAGATTCTGGAGTCGTCCATACGCAGCACATGTCCGAGGTAACTCCATCTACGCCTTCGTATGGTCTCAATGAGGGACGGTTGACCTGTGATGGTGACCTTATGTGCTCGTTCGTTACCTTGTGGGTCCAGTGGATCCCAAGAAGTCTCCAGAGGCACATGTTTTCGAACGACTGAACTCTCCTCTCTTGGTCTCGGTTGAGATGCCATATTTCAGATGCATAGAGGGGGACGGGCAGGACGTTGCTGTTAAATAGGCGGAGCTTAAGCCGGAGGGAGAAAGTACTCGACCTCCAAACTTTTTTGAGCCTGTTGAAGGTGCTGTTTGCCTGGCTAATTCGGGCGGTGACTTCTTTGGCTGTAGATCCTGTGTGCTCCATGGTGCTGTCAAGATATTTGAAATGGACCACGTCCACCTTACATAACTGGGCCTATTTATATAATGTTTGCTTTGAAATATGTAGAATGTTTGAGAGAATAGCTGGCTATTTTTTCAGATTTTTTCTACATCGGGCTTTTAAGTTAACCTTTTTTCGGTTTTCCAATTTGTCCGAACCAACCCCGCATTTATGGGGATCCCAAATACACAACATTTGGACTTGAGACCTGTTACAGACGAACTTAACTCATAGGAAATCGGCAACAAGCTCCCCATTAAAGGGAGGGGGGGCGGGACTCATCAACATGCGAATTTACACCTCTATTTCCTTAAGTATTACCAGCTTAGAGTTTTGATTCCAGTCCCGGGTCAACAAATATTTTCATGGGCAATTTGGGCCCACTTGCCCATGAGCTTTGAAGTACGCCGCATGGTCTTATTGGTTGCTGTTACACCTCTGCATCTATACATATATATCCACAAGTATATAAGACTTGAACTCGAGACATGTCATAGACGAACGTAACTCATGGGCAAATTGGGCCCACTTGCCCATGAACGGGGAGGGTGGGGGGTGGTTCAACTCTACAGATGAATCCCTAACCCTATGATCCAAAAGCACTAAGGAAATTCATCGCCCTATCTCCAGTTATTTTCATGTTAAAAACATAAAAAAAATGGGCAATCTGGGCCCGATCGCCCCTGAACCAAGTTGGGGTGGGGTTTGGGACCCGCAAAAAGGGAAAAGAGACCCCAATGCTCACAAACCTACCAAGTTTCAACTTGATACATGTTGATTCCTGCCAGGGGTAACGAACTTTACTCCTGGACAATCTGGGCACAGTTGCCCAGGAACGGGATGGGTGGGGACTTTATACTTGCACTCCTTCACGAGTCATGAGCTCGACAAAATAGGGTGAAAACCGAAAACTGAAAGGTGCTCCGCAGCGCTCGCAATAGTGGATTGTTCCAAGGAACACTCCACTAAAACCGATGACTAAGCTATATATTACCATTTAAATTGCCTTCAAGTTATCACTAATCTTCGAGGTACAGCTTTCTAACCTACCATGAATTAAAAACTTTTACCTCAAGAAAACCGCAACTACCATGAAACTTTGGTACAAAGTTTAATCATTAGAAGGCAGATGTTATAGATGTTCCTTCAGCACAAGCTGACTGTGAATCATATTTGACAGTGCAAAATGGATAAGTCAGCTACATTTTATTCGAGCTAGCAGCTTAGGACCCTTGTCAAGAAGGGCCTAAATATAGCTCGAATAAAATGCGCCGTCATTTGCACCGTCAAATGTGCAGATGTTTTGTATTTTTTTTCGGATTTTAGCGCCAACTGTTAATATCTGTTTCGCAGGTGTCCAGACCAACCCCGTGTCCGACCCAAATCCAAGCTCCCCTGTCCCAAATTCGCTTTATTTGTCAGGGACCAATAGTATGTATAAAAAAATTTCAGCCTTCACAACGCTAAAAATAGCGATTCTCTCATTCTATCCAAGAGATAAAACGATTGAGATAAAAAAAAAAAATGTTTAGTGGCTCGAAGACAGTTTAAGTTGTGACATTCCCTGTGCGCTCTCCAACACAGAAGATAAGGCTACTAGAAAGCAAGTAAGACTCTTGTTTTCAAGCTAATGTGTAGATCAGAACCGGACGACATATCCGAAAACTCGTTAGCATGACTCAACTCCTGTCTTAAGTGTCAAGTGTCAGTGTCAGCCAAGCTAGTCGATCGATTAAAAAATAAAACAAGAGCTATACGCTCATATAGCACTTACAAGCTAATTAGTATGTACTCAAGTTCTCGTACTGGGATATGAATGAAGAGTCGCCTGTCACTGATGTACATAGGGCTTGTGCTTGTTCCTCCCACCACGTTTCATTCCGATCGCTCCACTCCAAGCGCGTCACAAGGTTTCCGGTCCCCCAACCCCCCACCTTCATCGGATCCGATACGGACTTGAAACGGGAATCTGAGACGTCTGATTTCTACCATATCGAGTTTAAGAAGTTTCGTCCCATTCGGAAGTTGTACATACCTCAAGATTCCGGATTCCGAATATTTCTAGGATAATCTGTTCGGGTCCCTAAGTTGCCAGCCAAGTTTCACTGTCCTAACCCACCTGGAAGTAACTTAGCTCCGTATCACCGGAATTCCGGACCCCCCCCTCCAACCCCCCCCCCACAGTGCACGAATCCGGTCCGGTTCTGTCAATGATTTAGCTAGGGCTTGTTCCTCCCACCTAGTTTCATCCCGATCCCTCCACTCTAAGCGTGTCACATGATTCCCCCCCCCCCCCACACTCATCGGATTCGGTCCGGACTTGAAATGGGACATCTGAGACATCCAAATATCAAATTTCATTAAGATCCGATTAACCGTTCGAAAGTTATGCGTGACTTCAGATTAAACTTTTACATTTCACAAATTTTCCTATTTTTGCCGGATTCCAGGTAAGCTACTTTTCCGGTGAGAAAATAATTCACACACTCGGATTCTGCATGTCTCCTTACCTTAAATCTACTATTTCATTAGCTTTTAAAAAATATTTTTCCCTCCCTTAATTTGAAACCCCTCCCCCACCCCTAAATGTACAGCTAGGGGTCCCATCTACGAACTTGACCTGTGCTTCGATCCAAAGGATCAAAAGTTTGGACAAAATATCCCAATCCTTTCGAGAGTTATCGTGCTAACAGATAACTCTGTTATCTGTTAGCACAGATAACAGATAACAGAGAAAGATGGACAACTTTACGAAGTCGTAGGTCTTCCGTTTTTTTATCCCAAAATCCCGGCTGATACTACGGGAAATCGGTGTCCTTGTCCCATGGTCGGCAGGTAAGATGATATTAGTTACCTACGATATCTCCGAAATCAGTCGGAACTTTCATTATCCCTGTTTCTAATTTATGATGCGCTTCTAACGGACAGGGTTTAATCTATTCACGTCCCCACTTCCTGGCTCTTTCCTAGTTCCACAATTTTCGGGATGGAAAGTAGAAACTCGTCCAACCTGGTCTGACGAAACCGTATACAACAGATAAACTACAATAAACTACAAATTCTTGGACAGACAGAAAACATCTCAACGCATTTAATTCACTAGAATTTCTGATTTCAGACTGAAACCATCTGGACTACCATCTAGAGAGTAGCATTAAAGGGTCGACCTTCAAGCTAAGCTAGATGCTGGAGCCTGTAAATAATTACAGAATCGAACAACAGGGACATTTCATTTCAGGAAGGCAGAGTCATAGTGGGGTAAGCGACGCAAAACAAACCTTTAAGTACTCTACGAGCTATTAGTTCGATGTACCGACACTGCACGGCGCCAGAGCTGACACCACAGGATGATAACCCTATAGCAACACGTAGCGAGTCATTGCAAAGCGTCGTATTCGGTAGAGAGCCAGGAAACCTAGGAAGTGAAGCATCGGCACGTCTTTTCCCAGATATGAAGTACCATCGAAGCTTCAACGAATCAAAAAAAAACTATCTTAACGGAGATAAATTTCTGCAAACCGAAGCTCCCGACAACCTATTGTTATCAATTCTACGTGATAACCCCGCAGAAACTCCGGCCGCTTTTGTAACAACGACTTCAGGAAATTTTCTGCCAACCAAAGCTCAGGAAAGTCTGGAAACCTTATTGTTATCAGCGCTACTTGAATACCCCCCAGAAACCCCGACCACATTTCCAGCAACGACTTCAAACGCTGATTTCGTTCCATCTTCCCGTACACCGTTTCACATAGCTCATGATGAAAGTACCGTGACCAGCGACCCGAATGCGAGGTCAAGCGCCACAAGCCGAACGACTTTGAATAACAATTGGATAACTACGACAAACGCCCCAGACCCAAACAACACCCAAAACCTAGCAGCAAACGTCAGCTATGATTGGGGTTCGGTAATGCCGTTACATGAGATGTCACGGCAGTTATTGGATAACTCCAGTTTTTCCACGTCTACCTCTGTCTCTTTTTCACAAACTTCGAATAGGGATCTTGTATTTTTATCAGCTCTGCCTTCTTACCAAGAAGCGGTAAGCTCTACACAGCAAGGCAAAGATAAAAAACGTCCGCCTGGGGCCGGCAAGCGCGGGCCCCTCCCCATGCGTTCAACGAAGCCGCAACAACTAAAGACGGAGAGTGAGATTCAAGAAGAGAGAAAGAGAGAAGGGAACAGAAAAGCTCAGGCACGCATGCGCGAAAAGAAAAAGGCAGAGAAGACGTGTGCTGAGACCAAAATAAAAGAGCTGAGCACAAAAACTGAACAGCTTAAAAACGAGAAGAAAGCGCTTGCCACAGAAATCGAACAGCTCAAGAATGAGAATAAGGAACTGAAAAAGAAACTGATTTGTCAGCACCGTCACGAAAAAGATGGCGACAAACGAAGAAGAAGCCTGAAGGACTTCGAGACGGGTCCGCAGATCGGCGGGTGATTCAAGATGTTGAGAACGTGTACTTCATTTATGAGAACGTGCATTTCTAGGTACTCGAGTTTCAAACGCCGGATCTCTCTATCAGAGATTCAAATTCAGTACAGTATCCAAATATCTTAAGTTAGACATGAAAGTAGCACTGGTCTTGTCAAAGTCAAAGTCTTTTCAAAAATAAAGCCGAAATCCAACGCCAATAAAGGTATGCTACTTATCCAAGCGAAAGAAGTGTGTGCCTTGTTTCACTGAGGATTACAATATCAATGCTGCAATTATCAGGATTTTCTTCCTATTTTAATGACTGACCAATTAATGATTTATAGATGTTATGTTGACAAGTAACAGTGTAATTTTTCATTTAGACATATGGTAATTAAATTGGATTTTTGACAGATCGCGTCCTGGGCATTGTGTTGCCTGCACCCAAAAGCATGGCTTATAGTAAATATATAAATAAACTGATATAGTAAATAAAATCCAAAATCACTTAGTAAAATTGTTTTACGACACAACCAGACCGCAAACCGCACCGTAATTATAACTGAGTATGCAGAAAACAAATCGGGGAATGGAAAGATAGACACCGCCTGTTAACTTTCGAAGGCTAGAAAAGAGGCATAACGTCTTGTGTTGCATCAGAGATGGGCGAATCCAACCATGAAAGGATCCGAGTCCAAATCCAGGGCTAGGTACGAATCGGATTCCGAATCCGAATCTACTATTTCGTGCTGAGGATTCGAATTCGGACTCGAGTCCAACCTGAACAAAAATCAAATCATGTACTTTTGTTATAGTTTAACAAGACCAACGGTTTCGATGTGATCCCAAAAATTCAATACCTGATCCAGACAATTGAGTCTTGTCTTAGCCAGATCCAGTCATCGCCAGACTCCTTGAACATTTTTACAATTAAAATTCAGAAACAGATTAAGGCCAAATAGCTAATCACCGGAGAAAACCAAGTTCAGATATGGATTCAGCATGTGTGTTTACCCCTATAAGTCATATCTGTTTTGACGAAAACTTCCTGCCACTTCTGCCAATTTCCCGGTTCCGAACTCCAGAACTACTTGTCCGGCGAAAAAGAAAGCTCAAAGACGAAATCAGGGTATCTTCTTTCCCCAGTAATGAACATCTAATCAACTTCAAATAAAAATTTAGCTTATAACAAATTTTCCAATTCCAGCCGGATTCCGGTTGAACTATATGTCCGGGTAAAATATGATTGTCATACAGGGACTCAAAATCTCTTATTACCCCTAAATCACTTATCTAATCAACTAGAAATAAAACTTTAACTTCCAACAGTTTTCCGGTTTTGGCCAGATTCCGGGCGAACTAAATCTCCGGGCAGAAAATTGTTGTCGTGTTCAGCATGTCTTCTTGCCCTAAATCAAACATCATAATCAACTCCAAATAAAATTTTAATTTTGACAAACTTTCCGGTTTGGGCCGGACTCCGGTCGAAATACTTGTCCGTCGAGAAAATAGTTTTCACCATCGTCTTCAGCATGTCTTCCTACCCTTAAATCGAACATCTAAACAACTTCAAATAAAACTTTTACTTTCAACAAACTTTCCGGTTTTGGCCGGATTCCAGGCGAACTACTTGTCCGATGACAAAATGGTTTTCACCATCGTGCCCAGCATGTCTTCTTACCCCAAAATCGACTATCACATTAGCTGTTTCAAAATATTTTGTTTGCCCCTGAATTTGAACCCCCTCCCCCACCCCTAAATGTAGGGCTACAAAGCCGATCTACGAACTTGACTGGTCCGACGACCCAACGAACCCTCACACCAAGTTTCATCAAAATATCTCATTCCCTTCGAGAGTTATCGTGCTTACAGACGGACGGACGGACAGACGGACAACTTTTGCGATGTCATAGGTATCCCTCCACTTACGTTTTGGGATCCCAAAAATCAGAGGTGATATACTTAAGGTAATCAGAGAACCTGATAGATTATTGAGGATGGTTGGTGGTGGAGACCAATAAGTTGGATTGTCTAAGCCGACTGTGTAAAAACTGGAAAAACGGAAAATGAAAGGATGTAGACTAGAAATTTGAGCGGACTCGTAAGATTGAGGGTTTAGAATCCCGCTCCAATTCCGAATCCAGCCTGACAACCACAAGATTGGAATCCGGATTCGAATCCGGCAGAAGGCACGAATGCTGGATTCGAATCCAGATTCGGATTCGTTCATCTCTGTGTTGCATGCCATTTACGCATGGGCTAAATGGATATAATCACGATTTTAAATTCTTGGGAGTGACTTCATGGGTAGTATTCTAGCTGGAAACTAGAAACAACGAAATGAAGTGAAGCGATGCAGTGAAGTCAACATGCCGACACACACACGGACGGGAAGGACTCACCTTAGCATAGGACTGCAAGAGCTTTCGGACATATTCATACGAGGCGTACTGACGGTGCTTCGAGGGCAGCTCCTTCAGCTGAGCGAGGAGACCGTCAATCTGTTGACGCAGCTTTCTGGGCTGGACCGATAGCCAGGACTTGTCCTTCATCTCATCGATTTCCACCCAGACCTTGGACAGCTCGGTCCAGACACCCTTCAGATCTTGGAGCTCTTCATGGGCAACCTGAAGTCGGTCTTCACTCATTGTCAGAGCCCCTAGAATTGTTAATTAATTTAATAATAAATAAATGATGATTTAATCCGTAATATCTTTAAATACATATAAATACCTTTCGATATGTTAATTCAAATAAAGACAATTCAAGCACTATCAATCAACTCGACTAGATTTAGTATTGTTTTTTTTTTTGCAAATTATTCCTTGTTTGGAAGTACGAACGTTCTTTCTGTAGAGAATTTGGTCGCTTTTATCTCTTTTTTATATGTAACCTCTTTTTTTATCGTTATTACTGGGCTGAAAATAAAACACAAAAACAAATACTGAATCGGTTTAAAAACAAGAGCTACGAGCTCATATGGCACTTGCTACGAGTAGGTGGTGTGAGAACCGAGAAAGTGAATCCAAGCATTTTTCCAGGAATTCCGGTACCCCTCCCCACCGTGCTCGAATCCGATCCAGACCCTAAAATATGTCGTCTAAGGCAGATAATCTGTTTCCAAGTTTCATTCCAATCACTTCACTCGTTTAACATACGACTCGGACACATACTAACATCTCTTCTTCCCGTCCATCAAGTTTAACTCGAATCGGAGCATATCTGCAAATTTCCGGTTCCCATTTCCTCCTCCTCCTACCATGGTCGGACCCGGTTCGGACACCAAACGACAAATCTAGGCTGCGTAAACTTGGTACTGTCAAAGTTGTATTCCATTCTGCCCATCCATTTGGTTTTTGAGCATGTCACAAAGTTTCCGGACCCCCTCCCCCCAACTCCCCCAAACCATGGCAACATGGGTTCGTAGACATGCTTTGCATATTTAGGTTATCAGTTCTTATCACCCATAAAGTTTCACTTGAGTCGGACCATTTTTCGCAACCTACGGAAATCAGTAATTTCCGGATTCGCCCTCCCTCTAATCCCCGAAAAATGGTCAGACCCAGGACCAGGGTCCTAAGGCTTCCTGTGTCGGGTCCTTAAGTCTATTTGGTCGGGTCACTAATATGCCTGCCTAGTTTTATCGTCCTTCGTACATCTGGAAGTATCCTATCTCGCGAATCGCGATCACCGGAATTCCGGGAAATCCACTCCAACTCCCCCCAAAAAGGCGCGACATGATCTGGTTCCGTCAAGAACGTATCTAATACGTATGCTTGTTCTTCCCACCAAATTCCATCCCGATCCCTCGACACTAAGCGTTTCATACAAATTCTGGTAGCCCCTTCCAACTCCCCCCCCCCCCCCAAGTATCGGATCCGGCCCGGACTTGACACGGAACATCTGAGACAATAGTCCTTTCCACTTGCCAAGTTTCGTTCAAATCCGATCGCCCGTTCAAAAGTTATAAATGCCACTAGATTCCGGATTCCCCATCCCCCCCCCCCCCCACGATGTTCTAATCCCACAAACGACCATTCTCATGTCGGTCTATCAGATCTCTCATTTTCCTGCCGAGTTTCATCATCTTATTACATCATGAAGTACCAAACTCGCTGGATCACCAGATTTCCCCCCCCCCCCCGAACTCTCCCCACACTGCCCGAATCAGGTCCGGTTATGTCAATTATCTGTCTAGGACTTGTGCTTGTTCTTCCCACCGAGTTTCATCCCGATCCCTCAACTCTAAGCGTTTCCCAAGATTTCCTGCTCCCCCCTCCAGCTCCCCCCAAAGTCACCGGATCCGGTTCGGATTTGAAGTGGTCGTCCGAGACAGAAGGTCGTTCCAAAATATTAAGATTCATTAATATCCGATCACCCCTTCAAAAGTTATACTCAGGATTCTGGATTCCTCCTCCCTCCACTCCCCAACACGATACTCGGACCGTGGAAGTGACTGTTTCCAATTTAATCATTTGGGGTCCCTGATATGCCTGCCAAGTTTCATCGTCCTAGCTTATTTGGAAGTACCCAAACTAGCAAAACCCGGGCCGACCGACAGACCGACGGACGGACAGAAATTGCGATCGCAGGTGCCATAAAAAAAATTCCAGTAGGGGATTGTTAATCTAGAGCCAAACAAGAAAAAAGTGTTTTATTGTCATCTTCCGAATGGGGATGGCATCAAACGACACGGATCCAGATAATTAAGTGTACCCAATTAAATGACGAAAAAATAAGTTGGCTTTTCAGTTATACTTTAAGCGATCGGAACTTACTAGGCTATAGTAGGTAAGACTTCAAGGACCCGTCGTGCCTGTAATACTAATGCAACCTACTTCCATATATCGCTCCATCCATTCTTCAACTCACGAGACCCGAATTTAAGGTAAGGTAAAGGTACAATTTTATTGACAACTGTGGAACTCAAATTGCAGAAAAGCGACCGACATTAGAAAATTACGCTTCATTAATTCTGACTGATATAAAAAAAAAAAAAAAAAATAAATAATTAAACCCTAGCCTAAGATGTAACTACTAAAAAGAAACTGACAACATCAGCACGATAATTTAAGACAAGATAATGAACAACTAATTTCAAACGGTACGTTCTAACCCCTACGACGCCGTACTGATTTTTACATGTTGCGTGTTTTGCCGTTTTCGATGCGTATCGTGCTCCTGACGATTGCTCGTGAGAAGTTCATTCGTCAGAAAAATACGGTTTGCTAGAAGTCAACGTGACTGGGAAAAGGCTAAGCTTAAATCGGCGAGAGTCGTGGATATTTTTTTAAAGCAGAGCCTTATAGTTTATAGTATGCTCCTATTTCAAAATATTGGAGCATAAACGGTAAATACCTCAATGTGTCCTTTAATCAATGCTCTACCTGTGTCTTGAAGTTCCAAGGCCTCTTTAGCCTTGCTAACGCGGTCGCGTTCCTCCACCAACCGCAGATGTTTCGCCTCCAGCATCTGAAGCTTTTGCAGAGCGTCATGGGGGCGCATGTGTCCCTCCACTGGACGGGAAGACTCCCACTCTTGCAAATAATCTTTCGTACGGGACTCGACCGCCTTGTCTTCGAAAACGATCTTCTGCTGAAGCTGCATGACCTAAATTGCAAAAAAAAAAATAAACATATGTCAGTACATTAGCCTATGCTATTTTTCGCAAGGAAGAGTTTCTTGAAAAAATAAAGTGAAATAAGAGGAGAAACAACCTGAAGTAGAAAGAGGTTTTCCCACAAGTTCGTTTTTCCAACTTGAACGGTTTTGGGCCTGAAGAAGACCCTTGCCAAGAAGGGCAGAAATATAGCTCCAATAAAAAAAAGCTGACGTATCCGTTTTGCACTATCAAATATGATTCGCATTCAGCTTGAGCTGAAGGAATATTAATCTGAAGTAGAAACCGGTATGAATGTCAGACAAGGGCTTTGACCGGTTTCCCGAGTTCCGGCATGGTTCTACGGAGCTTAGAAATCTTGATGGCATAGAAGTTTCGACCGATCCTTTAGGTTTTTCAGAAGTTTTGTAACATTTAACACAAATATGCACTAAAATACGGCAATCAGGATTCTTGCAAGCTTACTTTTTAGTCTATTTCCGGAAAAAAATTTCCAAATTACACCTATCTTAAAATGGTTCTAAGTGGCATCAGCTCTTACAGTATTCTTAACTTTCGCCGAAAACATCCCAACTATCGTCTGTTGAAATTGCGCATCCATACGTTAATTTTAGCTTCGGAAACGGAAGGAGGATTGCCTTTCCGTAATTATGGGGGTTAACTCCCCTTAGTTTAATTCCCTTTCAATATTTAAAGAACAAAGGTCAGGATAATCACTCTTCGCACTGCAAAAGCTTTAAAACTTCGCAAAACCATTCTAAAACTCGTACCCGACCGACTTCGGTCATACATTGTAAAGCCCATTTCGCATCTCTGCAAGTTTCAGTAAATTCTGGCGTGACCAAGCACTGGTGCCATCAAGATCGGCGCGAGTTTGTCGTCAATATCATCAAGAACAAATAATCTGGCCTAACCTTAGTCTCCCTATCTCTGTAATATGACTATGTGGAGTCGAATATTTCCCCATTCCCTGCCCGCTACGAACGATTGGAAGTTACTAGCTTCGCGCCACATTACGTTTCGTTACCTCTACAAATAGCTAAACCGCTGTTAAGTCGCTGGTGAGGAAAAGTAGGAGTCAAAGCTGATTTGTTCTGTGGACGCGCTCCAGAGCGGGTAAGCGCGCGCAGTACGCCTCCTGCCAGCCTTCTTCACTATTTCTTGTGCGATAAGCAACGGCGAAGACGGAAGAGGTGTAAACGGGTATCAACACCAGCTCAAAGCTAGAGTAAATACCTCTGGGTCCGCTCAGTTTTGTCGGGGTTTTCATAGTCGCTGCATGTAACTAAAGACAGAAGCTCTATCTGATTGTTTGTTCTTGGTATCATGAACTCTTTTGCTGCCGTGTGTGGACCGTGTTGGACTTGACTGTAAATGGGCGTAAAGGAAACCAATCGCCTACAAAACTAGCACAAAAACGCTATAGTTGTCACTCAGGTTTCAAAACCCACATCAGAACTCATATAGAAAGATCGGAAAAAAATTGTTCCATCCTGTCAATTTTTCCTGTTAGGAGTAGCCTACCACCATGGACTAGGAACCATGAGGGTTGCCACATCAAAAACATTCAGAGAGTGACTTTTGGCCCAAAACAGAGAGTCAATTGAGTGTGAAATTTATTTTCATGAAAAAGAGTGAAATGATATCTTTTGGTCGGAGTCGCCGCTGCAAAAATTACACCACTTCTTGTCGGAATCCTGCTAAAAAGTGACAGACTTGGGCATTTTTTGAAATAAAGTGATTTTTATGTCATACATAGGACATCAGTGACAAAAACAAAATAGAGTGACAATTCACACTATCGGGCGACATGTGGCAACCCTGATAGGAACCCGTTGCTTAGTGAAAGTATAGGGTTGTCGATCCAAACAGGGTCGTTCAAAATCGGCTTTCTCGCTATCTCGATCCAAACAAGGAAAATTCCCTGTATGGTGCGATAATGCTACAGCCCTCTTTATGATAGTTCTGCTTTCCTTGTTTTCCTTTTTTTTGTCAGTTACATTTTATGTCAAAGTGTAGTCGGCTAACAAATTGCATACTGGAAGCTCGGGCGGTTGCACACGATCTTAAGCACAACTCTTACTGTAAATGTCACGATAATTCAATGAACTGTTTACATCAACTATATTTGGTTTAATTTGACAGTCCTATGTTATCATGTTGTAAAACAGATATTTAGGAATAACTACGATCATTGATTGATTGATAAATGGTTGAATTTTTGGAGAATACTAACACTTTCCCCGTGTAATTCGCGGTTTTCTTGTTAGCGCTTGTCGACTCCGTGCATTCTGAAGCGTAGGTACGATGCAATATTTTAAAATATGTAAGCTGTGGCTAAAAATGAGAAGCAAAACAAAAGAAGTTTGAAAATGAAGTCCGAACACGACACACAAGGAGCGTGTTCCACCCTACTTACTACGCATGACGTCACGAATTCTGGCTTTTGCCTTCAAGGCTGGAACGATTTTTCTGTTTTCCAGCAGAAATCATGCCGCGGGCGAATCCGACCAATCACATTACAGAGATGCGTAGTTACCACGCTCACTACGCTCCCGAGCATGGTAAGCAAATAGTTGGTATTAGTTACTATTTCGAGAAGGCTGGGAGGGTCAGCGTAGTCACTTCTCACGAGGTTAGAACGAAAATAGTAACTAATAGTTGCTATTGTTAAAAGGGTGGAACACGCTCAAGATGGACTTGCTCGCCGACTATATCTGCCAAAATGAAACACAAAATATTGAAGCTTGATTTTGTCTTGACCTTCTCTTTGACAGAGTTGTCGGCATTTCGGCAAAGTTTGCGCCGCTTGACTCTAAAACTAGACGAGGCCGAAAAAGTGCTAAAAAGCTGTAGGTGCGAAACGAAACAATGACGAAGAGTGCTTAAAATTCAGTACTGGAGTTAGGGACATTGTACAAGGAAGAATAAGAACGACGGTTCAGTGTGGATTGGTGAAAAAGAAAAAAAATTCTGTTTCACTAATCAAACTTCTTTTGTTTTGCTTGTTTTTTTCTCATTTTTTAACCCAGCGCGCACATTTTAAAATATTGTATCGTCCCTCCGCTTGTTTACGATCGTTTCCAATTGTTTACGATTGGGAAAATGGCCAATAATACAATGACTTGAATTATCTCCATGCGGGAAGGAAGCTCAGCCTCCTCCCTCCCCAGCAGCGGCAAGCAGATTCAACTTGCCTGCGACTGGATAGAATTGTCCTTTCGCTTCATGATGTCGCTGAACGCACTCCATTCACCTTCGATGTTGTCAACATGCAACCACTGGTTGGGGAACTGGAAGCGCTGTCTCTCCAGGATTCGTTGACCTTCTTTGAAAGTATCGACCTAAGACGGGGAAAAAACAGTGTTTCAAAAGGTAAAGTCATATAATAGTGATAATAATACAATGGAAAAATAGGCCATTGGCCTCAATAAAGTTTTTTCTAGTACAATGTTCATCGTTGATTTTCACGGCGAACAGGAATACTCAAAAGGACTGACGGAATCGCTCAGTACTACACTGTAAAAAAAAATCTCTTGCAGTATTTGCTACTCGTATTAATCTTGACTCTAATGAGATAAGATTATCTCTAGGACTAATCTTATCCCAGTAGAGATAAGATTAATCCCAGTGGCAAATACCGCACTTAAGGGACACCTGAGCAATGAAACCATACTTGAACACACCATGGAGAATGCATTTACAGACATGGCCACGGAGAGCATTCTTCTCCTGAGCGTGACGTTTTCAAAATAGGGATGTTCGTTTCTGGAGATTTGCACATGCAGACTCCAAGACAAAAAGCGCAATTCATTCAAATCTTGTACAGCGCTGGCCGGATCGTATTGGAATTTCTTCTAGATATACGTTTGGGCTTAACTGGTTAAAAAATGTTCCAGAAGAAGGGTTGATTGGAGACATTTGTTCATTTCTAAATTTATTCGGTATACTGAAATAAGGACAGATGCAAAATGGAGCAAGAATCATAGCTTAGAAACACTATTTCGTATTTGGATTAGGTTTTCTGCAGGCAATGTTAACGGAAGTCATACAGATAGGGATGATACTTGGTACTCTTCATTCAGGTGTCCTTTAACTTTAATCCTTACTCGGAGAGACTTTTTACAGTGTAGGCTACTTCAGGTGGAAGCGAGTTCCAACAGTCCGCGACTTTGTTTTGGAAAGGTCATCCGTCAGTGTCTTCAGAGAATCGTCACCCACTCAGCTTGATCCACGTGTTGAAGTTGAGAACTGTGTCAGCAGGTAAGTTTTCGAAGTTTCCTTGACACATTTTGTAGCAGTAATATTGACGCGGCTTTTCCTAAGGGTTATGCAACATTTTCTCCGAACTGAGTTATCAGAGCCTCGTTGTTGTCGCAATAGTGCTGCCGCATCGCTGCTGTAGCACCTCTTTGTACAAGATGCGTTTCTGGATTCACTGCCTGCAAGATGGTTGAAGCAGCATCTTGCAGGGAAGCACGGACTTGGTCGGAAAGCAAGTCCGCGATTCTCGAGAAGCCTTGCCGTCTTCCTCGGAAGCATGGCAATGCAAAAATGAATGTAGACAGAATCAGCTGGAAGCAGCCGAGAAGTGCACCTGCAGCGTGCAGCAAAAACGAGGCTCAGTAGTGCCCTATCCGAACTTGTATCCTGCATGAATGAACGAATATATTTAATAGCCAATTGGCCGTACAAAATACATGATGGTTACAATACACTTTACATCACTCAATACTTATCTTTACTTAACTAATACACCCTTTAAAAATTGGCATATTTTAATATGTGGTAGAAATTTCAGTAAAATCGAAGCAGCCACTCCTGAGATACAGTGTTTTCTCTAAGGTGGCAAGTGTGTATCTCAGGGTGACAAGTTATCACATTCATGGCCGAAAAGTAAACAATTTTTCCTTGTTACTGTAAAATTTAAAAAATGACGCTTATCGATTTTTGGAAAAATACTGCCGATATGCACGGCTATTCTTTTTGTCAGTTTTATTTCTGTAAAAACTAAAACATACTAGTCATGAGATTCATGAGTGCTCATGCACTAACCATGTGGATTTTCTTTATCTATTCTTATCACCAAAGGCGGGAAGTAGTTAAGACTTGTCACTTGAATACAATATGAACATAGGCACTAGTAAAGTAATAATTGTAGAACAATTACAAATAAACTGAATTAGATAAACGCTCGAATAAAAGTTGATGAAACAATAGATCATATCTGCATTTCCAGACATAGCAGTCTCATCTGGTGGTGCGTTCCAACCTTTACAGACCCTATTTTGAAGGCTATATACTGATAGTGATTATGAAAATTGCATTTACGCACTCCTATACTCGCCAACACGCCGATCTGGCTTTGGTTTTAATGTGTGCTGACGTATTGACGGGTAGTGTGATGGATTCTCCCATCACGTCTTTGCGATTTTGTATTTTCGTTCGTGTGCTGTGCCCCCGACCAAAATCCCGCGGGGCATTTGGTTGAATGAAATGCAGAGTTAGATTTGAGTGGGATTTCAGTTAGTAATTAGAAGACACTGCGTTATGTTATTCCTGTAAATAAAGCTGAAATAAAGGCTGATATTGTGTATTGAACCCCGAACGGATAGTGGAAAGGGTGAAATCGTAGTAACCACCATCGGTCCGTTACAGGTAGTTTAAAAAACTTAGCGGTCTGTCTGGCCTGACCTCACACAAGGACGATACGAAGTCCTCTCTATATAACTCATTAAAACACCATTAATAACCAAAAGGAGGGCAAATCGGTAAAGCAAGGATTCAGAATCAGAATCAATTTTACTTTCCCAGTATCTTTACACAAAGGAAAAAATAACCTGGGAGGTCAATAATTTATATGCGTCATGAAATACATAAAATAACACTTGATATATACAATTAATTCATATCGTGTCAAAATACTTCATTCTCTTCATTTCCTTCTACTTTCAGGTTGTGATGGTGGATGAAATATGGCACGAACGACTTTGTGTACCGGTGGCTTGATTTTGTCGGTGGTGGTTGAAGGAGTGGATCGAGTCCCTTAAGTTTTTCGGCACGACGCGTTCAATTGTTAGGAAGGGGGATGAATTCCGATGGATGTCACGATGGTTCTCAGATCTAAGACATTTGGTTGACAAGCGCTTACCTGTTTCTCCCAGCTCTTCAACTTCCTCTTGAGCGACTGCACGAATGTGATCAATCCCACCGCATCAGCTGTCGAAGATGCTTCCAAACTCTGTTCCTCTAATTCGGTTCGCGATTTGCTAACATGCACATGGAAAGTCGACATTTCCGTACCAAGAAGGGATCCGAACTTGCCGAGACTTTCCTTATGGAGGGAGTCATACTTGAGAGTAACTTTGCTTTGGACCTTTGCGTAGTCAATGATGATCGGGCCCATGTCCTTGCGTGTTTCGGTAGTGTCGAATGTCGCACGAGATTTCCTGGAGAAAACGACAAGATTATTGAAGTTTAACTGAATAGGGCTGGGACCTGACATTCTAGTTACATTTTACTTATTCACCTGACATTCTAGTTACATTTTACTTATTCACTTAAATAGGCCTGAAAACCGGATTAAAATGCGTTACTTCGTGTGTCGGCTATCTACAGATAACCGGTTTCATCGACCAAACTTATTCTTTCGGGTTTGTGGTACTTCTATATGTCTGTCTCAGTATGCTTGAAATACTTGCCAACTAGAAAGGTAAGTCATTGCCGAAAAATAGTCAAAAGATGGCAGATTCCGTGCAGGACATTTTCCTGTTTTCTTCCGCCATCACTTCCGGGATTAGCGTCTTTCACCCTGGAAATGCAGACTTTTTTTTTAAGTTCAATTTCTCCGCATCTTCGTGAATTGTTTGGTTGTCGCGCAAGCAGCGGACATTCTGAACCTATTACTAGAGCCTCGGGTGAAAGAATACAAATCCCTTAGATGGGTCAAAATATTCCCGATGAAAAATCATCTCAAAATAGGAGTACGTAGTAGTACGAAAAAGTAGCATGCAGCATCACTGATGCTACTACATGGTTCTCGGTCAAGACTACCGTGTTACTGCACGCTACTACATGCTTCTCGGACAAGACTACCGTATTACAGCATGCTACTACTTAAGCTTATCCGACGCTAAATGTAAATGTGTAAAAGCATCTATACTACTACATACTACTACATAATATATACCACTTGTTGAAGCATTTGCATAGAGTAGCACTGATAGTCTTTCATACTCTTGATAAAGTCGCTGCGGAGTTGCACATACGATTCTTTGTTACTACATAGCACTATGTTTTTCGGGGCTATAGTAGTATTAGTGATATTCCGTGGTATTGCATGTGATTCATAAAACTATACACACCTACATACTCCTTTATATGACTGTCACAGTTTGAATCGACTTCGCATGGAAGTAGTCTGAGTCGATAGTTGCGTGGTGCCGATTAGAGTTGCATGTAGTAGTATGGGTGATACTTCGTGATATTATAGTGCGAAATATTTCATAAACCGTTTCCTCAGTTAAACTGCGATATAAGTTTCCTCGATACCTGCTGCACGACACAAAGCTGCGAGAGAAAAAGTTGATACTAAGCTGGTTCCACTTGGGAATTATAGAAACATTCTCGGTATCACTGACAATCAAAACAAAACAAAATGGATTCAGCATGCAGTGATTCAATGGAGAAAAATGACACAGACTAAAGAAAAGAATACAATTGTTACTTTCAAACATAGGTAAGGGAAGACCCTTGCGGCGGAGTATGTTAGTCAGAATATAAGAATATAACTTTTTTCGAACAGGCAACCACAACCACGAACAACCACGTTCAGTAATATTACGATAATCTTTACACAGAAAGTTAGCTGTAGATATGAGAGGATGACATAAGTTATATCATCCCCCAGAGAGGATGTTATAAGTCATATCAGCCTCCGGAGAGGATGATTTAAGTCATATCAGCCTCCAGAGAGGATGATATAAGTCATATCAGCCTCCGGAGAGGATGATATAAGTCATAACAGCCTCCAGAGATGATTTCTGTTAGAAGAAGTTATAACAGTTAACACACCTCCATCTCGGTTGATACCGGAACGACATTCTCGATGGCCATTAGAAAATATCAACCTCACCTTAGACTCGGTAGATATTTTTCCTAACCTAGAAGTAGATATCCTACGCCGCCTTCGGTGCGAATATGTTATTTTCAATGACCGTCTCGGTGTTATTTTCCGATGCCAATCTCGATGTCTGAAGTTAACCTTTAATAAAAAGTACCTACTGCGATGTGTGCTTTAAACTTAAAAATTGTGCACTTTCTTACTTAATGTCGCTGAGACACTGCATCCAAGTCGAAAGGTCATCACCAAGAGTACTGTACAGCTTTTCCGGCTGAAGATCCCACAGCGCTTGGTAACGGAACCATTCGTCAACATAAACGGTAGCATTGCCCATTTTGTCTTCAATGATGCGGTAAGCCTTGCTGATGACATCTTTACCCCCTGGGAGTTTCACAAGGATATCGCGGTATGATGGGGCCTGCTTGTTCTCAATTCCGACCTATGGGGGGAGAATCAACTAAATTGAACAAATTCTTCATGACCAAATCCTGCTAACACGTGAAAATTACTGTCGTTGCGTGAACGATTCCGATACGCTGTTGTCCGCCAAGTTTTTCACGCCAGTACTCATATCGAGCCAATGCTTTCAACACAGAGTCGAACTCGCTCGCTTAGCCGTCAAAAGCGATCACGACAGTAGTTGCGTTTTTGCAGATATCATGGTATCTGTTACCACAGTAACAGAATTTGCAAATTAGTCCTTTTTGCAGTTACCTTGGTATCTGACACGGTTGCTCTGCAAAAACGACTATTGCCGAAATTGCACTTTAAGAAGTCATCCCAAAAGAAAAACTGATATCCAGTTACATCACTGGATGTAAGCTAAACTTCTTTCTCACCAGTTTGACAAAATATGATGAAAGTGAGATGACTTTTCAGACACCCTGATCAGTTACCACGGTCGGACCGAGGTATCTGAATTTCAGATACCACGATAACTGGCCAGATACCATGATAACTGTAAGAACGCCTTTCGACCGTGGTATCAGATACCACGGTAACTGCGAAAACGACTTTAGACCGTGGTATCAGATACCATGGTATCTGCAAAAACGCAACTAGTGTTATATAGAGACAACAAGAGCCTACAACAAGAACCTGCAAATACGCCTCAAAGACAAACAAATGTTTGATACGGTAAATGGAGTCATAGCGCACATAGGGCTGGACAAGGGACGCTTGTTTCTACGTAAAAACGTAACGTAGTAAGACAAAGACGGTGATACGACACTAATCCCTTAATGAATGAGAGTTTCTTTTAATCGTCAGTCCAATACGCAGGACGAGCCGCGCGACTTCCAGTTAGACAATGAGGCACAGGTGTCATAAGCTTCATTCATTTATTGGTATACTACACATGTTACATGACTACAAGAGACAAGATCCCCTGAAGCTATCCTGTTTGGGGAAGCTCATTTCTAAAACTCCACGCAAGAACGTCTTGATGTGTAGTGGCCTCCGGTCCAAAGATGAAAACATCCTAAAGTTTGACCGAAAAGGGCTGTGATAGGACACTAGTTACCCATTACTTATTTACTTAAATTGGCTTGAAGACCCGCTGAAAATGCGTTACTTCGTTGTTCCGCAATTCACGAATCATCGATTTTCAAATAGTGGAATTTCCGAGTCATTTGTGTTACCTCTATGCGCTTGTATTTTTGTTGTATGCCTTACGAGAAAGGTCATGATTTTTTTTCTGTTCAGGCACTAAGTAATTTTCACCAATCTCACCACTGCCCACTCAAAAGCCGCGTTTGTGTTGAGAATAAAATTTCACGCGTCACAGTAGAATTTTCGCCGCGGGGACGACCGCAGATACTCTGAACGTCATAACTAGAGCAGATAGTGGAGAATAAAAAATCCCTTTGCCAAATCTAAATAATCCAGTGTATTCAATTAAATGACAAATGGTTTTCTTTTCAGTTAAACTTCATCAAGTATTAAATACTCTGTGTAAGTAAAATCCAAATATTTTGATTTCGTATTTAATTTAAGGAGTACTGGAAGTAAAATTACTTAAAGTAGCCTAGTTCCCAACACTGCTCACCACGTTCACACATACAATGTAAAAGATTCTCGTCAGTCGCACCACACTGCAGAGGGCAGAAGTAGGGAAAGTACACCGTGGGAAGTTTCATAATAGTTAAAACAAGGGTGCGCAGTTTCATCATAGAACGCTTGGGATGTAATCTGTTTTAATTTTGAAAACGTTATGCGTAACAAGCATTTACAGGAAGTCCCGAAAAACCGTCGAAAAAGCATCGGCTGATGATTCGAAGCAGCGGCTGAAAAATCCCTTTGCAGGATCCAAATAATTCGGTGTATTTAATTAAATGACACAAAAATTAGTTGGCTTTTCAGTTTAACTTTAAACCGTGTTCCACCCTACTACCGTAGTTTCTACGCATGACGTCACGGATCCTGTCGTCTTGGCATCAAATTCCCTATTTTCAGTGAAATATCGTGCAGTGGGCCGATAGGGACAATCACGTCACAGATATAGTAGTAACGACGCTAATTACGCTCCCGAGCGAGATAAGCAAATAGTTACTATTTCGACAAGGTTGGAAAGGTAAGCGTATAGTAACTTGTCAAGACGTAGAAACGGAAATAGTAACTAATAGTTACTAATGTTAGAAGGGTGAACACGCTCTTGGATTTCATCTTTGCTGAAGTAGTCCAAAGTTATGGGGAGGACGACCACAATAACCTTTGAACTGCAAGTCAGCGCTATCACATCTTTTTCAATCCGATGTGCGAAAGCTGGGATGAGAGTGTGATGCAAATGGTAAGCGAGTATGGATGTGTACGGACGGAGAAACGATCTGTATCGGAAGTGGAAAAGAGTGGGTGATCCAAAATGGTAAATATCGACTGAATTTTGTATAGATTTTTATTTTCAGCATGTTTTTGTTGGTTACTTTTGGGTTTTTCGACGGCTCTCCAGCTACTTAGCAAATTTATTTATTCCCTCCCCATGGTACCTAAATAGTTTTATCCCTTATTTTGTCAATTTTTTTTAACAGTGGATTTACAGTTGATTCCTAATATTTTCCCTTGGATTGTAAGGTCGTTTATATTTTGGTTATTTTAGCGTAATTGTTGTTAATTGTAAAATTACGAATTTTGACACTACGATTAAATGATACTAATCACTGAAATGTTATATTTGACGGTGCAAAACAGATAAGTCAGCTACACTTTATTAGAGCAATATTCAACAAGTTCATTGTCCAGCTTGATCGGCTTGAGCCTGAAGATGACCCTTGCCAAGAAGGGCCAAAATATTACTCTAATAAAATGTAGCTGACTTATCCGTTTTGCACCGTAAAATAAGATTCGCAGTCAGCTTCGGCTGAAGGACTATCTTCATTGTAATTTTATTGACAAGTTACGTGACCTGACAGACAAATGGCCAGTTATGAGCCATAGTGCGGTATGTGACTTAGCTCTATATATATCATTCAGTTTCAAATATTATAATGTTAGTGTATACATTGTTGACGTATAATCAACCAGTCGGCTTACCGCCGTTTCAAGATTTTTAATGAATAAATTAGATTGAATTGAACTGGATTGAATGTGCAAACCCTCACCTGGAAACGTGAGCTTTGAATTCTCTGCTGTGAGGTCACGATTGCCTCCCAGGCAAACAACTGCTCCATTAGCTTGCATCTGGCCTCGGCCAATGGTGGATGAAGATACATCGTTTGATTGGTAATGCGGATCTCATGAATGGACTTGTTGACAGTTGGATCCCCACCCAGCTTTGGTCCAGGGTTCGTATCCATATCCATGTTCATATCGGCGTCGTCCTTCTTGCCTTCGAGGGCGACGGTCCAGGCTTCGATGCCAGCCTGAAGCCTGTGAAATATATATTGTTAAGAAAAAGGAGGCATATGCTTACTATGAGATTCAGCACAAGATACTATTCGACCTAGATCGAGACATTTTGCCTAAATTCTCAGAACAACAAGACCAAAGGTCTCGATAGGATCCCAAACATCTAACATTTGATTCAAACAATTGGGTCGTGTCTTCGCCATCCAGCCATTACTGTTAAAATAAAGTTCAAAAATGGATAAGCATGTCTCCTTGCCCCCGATACCGAATCTCTAATCGATCTCAGAAACAACTCTGAGCTTCAACCAAATTTCCAGTTTCAGCCTAATTCGTGATGAACCATTTGTCCAGCCACTAAGTTCAGACATGGATTCAGCGGACCTCCTTACCCCCTCAATGAATATTTGATTAGCTTATAAAACATAAATGTTTTTACCGTAAATTCGAAACCCCTCCTCTGCCTCTAAAGTTAGGACTAAAGGACCCATCTAACCTGTACTTTACCGTGAATCCTCGTTAAACAACATCCCCGCAAGAACAAGATTCTCCTCGTTTGAACATTATAGATCAACCCCTTCGACCTTCGAATACACTAGATCTCTCCGACTTTCCTAGAATAAACAAACGAATGTCGCCACCCACGCCACAGAGCTATACTTTGAGAATAAAGGGGTACGGACTGCTATAGCCGAAACTTGATCGACAAATTTCGTGTCAGGTTTTCGCCGGATTCCGGGTGAACTACTTGTCGGGCAAGAAAACAACCTTCATATTCGGATTCAGCATGTCTCCTTACTTGACCTAAATCAACTATCTCAATAGCTTTTAAAAAAAAATGTAGCCCCTAAATTTGAAACCCCTCCCCACCCCTAAATATAGAGCTATACAGAGCCCATCTTCGTACTTGACCTGAACTTTGACCCAACGAGTCATCGTGCCAAAATTTGAACAAAATATCTCAATCCCTTCGAAAGCTATCGTGCTAACAGACGGACGGACGGACAGACAGAAAGACAACTTTTGAGATGTCGGTCCCTCCACTTACGTTTTGGGATCCCAAAAACAATTTCTACAAGAATGATGTGAATTTTCGCAATTACTGACAGGAAACAACTAATTCTTCACATTCCTAATTCTTCCTGCAGTACATTTCCCTTTTGTACCATATTCTGTAAAATTTTCAAATTCAAATTACTGACATTTTATATATTATGCTTTTAGTTATGAAATGAGTGCTTAAAAGATGGACGAATCCAAAACTATTGTTTCACAATTAAATATGGACCAAATCGATATTTATTCATAAATTTTACTGCTGTTGTAATTTACTGCTGTTGCTGCGAACCAGCTGCACAAATGATTCCCAATCACACCTTCATGTGCCTCAGCGGAGCTTTATCGGTTAGGAAAAGTAGTAGTGTTCAACTCCAAACAGTTCGTTGTCAAGCTAAGAAACTATACATTTGCCCGAAAATATTTGCTAAGTGTCCTTGGTTTATCTTGTTCTTGTTTGATTGTGCGTAAAAAACTCTGATGACTAACATAGTAATCTGCAACCGTTTCTGTTGTTCGTTCGCGCTTATCACGATGAAACGAACACAAACAAAAGGCGGTGCACGCGACTGAGTCATGGGGCGATAGTCAAAGTCTGTACCAATTGAACTATGCGAAGAGGAGAAGGCTCCGTACCTGATGGCAAGCTTCTTTTCAATCTCCTCGTCGAGCTTGACTACCCAAGCGTTCAAGTTGGAATACTGCCTTAGAGACAAATCATCAACAACACGCTGAACCTTTGCCACAATATCAGCGAACGTCTGGGCCGAATAGGAGCAAGTATCGAGAGACTTCAAGTCGGCTTGGATTTGCTCCGACATGTTGAGAAGATCGTCAATGCGCTCGTGGAACTGGAACACCAGCTCAGCCAGCTTCTGAACATAGGGGTCAAGTTTGTAAGACTCCCAGACTAGACCAATGCCCTGAAACAAAAATTTATCGATCAGTAAGTAAGTAACAAGTAAGAAATTTATTTGTAACCCGCCATTTCGAAAAAGCGGAGTAAATAAAAGAAAATAAGAAAAGACATAAATACACAGAAAAAGACACCAATTTTCAGTCTTCGGCCAGGAACCAGTGTAGAAGGTGGTGCGCTGGTTGGGCTCTGTTGTCAATGATTTTTTATAGCGACGAAGAAACATCCAAAAGGGTAACACTTCATCTAAATATATATAAATATATATAGGTAAATATCGCTTACAATCAGATTCAGATTTATGAGGTCTCAAGGGTAAAAATAAAATTATTTCTTCGACACCCAGAATTTTGGCTCCCGTACAATATTCACAACACAATAAACCGAACGCATTCCGTCTTCCGGTTGCCCCTGCACTTCTCGTGTGAGAAGTGCCTTTTCTTTTCTTAGAAAAACTCGCCCGTCTTTCGAACCTCCTATCGACCCCGGGCTCATCAGTGATAAAACAACGCTACTAGGTGTAGTGATCTCTTCTGACCTTTCATGGCACGAAAATACAAAGACAATTGTAAAGAAAGCGAACAGCGCAATTCAAATGCTAAAAACACTGAAAAAGTTTCGGGTTCCTAAGGACAAGCTAAAGCTAATGTGTTGCTGTTTCATTCGACCGTTAGTCGAATATGCTTGTCCGGTTTGGCACTTTGCTCTTACCCAAGGTGAAACTGATACAATAGAGCGAGTTCAGAAGAGATCGCTGCAAATTATCTATGGTGGTTCCCCCCCTACCATACTCTTTTTACCTCAAAGAATTTAAAATTGAATCCCTTTCTTCCCGCCGCGAAAAACTATGCCGCAACTTTGGCTCCTCCCTTCTCCAGCACCCCATGTACCGTTCATTCCTTCCCCCACCCTTTGTTCCTGTAAGATCTCGTCCCCCCCCCCCCGAGAAGTGGCTGAAAAGGTTCCCAAACTGACCCCAATCTACTGTAACACTATGCGCTACAGTAGAAGCTTTGTGCCTAGCTTCGTAAAGCAGTACAATGATCTTTAGCATTATCTGCCTTGTTATTTTTATTTTCTTTTAATTATGTGTTGACAACTTATTTTGTCCCTGTTTATGACTATAAAAACATCGTATTTGGGCTCTGCCCACGAGAGATATGTTTTGCTTTATTATTAAATAAATTGAAATTGAAATTGAGCTTTAATCTCTCTGCTCTCAGCACTTGGTCGCTTTTAGCGATAATGCAGGTGGGGTTCCAAACAGATGGTAGTCTGCGTGTAAAATCTCTCGCCCTCTCATCGTTAAATCCCTGAATGCATACCAGAGAAAAGCGACCTTAATAATCATAGCAATGTACTCCTGACCGTGACTTACTGACTTCGATTTATAAGCAAAAATTATGCACCGTCGATCTAATACAGAGCCATATGGCGCTACACACTAGGAGGTAATGACTTGAGATGGTGAGGGGTAGGGTTAAGCTAAAGGCTTACCTCGCCAATAACATTCTGAACGTCCCGGTAGATCCCCGCTGCCAACATGCCAATGTTGTTTTTGTCTTCGAGCTTTTCCAAAGTGCGTTCATAGGTCCTGACGCTTTCAATCAGAGAAATGGCGTATGGGTACAGCTGGTTTGTCTGATGGGCTTTGTTGACGATTGCAAGTGGCACCCGAAAGCCCATGGCTTTCAAATTACGAACCTAGACAGAAAACGAATATATGTTTGAACACTGCTAATACGAGTGAGTTCCTCCTGGGCGGCGATCCCGGTTCGAATGCCATTTCCATGGATCCGCTCCTCAACTACTGAGAAGAAGACGCACCGGAAGGCGAAAATGGTCGTGTTCCCAAGGGGAAGTTTTCGCGTGGACGGCTGTAGAGCTGAACAGGTGATGCCGTCCACGCAAAAATGAGAAAATCAATCGGGCCTTGAAAGGCTGAGGAAGATGGTTCGGTCTACGGGAAAATGTCCATTCAGCTGGATGGGAGCATATGAGTGGAAAGATCCACACAATATCCCCGTTCAGCTCAAGGCTGCCACCAGACCGGTGCTGAACGGGAGGCGTCCATCGAGCTGGATGACCTGTTCATCCGTACACGCGCAAATGACAAAAAGATATCCATCCTCACGAAAATGTCCGTCGAGCTCGACGGGACCAAAGCAAGTAACGGGAAAACGTCCCCCAACTGTCCCGAAGCACTGAACCAATGGAGTAAGACAACAAGCAAGAAAATAAAACTACAATTTTGACCATGAACTACTTGGACTTTCATAGTTGTAAATACTTAGCCTACTCGCACTACCTTGAACACTTTTATTTCGCGTGAAGCTAAATTTAACATCTACGGCTGATAGAAGACACGCACTGATCAGCAGTGCCTCGAATCTGATCAAAATAAGAAAAATTAGCCGAATTTTCAACCAAACTGTGCATAGGAAATAAAGACTTGATGTATATTGTAACAATTACTCTGTGCAAAAATGCTGACGAGACTCGCGCACATTCATCTGAGCGATTTTTAAAACCGTTTCCTGGACTTAAAGCGGGAAGTTGAAGCATATCATTCACACTGATCAATCAGACCAGTCCGCTGAAGTCACTCCTCGACAACCACGCAGAAATTACAGGAGACGTTTAGGCGACTGTTCCTCTAAACCAGGACCACGACAAGCGACAAATGCTGCTAGGAAATGCTTAGTAAGTAAGTAAGGAAGTAATCTTTATTACCCATCAAGTTTCAACAGAACGCGCGACGGAGTACAAAGAAAAGAAAAGAAAGATGGAAACGATAGAAAAAAAAAATGGAAACATAACAAAGAAAAATACATTAACAAGGTTTGCCTATATTACAACGCTTGGCTAGCTAAAAAACGACAGACTTTCAGGGGTGCTCCGTAATTCACTTGACAAATTAATAAATTGAGCCATGTCTGCACATCGGTGATTCGAACCAATCGATTTTCCATAAATTTCCAAAATGGTCATTTCACTTTGGGGGCTCGCGAATCCCGTATTTTTGGCAAAGATTAGCGTCCCGTCGCCAACTAGGTAGCTGCAACAAATACTTCGCATACTGAAAGAACAAACTTCGCAATGCTTTCTTATCGCTTTCCGTAAAATGTCCCAAAAGGATGCTAAATATAAAATGTACACTAAATGTAAATCCCTACCCGAAGCGCAGGCCCCAATTTAAGCTGAGTATAACCGTCATCATCGGGGGCACGCGTAAAAGCTTGCAAAATGAAGACTCCACAAGGACGTTTTTAAGTGGGGTTTTGGCAACAGAATTGTTGATCCTTGGAACAGCCTTACCGAAGATGCGGTTAATGCTGAATCGATCAATAGTTTCAATTGCATTGTTGATGGGATTTTTAACTCTGATCAGTTCTACTACTCAAAATTTCTTAGAGTTATTTCGAGGCGAAAGCCTTTTCTCTTGCTCTGTATTATTACTATTATTATTATTACTATTATATACTGAACCAGCATATGCAGCCCGAATCTTCTGTTCAGTCCGTTTAATGAGAAGTTTACGCGTAGCTCGGATTGACTTACCAATGGGCTTACCAAAGTACGTAAGCTCGTCGATTGGCATAATCGTTAAATCACCCAACACAATCGAAGGCGGGGTAAGGTTAGACTGCCAGCAGCACCTGAGGTTTCAGTGCATGTCACCATATTTATCAGAAATAACTTGGAAATTACTTTCTGGTGCAGTAACCGTCTACTGAAATCTAGCAGGTCATCTGCACAACACAGCAAAGACACATCATAATACTTACAAACACAACTAGTCGGAATATCAGACTGGGCACTTAAAGCATCATTATTGTAGATAACAGGTGAAGTAATCACTCCCTGCTTTATTCCAATTTTCACGTCTAAACCAGTCTAAAATACGATTACCATTCCTTACTCGGACCTTAGGTGGTCGTACATAGCAGATAACGGCCGGATTATTTCAAGCGTAACCCCTCGGTAAAACAACTGGACCATCGCTTGTGAATGTAGAACTGAACCAAATACATTTGTCACATCATACGCGCCGATTCCTATCATATAAACAGAAGAATCCGCATCTTTTACAATGGAATATAATCTGCGTAGCGCGTGGAAACAACCTAGACCAGGCTGGAACCCAAACCGGAATGGTGGCATAGAGCAGCAGTCATGCAGCTGGCCTATTATCATTAGCTCAAAAATTTTGGAAACCCTTGAAAAAGTAATCGGCCTATAGGAGGAACAAGTCGAAGGAGGTTACCTTTCTTCAGAATTGGGGAAACAACACCCAAGCACAAACTAATCGGAACAATACCCAGATTAACAAGACCAAAGGTTTCGATGCGATCCCAAAAAATTTAATTTATATTTGATCCAGACAATTGGGTCTTGTAGAGATCCCGTCTTCGCCAGATACCTTGAACACTTTACTAATAAAAGTTAGAAACAGTTAAGGCAATGGTAATTATCTGAGAAGACCATGTCCAAATATGGATTCAGGCGAGTCAGCATGTGTGTCTACCCCTATAGCCTGTGTCACATCTACTATGACGAAAGTTCCTGCCTTATACTTCTGCCACATCTCCGGTTGCGGAAGGATTCCGGGAGAACTACTTGTCTTGCAAAAAACTGAAGTTCAAAAACGGATTCACCCGTATCCCCTTGACCCTATGTCGAACCTCTAATCAACTTCAGATAAGACTTCAACTTTTAACAAATTTTCCGATTTCAGCCGGATTCGTGGCGAACTATGTGTCCGGGTAGAAAATGATTGTCATACTCGAATTCAGCATGTCTTCTTACTCGTGAATCGAACGCCTAATAAAAGTCACATAAAATTTTACTTTTAACAAATTTCCGGTTTTGGCCGGATTCCGGGCGATCCACTTGTTCGGCGAGAAAATAATTTTCATATTCGGATTCAATATGTTTTCCTATCCTTAAATCAAACCTTGTATCAACTTCAAATTAAACTTTCATTTTTGACAAATTTTCCGGTTTTTGCCGGATTCTGGGTGAGCTACATGTCCGGCGACAAAATAATTTCGTATTCGGATTCAGCATGTCTCCTTACCCCTAAATCGACTATCTCATTAGCTTTTAAAAACTATTTTTTTCGCTCCTTAATTTGAAACCCCTCCCCCTCCCCTAAATATGCAGCTATGTGGCCCATCTATGAGCTCGAGCTTTCCCTTGACCCTATAGGAATCGTCACACCAAGTTTCATCAAAATGTCTCATTCCGGACAACTTTTGCTAAGTCATACGTACCCACTTACGTTTTGGGATCCCAAAAAATTTGGAAAAAAAAAAGAAATATGGTTAAACAGATGCCAACTTTCCAACTCGAGGTGATGCGCGCAAACACCATCGGCCCAGAAAGAAAACTTCTTTTTAAGTTTCAGAATAACATCTCGTATCTTAGAGGGCGTAATAACAATAGTTTTCCGAATGGTAGTTGTCCCTGAAATAGCTTAAAGTGCTTCATCAAACTCTTTTGTTTGGGAAGATTGCTGCTGTTTAAACTGGTTACAAAACGATTCAACCATTCAGAATCTGGTATGACGTCCGGACTATCATTACTGCGTTTTTGGGATCCCAAAACGTAAGTGGAGATACCTATAACATCGCCAAAGTTGTCCGTCTGTCCGTCCGAATGATATATTTTGATGAAAGTTGGTGGGAGGATCCTTTGGGTCAAGGGAAAGGTCAGTTCGTAGATGGGATCTGTAGCCCTACATTTAAGGGTGGGGGAGGGGTTTCAAATTAAGGGGCAAACAAAAATATTTTTTAAAAGCTACTGAGATAGTTGGTTTAGTGGTAAGGAGACATGCTGAATCCGAATATGAAAGTTATTTTTTCGCCGCGCAACTGCTTCACCCAGAATCCGGCGAAAACTTGACACAAAATTTGTCGACCAATTTTCGGCTATAGCAGTCCCTACCCCTTTATTCTTAAACCGGTACAGCTCTGTGCGCCAGGATGAGATTCATTTGTTTATTCTATGGACGTCGGAGAAATCTGGTGTAATCGAAGGTCGAAGGGGTTGGTATGTAATGTTCAAACGAGGGAATGTGTTGTTCAAGCGAGGATGTTGTTCAATGAGGGTTCACTGGTAAAGTACAGGTCAGGTTCGTAGATGGGTCTTTTAGTCCTATCTTTAGAGGCTGAGGAGTGGTTTTGAATTTACGGTAAAAAACATGTATATTTTATAAGCTAATAAGATAGTCATTGAGGGGGTAAGGAGGTCCGCTGAGTCCATATCTGAGCTTATTTTTCTTGCTGAAATGGTTCATCACGAATTCGGCTGAAACTGGAAATTTGGTTGAAGTTCATTTATTTCTGAAATTGATTAGAGATTCGTTATCGGGGCAAGGAGACATGCTGAATCCATTTTTTGAATCAAAAAGAAAAAATGAACATCGCAAAAGTTTTCCGTCTGTAAGCATGATAACTCTCGAAGGGAATGAGATATTTTGATGAAACTTGGTGGGAGGATCCTTTGGGTCAAGGGAAAGGTCGAGTATGTAGACGGGTTCTGTAGCCCTATATTTAAGGGTAGGAGAGGGGTTTCAAATTAAGGGGCAAAAAAAGTATTTTTTAAAAGCTACTGGATAGTTGATTTAGGGGTAAGGAGACATGCTGAATTCACCCGGAAATCCGGTGAAAAACGGACACAAAATCTGTCGACCGATTTTCGGCTATACCAGTCCCTACCCCTTTATTCTGAAACCGGTATAGCTCGGCGCGCCTGGATGACGACATTCCTTTTTTATTCTATGGACGTCGAGAGATCTAGTGTAATCGAAGGTCGAAGGGGTTGATATGTAATGTTCAAACGAGGAAATATGTTATTCAAGCGAGGATGTTGTTCAATGAGGATTCACTGGTAAAGTACAGGTCAAGTTCGTAGATGGGTCCTTTAATCCTATCTTTAGAGGCATAATGTTTTTAAAAGCTACTGAGATAGTTGAATTAGGTATAAGGAGACATGCTGAATCCGAATATGAAAGTTTTTTCTTGCCCGACAAGTAGTTCACCCGGAATCCGGCGAAAACCGGACACAGAATTTGTCGACCAATCTTCGGCTATAGCAGTGCAAACCCCTTTATTGTCAAACTAGTATAGCTCTGCGGCGTGGATGACGACATTCGTTTCCTTGTTCAAGCGAGGATGTTGTTCAATGAGAATTCACTGGTAAAGTACAGTTCGTAGATGGGTCCTTTAGTCCTATCTTTAGAGGCAGAGGAGGGGTTTCGAATTTACGGTAAAAACATGTATGTTTTATAAGCTAATGAGATATTCACTGAGGGGGTAAGGAGGTCCGTTGAATCCATATTTGAACTTGGTTTTCTTGCTGGACAAATGGTTCATCACGAATTCGGCTGAAACTGGAAATCTGGTTGAAGCTCAAAATCGTTTCTGAAATCGATTCGAGATTCGTTTTTGGAACAAGGGGACATACTGAATCCACTTTTAAAGTTTATTTTAACAGTAAAAATCTTCAAGGAATCTGACGAAGACTGAATGGGGAAGACATGACCCAATTATTTGAAACAAATGTTAGATTTTTGGGACGGTTTGCCGGAAGTGCAACCGAAATATCCGAATTTATATTTATCCCTCGCCCATCATCTTAGAGGGATAACTAGCTGATCAAGAAAAAAAAATATGAAAATCACGGTTTTCTATTTCTTTCGATTTTTGGGATCCCGTCGAAACCTTTGGTCTTATTCTCCCCTCCTCCCCCCACACACTTCCATAGCAGGTTAAGTGCACTGATGATCTTTTCGGCTGTTTCGGTTCTAATATTCACCATGTGCTCGCGTAAAGCGATTCGGAACTTCGAAATTTCTGGTATTCAATCTCACTGAATTAAGAACCCCCGACCTTGGTTTAATACTATCTCGCCATACAACCAAAACTTGGCCTTATCACAGGCAGAAAACCCAAGGAGTCGTTCGAGGTCCAGCTTCTTTTCTCAGTTTTGCGACAAGTCTTCTTCACCGGAATAACGACTGAATCTTCTCTTCTAACCGCATGCGTAATATCAGCACAGTAAACATTCAGCTAGGTACGGATTTCCCCACTGGCATAAGTCGGCTGTAGAAGAAGGAAGGGCACTTTATTTTTTTTCTAAAATGCTATCACACGTCCTTTGGTTTTCAGGAACATGGAACATCTACTAAATCCCACCTGCACTTTAATTTTTTTTTAAATGCTATCACACGTCGTTTGGTTTTCCAGGAACACGGCACATCTGCTAAATCCCATCTTTTACGAAAATACCACTTCGGCGATGCTGAGCAAGTAGTCCTGCAGTAACATCCACCTGAGTGATTTTTAAAAACATTTCTTGGACTTCTATGGACCTATGAACAACGTCAAGGAGCTGAAATTGACTACACTTGTTTTTCGACGGCGGCGAGCTGACATTATGACATATAAGCTGACCCCCAGTTTGTATGCCCATTGTCCAGAGCGTTAACGCAGATAGAAGGGGACACTCTAAGAGGTGTTTAAGCCATATGTCAGAACCCGACTACGACAACAGTTCTTCTCATGTCGAGTTGTCAACAGATGGAACAGCCGGACCAACGACACGGTATCAGTACCCAACGAGGAAGCCTTCAAAAAGTCACTAGATGAAGAGTGGAATGATGTGCCCTTGAAGTACTCCTGGGATGCATCTGATGCCTCACAAATCATGACATCATCAATGACGGAGCGATTCAACAGATCAAGACTGATCCTAATTCGCTCCGAAGTGCGAATTAAAGTTATTAAGGTACTTACAATATATCATTTGGAGTTATTTAGAGGCGAAAGCCTTTCCTGTTGCATTATATTATTGTTACTATTAAAACTGATTTTGTACTCACTTCTTTAGCCAGGGTAATGATCTCCGGTAAGAAGTTGACCCTAAGGCGAAGCTGCATCCCTCTTCCAGCACGACCGCCTCTTGAGCTTTCGATGAGAAAGATGCGACCGCTGACACCTAGGTTCTTATGGGTAACGTTGCGAACCCAGCTATCGAAGATCTCCATGGTGTTCAGCTTAGCCCTGAAAAACGTATCCATCAGCTTACTGTTACCACCATAATTATCCATCCTTCTAACAATAGTAACTATTATATTAGTTACTATTTTCGTTCCAACCTTGTAAAAAGTTACTACAATGTATTCAAACAATATTTATAACGGATACGTCAGCTACGATTCTTCATCAGCGATATTTCGGCCCTTCTTGGCAAGGGTCCTCGTCGGGCTGTCAATGCTCTGGTTCAACTTCGGGGAAGGAAACAAACCTGTGATCAAAACCTTCCAAACTTATTCCTTCCCCGAAGTTGAGCCAGAGGATTGACAGCCTGACGAGGACCCTTGCCAAGAAGGGCCGAAATATCGCTGATGAAGAATCGTAGCTGACGTATCCGTTATAAACATTGTTTGAATAAAAGTTTCAAAGTCGGCTTGGGCTCAAAGAATAGTTACTACAATGACCGTTCCAGCATTCTCGAAATAGTAACTATTTGCTTACCATGCTTGGGAGCGTAGTAAGCGTGGTAACTACGAATCTCTGTAACGTGATTGGTCAGATTACACAGTGGTTGGGGTAATTTTGTTGAAAATAGAAAAATGCGTTCCAGACTGACCCCAAGAAGCCAAAATTCGCGACGACATGCGTAGTAACACGCGTGGAACACGCTCTATATGGAACATCAGATTAGCCCTGAAAAATTATCAGCTTACAACAACCATAATAATTTAAAGGTATAATGTAGTAAAAACGTTATTATATCAAAAAGTTTGCTTTGACCAAAATCTATGAAACAAAAGTTTTTGGCAACATCGATGGTTCAGCTCAAATACAACAAGAAGTTGGTTGAGATCTCTGGCAACACCACATTCTCAACTATTTCCTAGATTCGGCAAAAATTATGATGCAAGCAAGCTGATGCTGACGATGACGAATTTTACTTGGTATCGAATAAGGAAAGGAATTATCGCAGTAACGAAAAGGTGACACTGGATTTTTATTAGATGCCCAGAAAATCTTGCATTAAACAGCATCTGGATGCATCAGGCATGCTTCTTGGTTCACGAATAAGCGAAATATCAACGAATATCCTACTATGGCAATTTTGAATGAATGGCATGAATGAATGAATGAGTTTATTCCCAAAATGCGCATGGGGGCATGGCGGGAAAACAAAATAAACACAAGACAACACTAAAAAACTCAATTACTCGCTACCGAATATCACGTAGAAATTGTCTGTTCTCCACAGAAAACTGTCCGAAACGGCGTACGCGCGTCTGTCGCCCTCTCATGGGCTTATTCGTCTGTTTGACTCTTAAGTAGATTTTGTTTGTATGTGTAGTGTTTTGCCTAATTATGTCTTCATATATTCTTTTGTACTCCACTGTTTTCGTCTTGTACGATTTGTGGGTTAAAAATAAATTATTATTATTATATATGCATCAAAAGGAGGGGGCTCTTATTACTCCAAAAAACGCTCCGATGCTCCATAGCCTGCTTGAGGAACCTTCCAAGCCGACGAAGGTCTCCAAAATTTTGTTTCACCAGATCCTCTTCCTCCATCCTATCATGCCCAAAAATCTCTGGTCGCAAATCTTTTAGCTCAACGCATTTACCCACCAAAATGAAAAAATATTCTCCCCTAGACCACACATAGGGCAAAGGTAGGGACTGGAACATAAGAACATCTGGATCCATCAACATGCTTCTTTGTTTACGAATTAGCAGAATATTAACAAATAGTCTGCTATGGCAACTCTCAAGTAAGGCATGTTTACCGAAAGCGCCAACCAACCTCTTGGGTCGCGCCATATCTGAAGGCTCTTTCTGAGTAACTGTAAATGTCAATCTGCTGTTAAGCTACGTTTACACTGAGGGTATTTACCCGTATTCCACGGGTATTTTACCCGCCACAGCAACAAATCCCCGGGTATTTTGGACAAAGTTCCGGGTATTTGTTTCTCGCAGGGTATCCCTCGACGTCAGCAACAACAAAATCGGATTTTCGAGCAATAATTTTTACTATGTCCATATAAGAAAGGATCCAAATGTAGAGAGATATCTTGAGCTTTACAACCTTGGAATCTATTGCCACACGACAGTACCCTCCCTTGAAAAATACCCGGGTACCGTGAGCACTTTCCCCTCTCGTCTCTGGGGAAAAATACCCGCCGCCTAAATGATCCTTTACGAAGGTCTCAGATAGGTCTCAGACCATTGTGCAAAGTTATCTTCAATTGCCCAAGACCTTCAAGTTTCTTCCCCTTGGCCATTTCTCCGCACTCGATCTAGGAAGAAGATTTTTTAGACCCGATTAGTCCCTTTTCTATCTTTTTTTTAATGTTTATTTTATGATCACGTACATTTACTACATTATTGAAAGCTCAGTGTATTTTTTTCCTTTTCTTTGTCTATACTGCACTATTTTCCTCTTCTTAAGTGCGTAAATAAAATGTCATCATCATCATCATCCTCTACAGAGAAATGACCCGGCTTACCTGAAGGAGTCGCCATCCTCTTTCAACTTCTGCCCTTCCAGGTGATTCTCCCAGCCTTTACCAAGAACATCTTCCACTCGTTTCAAGTAAGCAGAGAGCTGCCTGTCCACCTGTCTTGCCCAAATGATAGAGCCAGAGACAGGCGGGATGTCTCGGAAGTGGCTCATGCGGGAGCTTTTGCTTCGACCATACTGAACCTAGGGTAGAAAAGTATTTTTTGGTAGAATAACTGAAAAGGTGGCTTATTTTTACATCTGACGTTTGAATACATTGAATAATTTTGACTCGTCTAAGGGATTTTGTAATTTTTTTTCGCCAGGGACTCGTAGTAATAACGTTCAGAATGTGCGTAGCTTGCCCAAAATTCATCCAAAGCCGGAGAAGTTATACTTCAGAAAAAGGCCTACATTCATGTGTGACGGACGCTAAGCTCCGGGCAACTCCTCTGAAGGGACAAGGTTCGTTTTTTGTTATATATGTTAATTTTCGGCAATGGCTTACCTTTATCGTTGCTGAATATTTCAAGCATAGAGGGACAAACATATAGAGGTACCACAAATTCGAAGAATAAGTTCGTTCGGTCAAAGCGATTATTTGTGGATAGCAGACAAACGAAGTTAGGCATCAGCATAAGGTTTAAGGCCTGTTTAAGTAAATAGTGAAGTGCAGTCGGATCTCAGTCCTATTCGATTAAAATTTAAGTATGGACGACGACACATCGGACTGACCAAGTAATCCCCAAAACTCACAAAGTCACCCTAACTATCTATGAGTCCATTCTTTATTCGTTTTCTACCACTACAGGCTTCCACTATTCAATTAGGAAGGGTCTCGGACCGTGAATGCAACATCAACACCATCTATGCGACCACTAGTTAGCAAATCATAATTATGATTATGATTTATTAATTCATATAGTATGCTTCTATATTAAATTGTGCAAGGTCTGTTTGTCTTCTACTGGTTCCGTAGGGAGTGGCCGCTAAACATACTTCCTTGTTCTGGCCGCATTCATAGGGACAAAATCTATACAGACCAGAGCACAGAAGAAAAAACGGTAGCAGCAGAAGAGGGAGAAGCACAAAGAAGAGGAACAAGACCAAAGGTCTCGATGGGATCCCAAAAATCTAATATTTGATCCAGACAATTGAGTCTTGTCTTCGCCAGATCCAGTCTTCGCCAGGCTAATCATCAGAGAAAACCAAGTTCAGAGATACCTCCATAAGCCATATCTATTTTGACGACACTGACCGAAACTTCCTGCTTTACTTCTGCCAAATTTCCGGTTTTAGCCGAATTCCGAGTGAACTAAGTGTCAACGTGTATCCTTATCTCTATAAAGAACGTCTAATCCGAGATCTAATCAACTTCAAATAAAACTATAACTTATAAAAAAAAATCCGGTTACAACCGGATCCCGGACGAATTATATGTCCGGGTAAAAAATGATTGTCATACACAAACTCAGCATATCTTCTTAACCCTAAATCTGTAAACTAATCAACTTCAAATAAAACTTTTCCTTTTAACAAATTTTCCGGTTTTGGCCGGATTCGGGCGAACTAGTTGTCCGGGTAGAAAATGCTTATCACATAAGTGTTCAGCATGTCTTCTTACCCCTAAATCGAACATTTAATCAACTTCAACTTAAACTAAAACCTTTAACCAACTTTCAGGTTTTTGGCCGGATTCCGGACGAACTACTTGTCCGGCGAGAAAATGGTTTTCACCATCGTGTTCAGCATGTCTTCCTATCCCTCTAAATCTGTAAACTAATCAACTTCAAATAAACTTTTCCTTTTAACAAATTTTCCGGTTTTGGCCAGATTCGGGCGAACTAGTTGTCCGGGTAGAAAATGCTTATCACATAAGTGTTCAGCATGTCTTCTTACCCCTAAATCGAACATTTAATCAACTTCAACTTAAACTTTTACCTTTAACCAACTTTCAGGTTTTTGGCCGGATTCCGGACGAACTACTTGTCCGGAGAGAAAATGGTTTTCACCATCGTGTTCAGCATGTCTTCCTATCCCTCAATCGAACATCTAAACAACTTCAAATAAAACTTTTACATTTAACAGACTTTCCGGTTTTGGCCCGATTCCGGGCTAAATACTTGTCCGACGAAAAAACGGTTTTCACCATCGTGCTCAGCATGTCTTCTTACCCCTAAAACAAACATTTAATCAACTTCAAATAAAACTTTTACTTCTAACAATTTTTCAAGTTTGGGCCGGATTCCGGGCGGACTGCTTGTTTCGATGACAAAATGGTTTTCACCATCGTGTTCAGCATGTCTTCTTACCCCATAATCGGCTATAACATTAGCTGTTTAAAAATATTTTGTTTGCCCCTTAATTTGACCTCCCCCCCCCTTAAATGTAGGGCTACAAAGCCCATCTACGAACTTGACCTTACCCTTGACCCAAAGAACCGTTACACCAAGTTTCATCAAAATATCTCATTCCCTTCGAGAGTTATCTTGCTCACAGACAGACGGACATTTTTGCGATGACATAGGTATCCCTCCACTTACGTTTTCGGATCCCAAAAACAGAAACAAGAGAAAAAACAAAGAGAAATTATGTTTTCTTTTACTTTACACAACTAAGATGCTATTCTTATTCCTCTAGAATCAACACCTCGCAGTTTCTCGCAGACCTATTTTTTTTTTTGCGGGGTGGACTTTGGGGGTGCCGACAACTATATAGCAAGAAAACCTTTCCATTAACCTCATTAAAAGAAGCACTAGGTGGAACGGGGTGCGATTCAACTGTATAACTATGCATGGTCTTCGCTAGCACGGACTAAACATTAGGCGTAATCTCGCCGTTCCCCGAGGACTCCTCGGGGAATCGAAAGGAACGGCGAGAATAGAGGGAGTCACTCCACGCGGACAGACAGCGATGACAGACAGCATAAACAGCGAGAACACGGGGAATGCTTCCAAAATGGATTTTGTTCGAAAAAGTAATATGTAGTTGACGAAATTAGTCGGGATCCACTTTATTTTTGGTTTTGTTTATTCTGATTGTTTTTAATTAATTTTACATTGCACCAACACCAGCAAAAATTGATTCCCCTCTAAATCTGAAAGGGAGTCCTTTTTGATGATGGTGATCATTATCGGAGCATTCCCCGTCCGTGGGGACTCTCGAGAATACGGGCAGTGAGTCCCCGGGACAAACACAAACGCGGGGACTCCTCAAGTGGAGTCCTCGGGGAACGGCGAGAATATGCCTATTACCTTAAATTTCTCCTGTAGTGTCTCAATGTCATCCTTCACTCTCTGTATCAAATGAGTCTGATACTCTCTGATAGCTCCCATGACATGCGGCCTTACAAACAGCGCATTGAAACGACTGAAGATCCTGAACATCTCGTGGGCCGATTTGGCCTGTCCAAGTTGGTCGCGCAGTCGTGCAATGATGCGAGTTTCAACACGGTCGATGCGGTCATCATACCTCTTCACTGCTGCCTCCCAAGCGTCACTGCCCTCTCGCGTTATGTCCAGAACGTCGACTTCTTTGACATTCTCGTACGCAAGCATGACCTCCTTGGAAGAAAAGAATATATTTAAAGCACAACCTTTACTAAAAATGATCTGTTCACGATAGAATCGCTCAGAAATATCGGTTTTCGAAAAAAACATAACTTGCCAGGTGAAATTATCGATCTTTCTTGTTAGCGCTTGTCGACTTCATACATTTCTTCCTGCTCGCCGACGGGGCGGCTGGATGCATAATGTTTGACAACAGAACGCGCCGTGGTTCAAAAGTGGGAAAACCAAGCAAAGTAAAAGAAATCCAAAACAGAAAGTAGACCCGATCGTCTACCATGTCTTTCAAAATGAAAAACAATATTCTGAAGCTTCTCATAACCTTATATGTGAAAGACTGTCAATGGACCTTGAAGCTCTCAGCGATGTTTGCATTGCGTGACTGTCAAAACTCGGCTATGCCGAAAAATCGCTAATAAATCGCAGGTACACAACGAAAACTGAAGAAATGACGAATTATTTTTGTACTTGTCATTTTAATTCGCGTTCGTATTTTGATGAATCGTATTTTAAACCGTGAACTGTATAATAGTAGTGACACTTATGACGAATTATTTGTGTACTTGTCATTTTAATTCGCGTTCGTATATTGATAAATTGTGTTTTAAACCGTGAATTGTATATATAAATCATAGGTTACCATTGTAAATATATCCCTTGGTTAAACTTTTAATCTGTAATGACATGTCCAGCACTATTTTTTTTTGTAAAAGATATCTATGGACATATAAACCGAATTGTAAAAAAAAGGCGGGGATTTTAGAAGCTTAAATCCCATAAAGGAGCTAAGGACAATACGAAAGGCAGAATTGACAAGAAGGTCCTCGAAAGCACAAACGGCAAGAGAAGACATACTTCTTTTTTTTTTAAATAAGAGCTCTCTGAATGTCAGTAAGGGCTTTAACGCATTTGCTCTAATATCAGCTGGCTTAGTTAGCACAATCTAACAAAAATATGCATATGTAATGGGGTTCAGCAGGCACACCATAAGGCAGAAAGGCAGACCCAGTCCTCCCGTAGGACTACCCGCTGCTAACGATGCCACAAACTTACACTGGGACTGGAGGTCTTAACAAACCGATGTTCGTAATAAACTAACGGCTCGAAATACGTAGCTCTCACTCTAACGGTCGATACTGAGATGGAAGAAACCAGATATCCACGAGTTCCGCAACCGACTTCTACAAGTCACGGTAGGGGGGGGGGGGGGGGGGGTTAGCGGATAGGCTATGCTCTGATTCCAGTCAAACTTGACGGACGTGAAGAGATATCAGAGATGCGACGTTTATGTTTTCGAGTGATATTCGGCCACACTAGGGGTGGAGGTGGGGGTGGAGAGGGGGTCCTGGAAATTGTGTGGCTCGCATAGGGGTCAAAAGAGTGCAGCGATTTAAATAAATCTTGGAATGTAGAAAGAGCATATGCGATAGATACATATTACGTACCAACTTCGGGCGCGGTTGGGGAGTTCGAGGGAGGTAGCAGAAATCGTGTGACAACGCCTACGGATCGAACGAGTGAGTTTGTTGGGATGAATCTTGAAAGTTAGAAGAGTCATTTGCCCTAGATCATCAGCATCCTAAGTGTCACATGTTGAAACAACGCATCCTTGTGTTATCAGTATGGAACTTCAGACAGTGTAGCCGACTAAGTCGTATCACTTACCTCAATAGGGTTATTTTCCATAAGGTCAAATAAAGGCTGATCAACCGGCGACTGCTTGTTCGTTTCTGGTATCGACCGGAAGCTTGCAGATGGACGCAAAACACGAGTAATGACGGCACAAAGCTGTTCATGCTGACGACGGAATTTGCGCATCTCTTCAATTCGCGTCTGTAGGCGCTTGTGAGCTGGCTGGATACGCCACACCATCTTGATGTGTTCATCGCGCTTCTTCTTGACGAGGTCCCTAAGAGGTTCAGTATTTTCATCAGAGACAGTATTTTTCTGTATTCTATCTGTTAATACAAAGCAAGAGGAAAGGCTTTCGCCTCTAAATAACAAGAAACTTTCAGTAAGCGAACTGATCAGGTAAAACATTCCATAGATAATGACCTTGAAACTATTGATCGATTCAGCATTAAGCGCATCTTCTTCGGTAAGGCTGTTCCAAGGACCAACAATTCTGTTTCAATCAGGTCTCCTCTAAAAAATCTATATCCGATGGAGGGAAGGCACAACTTCGCTAATTTCTCTTGGTAGGGGAGAAAGCGTAGATCTGGTAAGAATTTGGTGTTGTTCGCAACTTTGGTCTGCCAAAAAATCCCGAATCCCTCCACTACCCGCGTCCTTTATACCCCAACCAATTTTCATAGTCCTTGCCTATTTGGAAGTGCCCGAATTAATAAAAACGAGCACCAATGGACCGACAAAAATCGTGATTGCTACATGGCACTTGAATCGAAAGTTAAATGTGCCATACAAGCTTACCTCAAAATACCCTGAAGCTTCTCATACTCGTCATCCCAGGTTATAAAAAGCTCAGCACATTGAGTCATGACTTTCTCGAAGTCATCAAAAGGAATCTGCATCAGACGCCGGTTGTTCAAGATCTGAAATAACAGAAAAACGTAAGCAACCATTTAAGGCAATCGGCTCCGCGAACTTTAACTTGAATATTTAGGTGGAGATTGAATTTATGTAAAGGAGTTTAACTGTTCCAATATAATGACGAGGTGCCAAGAAGGGCCGAAATATCGCTGCTAAAGCATCATAACTGACATATCCGTCTTATGCATTATTTGAATATATCATTGAATATATTGAATATATCAAGGAATATTTATTTCAATAAGATAGCCTCTAGCGAGACAAACAACATGTTTGAGTTATTGGGATGCTTAGGGAATCTGCTCTATTCCTTATCAAGTTTCAGGTAATTTCTGCGTCACAGGGCTTCGGATTCACGGTCAAACCTTTCCCACCGCTCGGGGTCAGATAAAGCTTGGATTAATCTAGGACATCCGAGTTCCGCTGCACGCACATCTAGAGAGCTAAAGTGGAATGATTATATCGCTGCAGCGCAGATGATGGGTGCCTATCGAGGCTGAGTTGACAGACAAGTATTTTACTTTAACTTACTAGTAATCTGTGCGGCTTACGCCAAAATAGTTTGGTAACGTCATGGCTATAACTCAAATGCACATTCATTGTAAAAAAAAATCTTGCAGGGTTTGCTACTGGGATTAATCTTGTCTTTATTGAGATAAAATCATCTCTAATTCGGATTGATCTTATCCCAGTAGAGATAAGATTAAGCCCAGTAGCAATTATTGCAGTTAACTTTAATCCTTATTCGGAGAAACTTCGTACAATGTAACTAAATCATCAAAATCGCGAATCATACGTATAACGATCATGAATACAACATAAATATCCAGTGCCTTGAGTCCGGTCAACACCGCACCATTCTATCAAACTTTAAACCGAATTGTACATATGAAATTAAGACCAGACGCACTTGTAAATTTAGTTATGTGCAAAAATTTGACGAGCCTTGTACCAATTCATCTGAGCGATTTTTAAACAAGAGCTACGAGCTCATATGGCACTTGTACGAGTAGGCTGTACAAGAAAGTAGATGAAAACGTCACAAAATACACCCGCCATCCAAAAAGGCGGTTCGAAAATAGAAATAGGATATTTAGTTTCACTCATTTCTGAGCAGTTCCGGCATCGTCTCGATTGCAAATGCACATGACTGTTCAAACTTTCAGCCGAATAAATCCATTTGTTTGATCCCTAGACGTGCTACATGATTTCCGGTACTCACTCTATTTCCACCTACCGTGGCCGAATCTGGTTCGGAATAAAAGAAAATCGACCACCTAAAGCATCTTCGTTTATACCATCTACCAAGTTTCACTCGAATCTGAGCATTTTTGGAAAGTTCCGCTACCCCCCCCCCCCTTCCCACCAACGTTGTCGGAGCCGGTTCGGGCCCAATCTCTTAATTCCCTCATCAAGTTTGACTGAAATTGGAGCATAGCCTATCTGCAAGTTTCCAGTACCCCCCCCCCCCCCTACCTTGGCCGAATCCGGCCCAGACGCCAAATAACAAATCTAGGCCGCATAAACTCGGCACTGCCGAATTGCATCTCATTCGGTCCATGCGTTTGGTTTTTGTGCATGTCCAAAGTCCCCCCACCCCCAATTCCCCTAATCGTGGTCGCATATGGTTCGAACGCATTTTTTACATGTCGAGGCCATCGATTCGTATCACCCATGAAGTTTCACTCGAATCAGACCACTCGTTCGCAATTTATAGAAGTCCATATTTCTCTTCTCTTGCTCCCCCAAAAATGCTCGGATCTAGGAACGGAAGTTTCCGGGGGTATGTTGTGTCAGGTTTTTAAGTCAAGATAATTCGGGTCGCTAATATGCCTGCAAAGTTTCGTTGTCGTTTTACATCTGGAACTATTCTAACTCACGACTACCGGAATTCCAGGAAACCCCCTCCAACTCCCCCCACAGAGCCCCGAAACCATCTGGCTCCGTCAATTTCATCTAGGCCTAATGCTTGTTCCATCCATTAAGTTTCGTCCCAATCCCTCTGCGTTTAGAGTTTCTTGAGTTTTCCACCCCCCCCCCCCCCCCATCCCCACAGGTATCGGACCCGACTCGGACGTGACACTGAACGTCCGAGGCGATAGCTCACCAGACAAGTTTCATTCAAATCCGATCACCCGTTCAAAAGTTATGCACGCCACTAGATTCCGGACTCCCCATCCACCCACTCCCCCCACGATGGTCGGGTCGGGGAAACGGCTGTTCTCAAGTCAATCTGTTCGGATCCCTGACATACCTGCCAAGTTTCATCGCCCTAGGACATCAGGAAGTATGCCGAACTCGCGGGATCGCTAGAAATCCGGACCCCCACCCCAACTCCCCCACAGTGCCCTGATCCGGTCCGGTTATGTCAATGACGTGTCTAGGACCTGTGCTTGTTTTTCCCACCAAGTTTCATCCCGATCCCTCCACTTTAAGCGTTTCTCAAAATTTCCGGTTCCCCACCCCAACTCCCCCACAGTGCCCTGATCCGGTCCGGTTATGTCAATGACGTTTCTAGGACCTGTGCTTGTTTTTCCCACCAAGTTTCATCCCGATCCCTCCACTTTAAGCGTTTCTCAAAATTTCCGGTTCCCTCCTCCAACTCCCCCCAGTGTCATCGGATCCGGTCCGGTTATGTCAATGACGTGTCTAGGACCTGTGCTTGTTTTTCCCACCAAGTTTCATCCCGATCCCTCCACTTTAAGCGTTTCTAAAAATTTCCGGTTCCCTCCTCCAACTCCCCCCAGTGTCATCGGATCCGGCCCGGATTTAAAGTGAGGTGTCTGAGACACAAGGTCATCCTAAATATCAATTTTCATCAAGATCCGATCACCCGTTCAAAAGTTATGCACGCCACTAGATTCCGGACTCCCCATCCACCCACTCCCCCCACGATGGTCGGGTCGGGGAAACGGCTGTTCTCAAGTCAATCTGTTCGGATCCTTGACATACCTGCCAAGTTTCATCTCCCTAGGACACCAGGAAGTATGCCGAACTCGCGGGATCGCTAGAAATCCGGACCCCCACCCCAACTCCCCCACAGTGCCCTGATCCGGTCCGGTTATGTCAATGACGTGTCTAGGACCTGTGCTTGTTTTTCCCACCAAGTTTCATCCCGATCCCTCCACTTTAAGCGTTTCTCAAAATTTCCGGTTCCCCACCCCAACTCCCCACAGTGCCCTGATCCGGTCCGGTTATGTCAATGACGTTTCTAGGACCTGAGCTTGTTTTTCCCACCAAGTTTCATCCCGATCCCTCCACTTTAAGCGTTTCTCAAAATTTCCGGTTCCCTCCTCCAACTCCCCCCAGTGTCATCGGATCCGGCCCGGATTTAAAGTGAGGTGTCTGAGACACGAGGTCATCCTAAATATCAATTTTCATCAAGATCCGATCACCCGTTCGCAAGCTAAATATACCTCAAATTTTGGCTTCACCCTCCCTCCACTCCCCCCCCCCCCAGATGGTCGAATCGGGGAATTGATGATTTCCTATTTAAGCTGGTCGGGTCCCAGACATGCCTGTCAATTTCCATCGTCCCAGCACATCAGGAAGCACGGAACTCGCGGGATCACTACAAATTCGGACTTGTCCCCCCCCCCCAACTCCCCCAAAGTGAGCGGATCCGTTCCGGTTATATCAGTCACGTATCTAGGACTTTTGCTTGTACTTTCCACCAAGTTTCATTCGGATCCCTCCACTCTAAGTGTTTTCCAAGATTTCCGGTTTCCCCCTCTAACTCCCCCCAGTGTCACCGCATCCGGTCTGGATTTAAAATGGAGGGTCTGAGACACGAAGTCCTTCCATGTATTAAGTTTCATTAAGATCCGATCACCCGTTCGTAAGCTAAAAATATCTCATTTTTCCTATTTTTTCCGGATTCCCCCTCCCTCCACTCCCCTCCAGATGGTCGGATCGAGGAAGCGACAATTTCTAATTTAATCTGGTCCAGTTCCTGATATGCTTGCCAAGTTTCATCGTCCTAGCTTATCTGGAAGTGCCCGAACTAGCAAAACCGGGACCGACAGACCGACAGACCGACTGACGGACAGAAATTACAATCGCTATATGGCACTTGAGTAAGCTCAAGTGCCATAAAAACATTTGTGCCGTATTTTACTAAGCTTCATAGCGAAATGCCCTAAATTTCAAATATTTCTTGTTCGTTTTGTATTGTGTCGACGTGCCAATGTTATAGCTACCATGCTTTTATATTACGGTGAATAAATCTGAATTGAAAAATAATGGGCCATAAATTTAACTAAAAGGTAAAAAATCTCATTATACGCTTCGTTATACAAATCTACAAAGGAACAAAGCTCTTTGCGACAACATGCAAATGAGTGACTTCAGGTTTCAGGTTCTAAATAAGCAGTCTATCGATCACCTTACCTTGAGCATCTGGTTCGAAAGGTCCCGAGAAATTGCCTCGATAAGCCTAAGGGCACGTTGGATCGGATACTTCGTATTACGGATCTTCCTCAGGTGGTTGAAAATAGCAACCAGAGACGATCGGACCTTCTCCAACTCGGAGCTTGACAGAAGCTCGTGGATCGGAAAGTCTTTCATGAGTGGGTTGTAGTCATTAACCATGGTGAGAGCCTGCTTGAGACCTAGAATTTACAAGTTCGGAGTGTGTTGTCTATTACTGTGTCGTCAGCCTATGCTATCCAATGGATATTTTTGGTATTAATAAATGACTGATTGATCGAGTCTTTCTTTTGATCTTGCCAAAACAGCTCTACCTTATTTGGCTACGGAAAGTCCTCCTCTATTCTTCTATACGCGCCTTGAAGTTTTTTCGTTTTTATTTTGTAGAAGTTTTTTGTGTGTAGAGGTGGTGATTTCGTAGAAAAAGGTTTATAATTGTATTGAAATAAGAATAAATAAGTATTAAGATTGCTAAATCTAAATTAAAAAAATTAAATTATATAGTTGAAATGCAGAAGTTAAAATTTATTAAAGTTTGAAGTGTGTATGTTTGTTTAGAAAGAGTAGGTGACGTTAAAGAGATTAAGGAAATATTAACGTCACCGAGTGGAGTCGTAGCCCAAAAAGTAAACAATCAAAATGTTTGGAAAGATGCTACAAAAAAAGTTGAACCGAAAAGGGATGAGATTAGGAGAATCTAGCTGCACATCCGGTATCCACTTAAAGAGGCTTGAAGACCTGTTAAAAGTGCGTTGCTTCGTTCCTCCGCTATTCACGAATATTCAATTTTACATAGTGGAATTTATCTGTCCGATTTGTGGTAACTCTATGCGATTGTACCTGTGCCATATTGTTATGGAGACATCCCATAGCACTTTGCTCTGCAATAGTCCTCCTAGTTATTCCCTCCATCTATCGCCTACTTTTCTATATATCTCTTCGGTTTCCAACACCATCATTCATTTCCCGGCATCGTGACAATAGGTCACTCGGTCTTTATCCTAGCTTCAGTTAGCTGCTCGCTAATCCGAGGTCAGGCTCTGATCCATTTCATTCTAAGTATTTTGGCTGCGTAATGAATCCGCAGCCAAAAGGAGTTCTCTTTCATCCTTGGTCGGAGTAAGACCTCAGTTACTCTGTATTATAATTTATGGTAAGGACCAGTTTACATATTTAGTTAGGGACCCATTAGTGCTATATTATATGTGTCACACTCTTGTACACGATTTACATGAGATAAATTAACTATAGACGTTATGGTCCATCTCGGCTAGTAGGCCTCGGGCTTGACTGGATATGTGAATTCCAGCTTCGCTAGAATGTGTGAACCAGCTTGATTAGGGATTTCTGGATTGACTGCGGCTGAGCTATAGAATTCCCTGAGACTTTCCCTTGTCTCTTTTGTCCGGTTTCCTGACTGGTCCTGGGGCTAGTGGGCACCTACGGTGTCAGAATGTCTTCAGCCCACACCCCAGGAGCCTTATCTTCATTAAACCTCGCCTCCACTCGTCCATCTTCTTAACAATGGTGTCAGAAGTGGGATAACATTCTTAACAATGGTATCAGAAGTGGGAAGTTTATTTTTGTAAGCCCTTATTTTCTCATAATAAGGAGGACCCACGTCCAAATTTTTTGTTCGTAGTCACGACAATTAAATTTTTTTTTTCCACCCACCCGCCCTACCCTTTAATTTAGCAAATAAAAATAACTCCCTTATTTATTTTATTTCATTTTTGTTTAAGGTTCAGCTCGGTCAGTCCAGAACAAAAATGTAGGTTTAGGTTTTTCCATTTTTGCTCTTTGATATTTCCGTCGGCTTTCTTCACATATGAAAATTATTTTATGTCGGGTTTATCCTTTTGTTTTTGTTTTCCCTTGTATAGTTTTTTGGATTTTTCCGGTCGCCATGTGAGTGTGTGTCGCGCCACTGACCGTGAATTTTCCTTCCTTCTTTCCTCCCACTTTTTTTTAAAGAATTTTCCGGTCTACATGTGAGTGTGTGTCGCGCCACCGACAGTGAAATTTCTTTCCCCCTTTTCCTCCCGCATTTTCAGGAATTTTCTGTTGTCAAGTGAGTGTTTTTCGCGCCACAGACTGCAAATCCTGTTAATCGTCATCGCATCGGCAAAATAATTTATTCTCCGGGGTACATCATTGCGTCATTTCGTCGTGTCTATTTGATATCAGTGCTCTCAACACTGACAATGCGTGCTTGCGGTACCATTAATAAATTAGCATTCGCGTATGATTTCATATTTCACGTACTTGGAAACGTAATTTTGCATGCGATTATTCCATGATGATTATTCTGTTTAGTTCCCCGACATAAAATTTTCTTTTCGTGAAAGCCATGGTTATTCGGAATAAGATCAACCTTTCTCGCCTTTCGTCTTTGACGTTGTATATATGGCACTATTTTCAAGCCCTATGGAGTGATGCAGGGACGTCGTATTTCTATTTGTGGCATTTTTTCGGCTTATCCTTAATTTTTCATATTCCCCTATCGGCCAGTTTATTTTTTTGTTTGGTGGTGATCTGTTTGTATATTTTTCTTGCGGAGATAGATACTCTCTCAAGAATGTACATCGCACTTCATTCGTGACATTTTCGTGGAATTACGACTGGTTTCCGTCTAAATGTGTGTAGTAATTTGCCACATAGACGTTGTGTGCGTTTCGCCAGTCGTTCCCTCTGTCATCCCTCCCCCACCACCACATTTTTTTTTCAGGTTTTCTTGCGTTTCGATCGCCATCTAGCGTATGTGTGTTTATTCGCCATCCGGATGCGGCGATTTCGCATGAAGCCTCTGGCCTATTTTCTTTTGATAATAAATTTAAGGTTAATGCCATTTATTCATGCCACATATTTTTTTCCCTCATGAAGTAAAAACATTGGTTAGATATTAAGTTGGTTCCGCGTCTTAGTTTAGTCCGAGTTTACACGTCCAGTCGAGCTTGTTCCCATTGTCTTTGTAAACCATATATTTTTTTAAGTGTTATTTTCACATTTTTCGCAATTTTTTTTGTCAGAACCTTCTCTCATGAATTTTTGAGCGAATATTTTGGTGTTGTTGGCAATTTGGATTGGTTTTTGTTATTGCGGACATTCATACCCTTGATTATTCTGGTCTGGTTTTTTTTTTTCTTTCTCGGAAATGGAAAACTTTTTTGATCCTTCTCGTTTCCCTGCCCCTCGACCCCAGACATCGCGACCCCTCGCATCTCGGTTATTTTTTGAAGATGAATGTTCGCAATAATTTGACAATCCTCCGGCAGAACCTTTGTCTCGGTGGTCTCAGTGTATGCCTGATTACCGACCACAAGTACCGCAATATCCCGCCTACCAATACCCGGCCCATCGAGCTGATTTTCACCAACCACAAGAATACCATGACCACTTTTATGCACAACAAGTCCCCACCCACCCAACCAACATGTATTTACCCCAAACATCCTTTTACGGTCCCCAACAATATTCCCAACAGTTTATTCATACCCGACCGTCTCCTCCTCAACCATCATTTGATACGATGCCCAACTGTCGTCCCTATGCCCCTGCCATAAACCCGAACCCAGCGCCACCCCAGCCGGCTCACCAAGACTTAATTGTTTTCAACGATCCACCGGCTCGGGAAGAAAACCCAGAAGTCACTCTAGCTCGGCTACGGCTTAAGCTAGAGATATCCAAAGAAATCCCTACTTTCAACGGGGAAACAAGCGCGACATCCTGGCTTGAGCAAGCACGACACAAATTTTCTTTTTGTGGAGTTGTTGCATGGCCAGAGCAGTTCGCAATCCTTTCTTCTCGGCTGGTTTCACCGTTGACCAGTTGGGTTGAAAGTTTGGACGCTCTACAAAAAGTTTCATGGGCAGCATTCGAAGCTTCCCTCCAGCTCCGCTGTCGGGGCAGGGAGGAGGAGTTTCGTCTGGCTGAGGAACGAGTGATTTATCAGCCGGAAAGCATGACGCCTGACCTTTATGGTCAGTTGATTCAAAAGTCTTTGGATTTGCGTTACTCTTATACTCCGGCTGACAGGGCGAAGAGTGAGGTTCTTAGGGTCTACTTGACCGAATTCATCAGAGGCCTCCCCGTCCCTTACTATGATGAGGTAAAAAGAAGGAGCCTGACTAGTCTGCCACAGGCAATAGAGGTTTTGCGACAGGTTAGGGCTGACCGCTCAGCCAGGGATTACCATGAGGCGGCACTTTCCCAGTCACGATCAATTTACACCGTCAAAGCCGACACTGTGACTACTCTTCCCGGAAATGAAAGACCTACCGCGCCTACATCTTCGAGGTCCTTTGGAGACCAGCCAATTTGTGATTTTTGCTTGCGTGTCGGTCACGAAGAAAAACGGTGCCCGGACAAAGCCCGCGGTTTTCGCCCTTTTAACCAGGGAAACGTGCAAGGTCCGCGCTACTTTGGGGCTCCGCGACGGACCGGTCCTTCTACCCCACACCAATACCGGTTCCAGAACCCGCGCCACAATGTCCCTCATTCGCCCAGCCTAATGAGAGGCCCGAACAGGTCGCAAAACCCTCGATTATGCTAGAGCACTCTCCTCCTGAGTCTTGTTTAGTTTGCACGGTACAGGGCAGTTCAAATCTGTCTTTTGTAAATTTGTGTTTTGGGACTTACCGTGTCAAGACTTTGTACGATACCGGGGCCGAGTGCAACCTTATGTCTGAGGATACTGCTGCGAATATTCAGAGCTGCATCATTGACCGATCGAAAACATGCATTTCAGCGTCTACATTGTGTGGTCCGCTTACAGTCACCTCCGAGGTTACTGTACGATTTTCGTTATTAGGTCGAACGTTTGTGGAGAAATTTTTGGTGATCCCTAGGCTATGTTTCGGTGCTTTGGTCGGCCGGCCGTTCATTCGGTCCGCAGGATTGATGTTAGACCCAACCACCGATATTTTCTCCCTCAAATTCCCTGGTCAGTCCCAGCCTTCGACAATGGAACCTAGAGTTTGTAGTATAGGTATCGGAGAAACATTAGTCCCGTCGAAGTGCGCTTACCGCATAAGACCGCATTATGCAAGACCCATTAGTTGCAGTGTTTTAGGCCTACCCACGGGTACGAAAAACATATTGATTGAGGGCAATGAAGCTTTACAAGCCCGAAATATTATGGTTCTTCCACAGTTGGTCCCTATTTCCCCAGATGGTACTGTCGTATTTATCGCAGAGAACCATTCTCTGACGAAAGTACGAGTACGGACAGGTGACCTATCCCTCCTCTCGATTGACCCCCACCCCTCCGATGCAACCGCTTCTGATCTGGTTAACGACCTGGTCGAACCATTGTTCGAGTCAATGGTAAACTCTGTAAAAATCGGATGGAGCGACATTTCGAGGGATGATTACCTGAAAAATTTTCCACTTGATCACATTCCCCCCACTTATAAGACTGAAATGGAAGACATATTGTGGGAATTCCGGACCATTTTTGCCAGGTCTGATGATGATTTGGGCGACTGTACTGTTGTCACCCATCGCATCGAGACCGGTGACCACCCCCCCCCCCCATCCACCAACGCCCCTACCGAGTACCTATCCAACTACAAAGTGAACTGAAAACACGAGTTGAAGCCATGCTCCGACAGGGTGTTTTAGAAGAGAGTTGCAGCCCCTGGGCTTCACCAGTATCTCTAGTTAAGAAAAAGGATGGTTCATATCGGCTTGTGAACGATTACCGGCGTTTGAACAAAATAACTAAGTTTGATAGTTATTCCCTTCCGCGTATCGATGACATCCTCGACAGAATGCATGGCTTCACGGTTTTTTCAAAAACGGATCTCGTACAAGGTTTCCTCCAAACCAGCGTCCACCCTCCACATCGCGAGAAAACTGCCATTAATACTCCCTTCGGTCTATACCAATATCGCCGCATGGGTTTTGGTCTCTCTAATGCCCCAGCCACTTGCGAGCGGATGATAGAAATTGTTCTTCGCGATATTTTGGGGTTAAATACGTTTGCCATGTTGGATGATACGGGCGTGGGCACCAAAGACCACCCTGAGCATTTTTCTGTCCTTCGAGAAGTTTTTACCCGGTTCCGTGACCACAACCTAAAGCTCAAACCCTCCAAATGTGAATTTTGCGTCCCCAAGCTTACCTTTTTAGGCCACGTGATCTCTGCGGACGGTATCCAGCCGGATCCCGACAAACTTTCTGCGGTTAAAAACCTCCGTTATCCCCAAAATATTGCGGAATTGAGGTCCAGCTTAGCATTGCTAAGCTATTTTCGCAAATTTGTTGACGGGTTTGCAAAGATTGCAAAACCTCTTTCTGATTTGACACGTAAGGGTCGGGCCTTTGAATTTTGCGAACCCCAGATCACGGCCTTTGAGACACTGCGAAGCAGTTTACTTTCAGAGCCTATCCTCTCGTATCCCGATTTTGAGGGATCCGAATTCATTCTCACATGTGACAGTTCGGGTTTTGCCATAGGCGCTTGTCTTTCTCAGGTCCAGAATGGGCAAGAGAGCCATAGCATATGCCAGTCGCGTTCTTTCCCCAGTCGAACAAAGATATTCCACGACCAAAAGGGAAGCTGTAGCCCTTTGGGAGTTTGTGAAGAAGTATAGACACTACTTAGTGTCTAAACCCTTTCTGGTCCGAACGGACCATCAGCCCTTGAAAGCCTTGCCTTTCATGGACTGCCCTAACGGAAAATTGGCTAGGATTTGCCTGGAGCTTCAGGAGTACACTTTTCTTGTCGATTACATGCCAGGCAAGGAAATGTTCGTGGATGCGTTATCCCGCCTGGTAGAAGCTCCAGTAGGCGAGAAAACTGACCCCCAACCCTTGGTGAATGTTGTTCAGCTATCTGAACTTCCCCAAGAGATAGGTTTAGATGGAATTCGAAGGGCACAGTCTGGTGATATATTCTGTAAAGGAATGGTTCAACGTTTAGCAGGCACAGCAGAGCTCCCTCCCGATTACTCTATACTTGAAAGAAGTGTCGAGTCCTTTTGTGTTGAAGATGAAATTTTGTGTTTTATTTTTTCACCTTCTGCTACGTACCCTGACATGGTTCACGTCGTGCCTGTTATCCCTGACAGTCTTGTGCCCCAGGTCTTGGAACATTTTCATGCCTTTTCTGGACATTTTGGTCTTTCCAAAATGCTCCACAAAATGAGATTTTCCGTGTGGTTCCCCAACATGTACACTAGGGCCCGACATCACGTTTCAGTATGTGTTGACTGTCTGAAACGTAAGGTCCCCAATAGGACTCCCATACCCCGCTAGGTATAATCCCGGTTCCATCTGGCCCTATGGAGCTTGTCTCCATAGATATTGTTGGCCCCCTCCCAAGAAGCCGTAATGACAATTCCGTTATTTTGACAGTTTGCTGTCATTTCACAAAATTCATGTTCGGCATTCCCCTCCCAAACCAACAAACTCATGTTGTCGCCCGGGCTTTAATCGAAAAAGTATTTCTCCCTCATGGTTTTCCGAGCCAGATTTTAACAGATCGAGGCTCTAATTTCACATCAAAAATGTTTGAAGAAATTATGAAAGTCATGAGCATGCACCACCTCACCACTACTTCTTTCCGTCCAAATTGCAACGGTCAGGTCGAGAGAATGCACCGGACTGTGAAAGACATTCTTTCCCAGTACCTCTCCCCCAGTCGAGATGACTGGGACGAACACTTGCCGTTTGCGATATTTTGGTTGAATACCGCACATAACGTGTCTACTAAGGAGACCCCGTTTTATGCTATGTTTTTGCGTGATCCCATGCCTTCCCTTTTCGATGTGGCACTACGTCGCCTGTTTTATGATTCTATGGAGAACTACAAATCTGAGATCCTAAACAGAATGAAAATATAATAATAATATAATAATATAATATAAATATAATAATAAGCAGAAATCCCAGTACGATAAAGATTTTGAAAAATTCACCCCACATAGCCCTGGTGATATTGTTTTTCTCAAAGTCCCCCCTGCCCCTGGTATAGGTTCAAAACTTCGTAAAGAGCGCGCAGATGGACCATACCGCGTTATTCGCGTTATGAATGAAAGCCGGAATTATGAGATCCAAAAGTTCGGATCAAAGACGCAGGTCGTCCATTTTGACCGTTTGGAGGGATCTAGGTTAAGATCCCCATGGGTATTAGAACCCAAGGCTGAATCGACAAATTTGCCTGCCGTGCCGGCTAGTGAACGCCAGGTTTTACCCCCAATCGCAACGATTACGGAGCAATCTGCTCCATGTTCAGTACCGTTGGACTTGGTAGCGCTGTGTAACGCGCCTCTACTTCTGCCGCAAACACCAAGGGCCTCGAATTATTGTCACCTCGACAACCCTATCCCAGAATCTTTCTTACCACGACCAACGACAGAAGCACCAATGTGCCCTCGTATATCGCCGCCACATTTTGACAGTGAGTCAAATCTTCTCGAGACAACTTTAGTCCATCTTCTTAACAGTATGCTTCACGAAAGCAATTTACGGAAAATAAGGGTTCCCGCAGTGAGGTACATTCCGCAAGCTGATCACTGGCCACTGAAAAGCCGCGTTTAATTGTCTTGAGATTAAAATTCTCAGCGTCATAGTATCATTTTGCGTTGCGAGGACGGCCGTAGATAATCTGAACGTCAGGAAAGAGCAATAGAGAAGAAAAAAAAAACTTAACACAATCCAAATAATGCAGTGCATTCAATTAAATGATATAAAAATAAGTTGGCTTTTCACTTAGATTTTAAAGGACTTGTCTTGCCAATAATAATAACGCAACCTACTTCCATAACCACTCCATATATTTCTAAACCCGGAGACCCCAATTTCGTACGATACATTCCAACCCCTCTAACAGATCCACGCTGATTTTCTCACTTGCCAAGTTTTGCTACCTTCGATGTATATTACGCTGTCGACTGTTGTCTGCGAGAAGTTTTTCTATCAGAAAACCGGTTATGTAAATTGTTTCCCTATTTTCGCTATAAGCCAACGGATCTCCGAAATGGCTTAAAACAGCCAACACCGTGGGTTATTTCTTGAAAGCACAGCCTACTTTTAAAGTATTCAAATATTTTACAATACTGTAAGTTGAAGAGTAAATTGTGCGAGAGGTTCTTTAAAGATACTAAAGACGTGCTCTCGTTGATCCTCGGGGGCTCCAGGGGACTATGAGAGTAAAGGGAGTCACTTCCTAGATACTCGCAGGATTAGGACGGAAAGTAACGAGAAAACGGCGAATGCCTTCGTATCCATCATTTCGCAGATGTACGTCCTTGCCAAACTTATTCAGGTGACGCAATTAGTCTGTAAAGTTATGGCCCACTTTTTCCAGTTCGAACGGACTTGCATTGAAGAATGCGATAAGTGAGACTAGAACAAACGGAACTCCACTGTGGGAGACCCCGTGGAACAGCGAGAACACGCCCTAAAAAGAAGCAAGCCTCTTTTAACTCTTAAGTATCACTGAATTGCATGATTCACTCAGCCAATGTGCCCTTTCTCTTAAAAACGAAGCAAGGCATTCCTTTCCATTTCTTAGCTCTTGTTTCTATCTTTTGAGCTTTGTCTTTAAACTCAACGGACATATCGTACTTATGATAGTTATTCACTCTACATCAGTATGGTGCTTCATCCATTATCTTCCCCAGATTCTTCACTTCAGTGTGTCCTTTCTCCTTTATAGCAATACATTGGATTTGAAGCAATAGTGGGCATTTGGAAAAGAAACTCCCAGGAATGAAGAAGAATATATATCCAAAACTGTTTTTGTTCGGATCCTGCAAATCAAAATAATTTGCTAATGTTACAACATACTAGAACACCACAAACTTTTTTTTCTAACGCATACAAGTGTAGATACTATGTGGAAGTTGTTGTTCCTCTCACTCGGAAAACACTGACAAAACCAAGTATCTAGTTTTTCCAATGTTTTAAAAAATACTATAGATTTTTAATAAGTATATCTGGAATCACTGAGCTATTTGCTATTTTTCTGATACTTTAAAATTATTAAAAAATCATGTGGCAAAAGAAGCAGCATCCATATATAAAGTGTGTATACATTTTCTTATTTTATTTTATTGTTTCTTTATTTTCTCTCTGTCTGTACTCGGATTCTTCGTCTCTGTTGGCGCGCAAAAAAAAAAAAAAATTTGTCGGCCAATCACTGATGACGACCAATCTTACCTGTATCTGTATCAAAGGAGACAGTGGCATGGAATCTTTTGCCATGTTTCAGAATTTCCAGCGTCAACGTCACTTCTGGACTCTCTCGCTTCTCCTGGATCCTATACAGCGCCCGTTCCAAGTTCAGCCAAAAGCTAATTTCCTGCAGAGCTGTACCAGAAGATGGATCACGATCCAGCTTGGTAACTTTCTGGATCTCGCGAATCCAGCGATTGACGCCATTCTGGAGTTGGTTCAAGAAAGTCGAGTCTTCGACCTTATCCCCGAAGTCACTGACCTTTGGTCGGATGTTCTGGTCCATGCTCTGCTTTACAACCTGAAGAAGGATCGCAAATTAGTTTCTATGATAATAATAATAATACCCTAATAATAGTTTGTTGGAAAAAACCTAATACGGCCATACAACAGACGCCTGAAGCGCCAACAACAATTTATACCACTAAAAATTAAAACACGAAGTATTTTCTTCTTTTCATAGCATTCAAAACGAAAACAAGAGCTACGAGCTGTACGAGTAGGCGGTATAATAAAGTAAATGTGAACGTCACAAAATACACCCGCCATCCAAAAATGCGGTTCGGAAATGGATATAGGATATTTAGTTTCACTAAATTCTGAGTAGTTCCGGCATCGTCTCGGATTATCTGTAGCAAATGCGCATGACTGTTCAAACTTTCAAGTTTCAGCCCAATAAATGGTTTGATCCCTAGAGGTGGGCACGATTTCCCACACTCCCTCCATCTCCGCCTACCGTGGCCGAATCTGTCGGGACTCAAAAATGGATCATCGAAAGCAACTTCTTTTATACCATCTATCAAATTTCACTGGTATCTGAAGATTTTTGGACAATCCCGGTAACCACCCCCCCCAACCACCACCACCACCACCACCGGTTCGGACCCTAAACTATGTCATCTAGGAAATACGCTCTCTCTACTTTCCAAGTTTCTTTAAACTGATGCACTAGTTTGATCTCTATGCGAGCCTCAAAGTTTCAGGCAATCTCCCTCCAGCTTCCCACTGTGGCCGAAGAGGACATGGAAACATAAACATAGTATCTCTTAATCCCCTCTTCTCGTCCATCAAGTTTTACTGAAAATCGGGACATAACCTATCAGCAATCCACCCCCCTACCTTGGCCGAATCCGGTGCCCGGACGCCAAATAACAAATCTAGGCCGCATAGACTCGGTACTGTCGTACTTGCATCTCATTCGGCCCATCCGTTTGTTTTTTGTGCATGTCAAAAGCCCCCCCCCCCAATTCCCCCAACCGTGGTCGCATATAGTTCGAGCGCATGTTTTACATGTCTATAGGTCATCGATTCTTATCCACCATTAAGTTTCACTCGAACGAGACCACTCGTTCGCAATTTGCACTAGTGAATTTCCATATTTCCCTTCCCTCGCTTCCCCAAAAATGCTCGGATCTAGGAACGGAAGTTTCCGGGGGTATATTATGTCGGGTTCTTAAGTCAACTAAGTCGGGTCATTAACATGCCTGGAAAATTTTCGTTGTCTTAGTACATCTGGAACTATTTTAACTCGCGACTACCTGAATTCCCGGAAACCCCCTCCAGCTCCCCCTACAGAGCCGCAAAACCATCTGGCCCCGTCAATTTCGTATCTAGACCTTCATTAAGTTCCGCCCCAATCCCTCTACTTTAAGCCTTTCTTGAGTTTTCTGCCTCAGCCCCCCCCCCCCCCATACCCCCACAGGTATCGGACCCAACCTGGAATTGACATTGGACATCTGAGGCGATAGCTCTTTCCACCTGACAAGTTTCATTAAAATACGATCACCCGTCCAAAAGTTATGCATGCCACTAGATTAGGGACTCTCCATCCATCCACTCCCCCCCCCCCCCACGATGGTCGGATCGGGAAACGACTATCCTCAAGTCAATCTGTTCGGATCCCTGACATACCTGCCAAGTTTCATCGTCCTAGCACATCAGGAAGTAAGCCGAACTCACGGGATAGCTAGAAATCCGGACCCCCCCCCCCAACTCCCCCCACAGTGCCGGATTCAGTCCAGGTTATCTCAATGTTGCATCTAGGACTTGTGTTTCTCTAGATTTCCGGTTCCCTCCTCCAACTCCCGCCAGTGTCATCGGAACCGGTACGGATTTAAAGTGGGACGTCTGGGACACGAGGACATCCTAAATGTCAACTTTCATCACGATCCGATCACCCGTTCTCAAGTTAAGAATACCTCAATTTGTTGCTTCCCCCTCCCTCCACTACCCCCCCCCCCAGATGGTCGCGGATCGGGGAAGTGACTATTTCCTATTTAATACAGTCGGGTACTGACACGTCTGCCAATTTTCATCGTCGTAGCACATCAGGAAGCACCGAACTCGCAGGATCACTAGAAATTAGATGTTCCATCAACCCAAGCTGACTGCGAATCATATTTGACGGGGCAAAACGGATAAGTCAGCTACATTTTATTCGAGCTATATTTCGGCCCTACTTGGCAAGGGTCCTCTTCAGGCTCAAGCCGCTCAAGCTGGAAAATAAACTTGTGGAAAAACAATTAAAGATTCTTCCTTAAATATATGCTTTTGTGAACTTCTTCTCTGAAAGTTGGATGGAATTAAAGCTGGTGCTGTGATTTGATTCTGGAATCGGCTACTGTTTGTGTTGTTCGACTGGGTCTTAAAAAAGGTAGAGATTTCCGGTGACATTGGGGGGAGCTCGAGGGGGAAACCGGAAATACTGGAAAACACTTAGAGTGGAGAGATCCGGTTGAAACTTGGTGGAAAGAATAAGCACAAGGATTTAAAATGGAACGTCTGAGACACGATACGAGGTCCTTCCATATATCAAGTTTCAGTTAGATCCGTCACCCGTTCGTAAGCTAAAGATATTTAATTTTTCCGGATTCCCCCTCCCTCCATTCCCCTCTAGATGGTCGGATCGGGGAAGCGACTATTTCTAATTTAATCTGGTCCTGTCCTTGAAACGCCTGCCAAGTTTCATCGTCATAGCTTATCTAGAAGCGCCCGAACTAGCAAAACCGGGACCGACAGACAGAAATTACGATCGCTACATGGCACTTGGCCGAAGGGCAGGTGTCATAAAAAAGACCTCACGAATTACACTATTATTTGTCGACTTTAAGATACCAGGAATTAGTCAGGGCGCCAGATTCTATATCGTGCACCCACCCATGACGGAAGGCATACCAATGCTGAGGACTCCTGAGGTAATCAACATCGCCGAAAAACGAATATCGTAGGGCGTAGTTACGCTGTTGGGGCGTTTCCGAGATATGGGCTAAAAACACCGAATTTAGCCATCGGTGAAACTCAACACAATCATATAGCAATCGAAAGTTGGAGATCGGGCTCTACAGAAAAATGATTTTTAACTTTAAATTACAGAAAGTAATTAGTCACTATTTAGCATATGTTCAAAATAAGTGCCATCAAATACTGCAAAATATGGACAGAAACGCCAATAGTTCAAGGCATTTTCAAGGTAACAAACCCAACCAAAATTTATAACCAACATAGCAACATCAAACAAATAACAATTTACTTTAAAATTTTAATTTATCACTGATTCTTGAATGAAACTTGGTGTGAGGATTAAATATTCTTTGAGCCCAAGCTGACTTTGAAACATTTATTCAAACAATGTTTACACGGATACGTCAGCTCTGATTTTTCATCAGCGATATTTCGGCCCTTCTTGGCAAGGGTCCTCGTCAGGCTGTCAATCTTCTTGTTCAACTTCGGGGAAGGAAACAAACCTGTCTGACAGGTTTGTTTCCTACAAACCTGTCTGACAGGTTTGTTTCCTACAAACCTGTCTGACAGGTTTGTTTCCTTCCCCGAAGTTGAACAAGAAGATTGACAGCCTGACGAGGACCCTTGCCAAGAAGGGCCGAAATATCGCTGATGAAAAATCAGAGCTGACGTATCCGTGTAAACATTGTTTGAATAAAAGTGTGAGGATTTTTTGGGTCAAGAGTAAGGTCAAGTTCGTAGATGGACTCTGTAGCCCTACATTTAGGGGTGGGGGAGGGGGTTTAATTTAAGGGGCAAATGAAATATTTTTAAACATATAATGTGATAGTCGATTATGGGGTAAGAAGACATGCTGAACAAGATGGTGAAAACTATTTTGTCCTCGGACAAGTAGTTCGCCCGGAATCCGGCCAAAACCGGAAAATTTGTTAAAAGTAAAAGTTATATTTGAAGTTGATTAGATTTTCGATTTAGAGATAAGAAAACATGCTGAACCTGATGGTAAAACACATTTGTTCGCCGGACAAGTAGTTAGCCCGGAATCCGGCCAAAACCGGAAAGTCTGTTAAAAGTAAAAGTTTTATCTGAAGTTGATTAGATGTTCAATTTAGGGATAAGAAGACATGCTGAACACGGTGGTGAAAACCATTTTCTCGCCGGGAAAGTAGTTCGCCCTGAATTCGGCCAAAACCGGAAAGTTTGTTCGAAGTAAAAGTTTTATTTGAAGTTGATTAGATGTTCGATTAAGGGGTAAGAAGACATGCTGAACCCGTATTTTCTACCAGGACAACTTGTTCGGCCGGAATCAGGCCAAACCGGAAAACTTGTTAAAAGCAAAAGTTTTATTTGAAGTTGATTAGATGACAGATTTAGGGGTAAGAAGACACGCCGAATCTGTATATGACAATCTTTTTTTCTTACCTGGACATATAGTTCGTTTGGAATCCGGTTGAAACCGGTTTTTTTTTTGTAAGTTAAAGTTTTACTTGAAGTTGATTAGATGTTCTTTATACGGATAAGGAGATACGTTGAATTCGTTTCTGAATTTTTTTTTTTACAAGTATTGTTAGTTCGTTCGCAATTGTCTGGATCAAATATTAGATTTTTGGGATCCCATCGAAACCTTTCGTCTTGTTATATTTGGAAGAGATTTGCTCCAATCAATATATGGTAGATAAAGATGCCATGAGCGCGTGATTGAAAAATATGGTGAGAACCGCGATCTCTCAGTGGTTAATTTAAGGTGCTGCATTTTCCATTTATGACTCACCTGAGCTACAACTGGATGGATAGGTAGCGTAATCTCGGGAATATCAATATTCTGCTGGAGGTGCAACAACCCCATCTCAAGCTCAGCGATCTTCTTCTCGACGGCAGGAGCGATTTTATCCCCATCTCTCTCTATCCTCCCCGACTCCTTAATGTAGGACTTGAAGTACGGAGCAACAGCACCAGCAACGAGGGAGTGAAGGGTTTCGTAAGGTGAGCCTTCACCGAGGGTGATAATCTGGATCTGAGACAGGATGGACTTGTCGGCTTCGATGATTGGACCACGCTTCAGGCAGACAACACTAAGAAACGAGTTTAATTAACTCTGTATTTACTCGGTCACTAAAATATAACCTAAGGCACCTTTGTCGCTAGAAAATGCAATTTAAGGTAAGGTAAGACTGACGGCGCTCGTTCACCAGAATCCCGAATCAAAACTCTACCACCCTGCATTTACACTGCAACGTCATAAAAAGATTTTTCGGACTAAACTTTTTAATTGACAAAAAGTTAATTAAATAAAAGCAGAGAACAAAGCAGAAAGCTCAACTTAAAATGACCAATATAGTCACAAATAAAAATTCGTTTTAGCTCTAATGCGCTTTTATCACTTTAAACAAGAAACAGCTGAGCCAAGGTCATCTTATACCCTGGCTTAATAATAGGTGGACAAAGTACAGAAAAACCCACTATAAAAATATATATATATATATATAATAACGACTGCAGAAACTGAAGATCCCGACACTTAGATAGTCCTTCAGCCCAAATACTATCCCGACACTTACTTACCGGCGGAAGAGAGGGGACATGCTACTATTCTACAGAATCCACAACTCTAATTGTCTCCCCTCCCTCTTCGCCCCCGACAACCACTCACGGACTAGGGGCCACTCCCGGAAACTGTCCAGAAGGTCCTACACGTCTCGTGTTCGAGAGCCACTTCTTCAGTAACCGAGCTGTTCCTCTATGAAACAGCTTGTCCGAACCAGCTGTCACCAGCAAAACACCAGAAGGTTTCGAAAAGCGAATCGATGAGGACTGGCGCCGGCAGCCCCGGAAAAAGGACTGGTGCGCCCCGGAAGCAGCAACCAGAACATAGCACCACCATCATCCGCAAGCTACTCATAGGGATACAACGTCCTTATTACTTGCAAGTGCGATTTAAGATAATTTAAGGTAATAAACATGTTATAAATGGTTATATCACGTAGTGGATTCGTGGATTATCGACTCGTTTCCAGAAAGAATGAGGCAGCGGTTCACGGAACGAGGTTTTAGGAAGTTGTTCCTCCCAACGTAGCACTGGAAGTCCCTGTTATGCTGCATTTCTCTCACGATCGTTTAAGTTATTAAAAGTGGAAAAGTGGACATCTCCTGCTCCCATGATGGGACACCAGTCCTCTGACGCCCACGACCACTTCGTTCGCTTTAGTAAAACAAACGCCAACTGCCCCCTAACAATAAATAAACCATCTTTTCAGCGATGAACAAAATTACTGTTCAGGTGTACTAGAAGTTTTCGTCAACAAGAAGTTTTCCACGAAAGTAGGTTATAAAAGCTGACAGATCTAGGAAATTACCAAATATTCATGTATTATAGAATACCAACTGACTTTTCTGAACCAAATGGTCTTTCCAAAGAAACTGTTTTACAAGCCAAGGATGTTGTTTTTTAAATGTCAGTTTAGTATTGTCCATTGTACATCTATGTGTTTTGTAATAAGACAAGCTCAAGGCTAAATACATTATAAATCAGACAAATAAAGTATGAACAGATCGTGTACCTGATCATCTTGCTGGAGGAGAAATGTACTTCATTCATAATGAAGTAAGAGACTCCCTTTATTTCATCTTCTCCATCAGCAACAGCAGCGTCTTCATCTGGAAACGAACACAATTAGCAAAAGACACATTAGGCCTATGAACGTTACTTTGGGGAGAGAGATTGCACCTTATCCGACGAAAACGGATATTTCCACACTACCATCAGGGGAGCATAACAAAACAATTTAACATTGGGAGGTAAAGGACTTACGACTTCGAAACTAATTTATCGGCGTTAGGTCATCATTCTGAGCCAGGGACTTGCTGGAAAGGTTAATCGGACTATTCCTTGATCGTATAATTTCATTTTCGCAAAGGAATTTCCATGGAAATAAGAGCTTGAAGGCTTTAAAAGTTTGAACACAAAAACGGAGTTTCAACTCCTATCGCTCGGTTATGACGTGTCAATAAAAACCAACCAATGGGAAGCAGGATTCGTTTTGTAGTGAAAGTCTGAAGCCTTGAGGCTCTGATTTCTCGTTCAACTTTTCTATGAAGCTGTGATTCTACAATTAAGAAAAACCTAACGAAATGTTTCCAGCTATTTACAGGCTTAGAATAGTTATAAAACATGGATAATTCGGTCTCAAAGTCGACAGTCTTATACTGCACAATGTTAAATGCTCTTTTCTACTCCTATCCGTTTTCGTTGGGTAGGCTGCAATCTTTCTATTGCCACTACTGTAACTTCACGAAAAGGAATCACTAATTATCTGTATCAATTAATTTAATACTGGTACAATATTACTTGTAGAACAGCATATGTTTTACCAAATACATAACGTTTTCCCAACGGAAGAAAGAAAACACCGAATTTTCATGATACGGGAAAATGTAAAAACTGTAATGAAATCGAAGATGTAAATCATTTTCTCATTAAATGCGAGAAGAAAAAGGAGAGACTAAGGAAATTCGGAAATTCTTTAATGGGATATGGAGATAAATGGCATTTAAAGGAAGAAATTAGCCTTATAAACGTTACAAGTAAACATGGATTAAAAAGAGAAAGGAAAATGACATTCATGATACCGACATATTGTTATTATTTCGATGGGATCCCAAAAATCTAATACTTGATCCAGACAATTGCGAACGAACTACCATACTTGTCCAGAAAAAAAAGTTCAGAAGCGAATTCAGCATATCTCCTTATCTGTATAAAGAACATCAGCTTATCAGCTTCAAGTAAAACTTCTTATAAAAAAAAAATCCGGTTTCAACTGGATTCTGAACGAACTGAATGTCCCGGTAAAAAAAAAAAGATTGTCATATACAGGTTCAGCGTGTTTTCTTACCCCTAAATCTAAACAACTTCAAATAAAAATTTTCCGGTTACGGCCTGATTCCGGGCGAACAAGTTGTCCGGGTAGAATATACTTTTCAAATAAGTACTCACCTTTGTCTTCTTACCCCTATATCAAAAATCTAATCAACTTCAGATAAAACTTTTACTTTTAAGAAACTTTCCGGTTTTGGCCGAATTCCGGGTTAACTTCTTGTCCTGCGATAAAATGGTTTTCACCATCCCGTTCAGCATTCTTTCTATCCCTAAATCGAACATCTAATCAACTTCAAATTAAACTTTTACTTTTAAAAGACTTTCCGGTTTTGGCCAGATTCCGCAATAACTACTTGTCCGGCGAAAAAAATGGTTTTCACCATCGCGATCAGCATGTCTTCTTACCCCTAAATCGAACATCTAATCAACTTAAGATAAAACTTACTTTTAAAGACTTTCCGGTTTTGGCCGGATCCGGGCTAACTACTTGTCCGGCGAAAAAATGGTTTTCACCATCGTTTTGAGCATGTCTTCTTACCTCTATATCAAACATCTAATCAGCTTCAAATAAAAATTTTACTTTTAACAAACTTTCCGGTTTTGGCCGGATTCCGAGCGAACTACTTGTCCGATGACAAAAAGGTTTTTACCGTCGGGTTCAGCATGTCTTCTTACACCATAATCGACTATCACATCATCTGTTTACAAATATTTTATTTGCCCCTTAATTTAAAACCCCTCCCCAATGTAGGGCTACAGAGCCATCTACGAACTCGACCTTACTCTTGACTCAAAGAGTCCTCACACCAAGTTTCATCAAAATATTTCATTCTCTTCGAGAGTTACAGTGCGCACAGACGGACAGACGGACAACTTTTGCGATGTCATAGGTCCACTTACGTTTTGGGATCCCAAAAAGGTGAGCATGATTCCGTATTAATGAAAGTTCAAAAATGTTGGGAAATAATAAAAGGTGGTAAAGATGAAGTAGGAAATGATTTAGAATTAAATTTTAATACTGAAGATTTAGTTTGAAATTTAATTAAAAAAACGAAATAGTAAGTGCCGGGAAATTAGTTATATATAAATGGTAAATTTTAAAGTTTTAATAAAGGGATAAACTTATTTTTGGCAATCAAGGTAGTATGTAAAGTATGTGCCAGTGTAATATGTGTATGTAAAGTACGATCAACTGAACATTTATTTATATTTTGTTTTATTTTTTTATTTTATGTTTTAGAGATTTAATTTTTTTTAAAAAGGGGGTTGGCATCGGAGACAGAAATGAAAAAGATTGTACCAAATGCCACTGCAAAAGGGATTCCCTATGACGGAATGCATCCTTTGACGCAGGAAGAGCGAAGAGGTAAAACAAAATTTGTGCTGTTAATGTCTCCAGGACAAAACCCCCTTTTTGGTTTGGTTGCAAAAACATAACGAGGGGTAGTTTCTTGTAAATATTAAGTTTTTAAATGAATGAAACTTTTAAGGAAAGGAGATATTAAGGAAGGAAAAAGTAGAGAAAATTTGATGGTTTAAAGATGTGTTGAAAATGGTAAAATGAAAAAATAAGGGTTAAAAGAGTGAATAAGAAAAAATATTTAAAATCAAATGTAGTGAAAAAAAAAATACTGGTACAATAAGAAGAGCGATATGGAGGATGGTGTCATGGATCAACGGTTGATTTGAACTTATACTAGCCTATAATGTTAATGTTAATTATTATACTAATAATAAATCCTTGCCTATATGCTGAACTTTAGAATAATTCTTCAAGACTAGCAAAAGAAAAGTCAGTTGAAAATACAAATAAGTGCGCAGGCGCTTAGAATTGGAGTGTAAAGGACTGACCGGAATTGACTTAGATCTCTCTCTTCCCGTAACGTTTAATATTAGTTATCTGTGAAACCAACAATTGAGCTCTTAAAGAATCTCCAAACACGTCTCAAGCCATCTCACATACAATCAGTAATGCTCGCTATGAGCATTGTAGGTTTTCTCCATTACACTTCGTTTACTACCTTGCTCAAACACCCTAATGTTAAAGTCATGAATTTTCAAAGTGCGTCTTATCTGACACCTTACACGCGTGTACACATGTCAGTTCACTTATAAACGCAATCCCTTCGCGGAAATCGTTACTCGGTCTCCTATCACAGTATTGTCCATCTTTGTCTTCCCAGTTTTGCTTCGTATAAGCCCCGTAGACTTGTTCTAATACACTACTGGCTTTACTTCCATCAATCTTGAAATGTATTTCGTTCATTATACCTTGTTCAAATACATTAATGTCAAAGACATAAAGTTTCAGATCCCATTTCATAATTGACACTTCAAACCCTTGTCAAAACATGAAACCAAAAACATAATACGCATTTTTCGAAAAGTGTTGTGTACAAGTTTATGAGATTTTAAATGATGAGTGTCCTCGTTCACGAACTTAACATATGGGCAATCTGGGCTCTGTTGCAAACGGACGGGAAGGGGGGGGGGGGAGGGGGGTGAAACTTTCAAAAGTATATTCAAGAGCCTAGAAACAGCAAGGGAAAGTAATTTCATTGTCGTATCTCTCTAACTGTGGTCTATGTTACGTAAATTAGTCACTGGTGAATCTGCACCTAGTAGCGTCTGAAAAGCCCAGATGTTCGAGGCAGGACCCCTCTCCTCCTAAGAAACAAGACCAAAGGTCTCGATGGATCCCAAAAATTTAATATTTAATCCAGACAGTTTAGTCTTCGCCAGACTCCTTTAACATTTTTAAACAGAAGAAAGTCAATGGCTAATCATCTGAGAAAACCAAGTTCAGATATGGATTCACGATGTGTGTATTTAACCCCAGGCTATACGTCAACGTCATATCTACTATATCTACTCATATCTTCTCCGGTTTCGACCGAGTTCCGGGCGAACTACTTGCTAAAGCTAAAAAAAAAAATCAGCATCACCTTACCCCTAAATCGAACATCTAATCAACTTTATAAAAAACTTTTACTTTTACAAACTTTCCAGATTTGGCCGGATTCCGGGCGAACTACTTGTCCGACGAGAAAATGGTTTTCATATTCCTGTTTAGAATGTCTTCTTACCCCTAAATCGACTATCTCAATAGCCGTTTAAAAAAAATTCGCTTGCCCCTTAATTTGAAACCTCTCCCCCACCCCAAAATGTCGAGCTACAGGGCTGAAACTCGACCTCTCTCTTGACCAAAAGATCCCTCGCACCAAGTTTCATCAGAATCATCGGCGAAACTAGGGGGGCGTGGGGGGGGCAGCTGCCCCCCACGAAAAATCCTGTCGGTAAATCGGCGGTGTTCGACAAACGCTTTTAGCATTCCGTTTCTGATACCAACAAAAGCTCTGTCGGTAATGGAACACACGATCAGGATTGGGAGCTCCCTGTCTGGAATTCTTGCCCGGATTTTCGGCACTATCATCACTTCCATATGGAAAAGTTGAAATTTTGTCAACTTGATGATGAAAGTGCAGGAAATCCGGTCGGGAAAACCTGATCGTGTGTTCGCACTATAAGCCAGGAAACTTCTTGTTGGAAAATCGGCAGCGTTTCTCGGTGCGGAGATTCGATTTTCGGTACCGATAAGAGCTCTGACAAACACTTTCCTCATTTCGTTTCTGATACTGACGAAAACTCTGTCGGTAAATCGTGAAACTGTAGGGAAATCGGCAACGGCTGTCGGTGCAGGGATTCCGTTTCGATACCGACAAGAGCTCTTTAGGTAAATCAGGAAACTTCTTGTTTGGAAATCGACAGCGTTTGTCGGTGCATGGATTTATTTTCAGTACCGAGCTCTGATAAAAAAAAAAAAACTTTCCTAATATCGTTTCTGATACCGACGTAAGCTTTGTCGGTAATCAGAAAGCTTCTTGTCTGGAAGTCAGAATTTTGTGTCGGTACCAAGATGATACCGACAAAAGCCTTGTCGGGAAATCAAGCGGATGATGGAGATCCTGATATCTGTTGATTTTAATGTTTCGATACAGTGACTGGGAAAGGTCTTGTAAGTAAAATGGGAACTCTCTTTTCGGTCTGTTTACATCCGGAATGGATAAAAACCTGTTCGTTAAATTCAGTATTTGTGAAGTGAACTATTCCTCAGTGCGAGACCTATGTGGTGACTGGAATATTCTCGTCGGTAAATCCGAAAATGAACTAACCAAACACTTCTTCCTTCCTTTCTGTTCCTTGATAGTAAACCAAACAACCGACAAACCTGTTTCCTCGAATCGTTCTTGAGTGATTTCTCTGTTCCCACCCAGAAACTGCTTTTTTGGGTTCATCTGGCTGTTTACCAATCCGGGAAATAGTCCACTTTATTCAGTGACTTATGAGTTTCAAATTCCCATCAGTGATACCGCCACCAACTCCACCCACCGAGGTTGGATCAGGCAAGGATATCTGAATAACACAATTAGGTCACATGGGCGCATTATTGCCAAGTTTATCTCAATCGTTCAACCGATTTGGTCCCTAGGCGTTTAAGAAAATGTCCAGACCCACCTCTAATCCCCCCACAGCACTACCATAATGGCAAGCAGAGGTTCTGACACATAAATGGCACCCGAACGGAGCATTTCCGAAAAATTTCAAGTGGTCCTACCGGTCCGGTACCCTTAAGCCCCACCTTCACCGAACGGACGTCAGATCCGGTTTGGGCCTCAAATTACTTGTCTAGGTCCCATGAGTTTTGTACCTTTCTACTCATATTACCCCTACTCATATTACCATATTTCCGAGACCTCCTTAAGTGTCAGTCGGATACGAGCACTTTCTAACGCCCATGCACCCGTTTGGTTTTTGAAGCGTATGAAAAAGTTGCTCTGAGCCCTACCTTCCACTCAGTTGTCGGATTTCGTTCAGAAACAGAAGCAGCAAGTTTAGGGCATCTGTTCCCATCAGCCATCAAGTTTCCATGAAACTGGATTGCCCGTTCACTTTCCCTGTACTTTGATGCTACGCATCCTCCTACCAAATTTCAACAAAATCTCAAGCCCTTTTGAGAGTTATCATGGTAACAGACAGACAGGCAAACTTTACGAACTCATAGATGCTAACGTTTTGGACCCCCCCCCCCCCCAAAAAAAAAAAACCGCTTAGTTTACAAGCGAAAAAGATAAATCTTCAAGCAGTGATGTAATCTGTTGCAGTGTCTATCACTACTTTTCTGATTTGCAATACTACTGACTGCATAGTATGTTCCAGGTTCTATGTGATCCATTGGTGCCAGGAAGTTAATGGCGAATTCACTGATTTCACTAGAAAACCATCTCAATTGATATGTTACAACTGCGCTTTTTGTCGGTAAGTCGTTATATCTTGTCGGTAAAATCTGGACTTGCCCCCCCCCCCCCCACACGCCGAAAATAGGCTAGTTTCGCCACTGATCAGAATAGCTCGTTCCCTTCGAGAGTTATCGTGCTTACAGACGGACAACTTTTGGGATGTCATAGATATCCCTCGACTTACCCAAAACGCACAGACCCCAATGACAACAATCGTTCCAAGTTTCTATCTGATACGGCCATGGTTTGCAAGCTATGAACTGGGCACAGGTACCCCTGAAACCGAGGAACGGAGAAGGTGTGTGTGTGTGTGGCAGGGGGGGTGGGGTAACTTTAAACTAGACCCCAATATCATCAAGTATTCCAATTTTAAATTTTGATACCTGTAAGGTTTCACAAAGTCTCAAACCATGGGCAATCCGGGCCTAGTTCCCTATGAACAGGAAGAGTGGGGGGTGGGGGGGGGGGGTCAGTCTTAAGATTTTCTTCGTAGCCAGGGGATATAGGTAGGTACAGGGAAGTTCGTCATCCTAGATGTAGCCGTGATAAAGTTAAGATCTTAGCCATGGGGCAATTTGGGCCCTATTGCCTCACCGGATGAGTGTGGGGATTTAGGACCACAGAAAGTACAACTAGATCCCAGTCCCAACAATAATACCAAGTTTTAAACTGATGCCTGTCATGGTTCGCGAGTTATGAACTACACTATCTGGGGTGGGGGTTGGGGGCTAAAAAGCACAACTAGACCCCAGCGCCAACAGTTGTACCAAGTTTGAACTTGATCTCTGTCGTTATTCACGGGTTATGATCTCCATTCAATGGGCAATCTGGGCTCAATTGCCCCTGAACCTGGTGGATATGGGGGTTGGGACCCCTACTAAGTACAACCAGACTCCAGCACAAACAGTTGTACAGCTTTCAACTTGATATCTGTCACTGTCCACTAGTTATGAACTCTACTTAATGGGCAATCTTTGCCGAATTGCCCCTGAACCGGGTGGGTGGGAGAGTTGGGCCCTCCTAAAGGCACAACTAGACCACAATACCCATAAGTGTTCCAAGTTTGAACTTGATACATGCATTGGTTCACGAGTTATGAGCTCCACAAAAGAGGTGAAAACCGGAAACCAAAAACCGAAAGCCAAAACGCGAAAGCTGCTACGGCGCTCGCAATAATGGATTGTTCCAAGGAACACTCCACTAAAAACGGTTCCACATAAACACCAAAAGAAAGATGTCTTGTCCCAAACCAAGCATCGCAATCCCCGCTGAGGAATGAGAAACAAGGGACTGACACCGCTAGGCATCCAACATATGAACAGGTTTGAATTTATGTTTCCTTTTTAAATGAGAAGACACTCGGAAGACAACAGATAAAAGGCTATCAAGTAGAACATTTAGTGTCTTAACTACCTAAGTTCTCGAACAAGCTGTCAGAACAAAATTCTCCAGCAGTAGTTCAGTGCTCTGCAGCCGTTTCAATTTCACGAAGTATTTTGGAACATAAGTCTGGATTACTCTGGTATTTATGCTTCTCAACTTTGAGGGAAACAAACAAATAAACCAACCTTTCAGGGTTGATTTCTGAATGAAGAGGGATCTGTACTGGGGATCAGCAACAAATCGTCTCACAGCATCCTGCACTGACTTCTCAAACAGCAGCTTGTGCAAGTTATTGATGTTTGACTGGTTGACAGCAGACATATCTTCCTCGAGCCACACAGGAACTGCCTTCAGGAGGTAATTCGTGAATATGTTAGGATCGATTGCTGGAGATCCAACCAGACTAGCTGGTCCATCACTGGGTTCAGCCATAGCTTAGCCTGTCACTGAGACCACACAACAGCTGCAAATAAGGATATATTAAAACACCAGTCAAGACCCTTTGTCAATTTAAACAAATAAACAAACTAAAACATGAAAACAATCCTCAAAGGGAAACAGGACAGACTATTTTTGAAGTTTTGAAAAACCAAAGAACCGACAGCTGCAATCTTAAAAAAAAATAAAACAACAATCTATATTAAAACACCCGAAATACTAAAACACCAGGCCAGAGTCCAAACCCTTTCTGAACTTTGAAGCTACTAAACAAACTGAAAAATTAACATAATTTAACACAAAAGGGAGCAGTAAGAACACGTCTGAATTTTAAAAAACTAAACAAAATGAAACAGAAGACAATTCAACATGAAGGGAAAACTGGCATACCAGAAAATCTTCACAGGAATTGTGAGCATTTTGTTCAACAGGCCTCGCCATTCTCTGACCACCTAAAATTTCTTTGTATGTCTTCATATTTACTGATGAACTAAATAACTGGTGTCTGCAATAGCTTAACGTGTTTAGTTTCCTTTTAAGTAAGATATATGTCTGAAAGGAAGACTCTTATCTGGAAATTTATATACACACACACCTGATTTTTGTATACCATATGCCAAATGCTTGGGTTTAGCATAGCCTATGCCTAAAGCTGGATGCTCTATGCCAAATGCTGGATACATGTTGATAACCCCCTGACCGACTCCAATATAAAATAATTCTAATTGGTTGATTTCTGAGCATCTCATACAAATAATCAATATTTGACTGGGTTAGAGAATCAAGCATTTGGCATAGTGTATCCAGGGTTAACCATATGGTATGCAAAATGCTAGATATACCCAGTATTTGGCATAGGGCAATCCATAGGGGTTTATGGTAGGTAGACTGCTGATACCGGAGAAAAACATGAAACTGAGTTATTACACAGAATTGTTGCCATGTTGTTTGTTGTCTGGATTATTTATAAAATCGAAAAGATTGACACTACAAAGTCCAAATGTCCATAGCCGAAGATAATTCACCAATAGATTGGCTAGAACAGTGAAGACCAAATAGAGAAAAATAGGAATTTTGCTATTTAATGAATTTAATGCAACTAACTTTGGCTAAAATGTTTTTCAGTAAGGATAAAAAAAACTTCTTGTTATTGATAAACGTCTTAATAATCTTCGTTCTTCTGTGTCAATGTTGTCTCACCCATGGTCAGCGCTATTTATTTAATCGTGTTTGTTGATATTCTTTGTATTTGGTGTTAGTGTTTCTTTTTTCTAATTATTTTGTTTGTTACTCCATCTTTAGGGCGCTTCGCCCTCCTTTTGTTGAGATGTGTTATAAATAAATTGAAGTGAATTGAACTGAATAAAAAAAAGATGGCTTCATCCTTGTGATGTTTATTTGGCAATAGGTCAAAGTTAAAGTTTAATTATGTGGGAAAAGTTGAAAAAGAAAAGGAAACGAAGATATCCTTCCTAAATAGTGGGAACAAAGTCAGCTTTACATATTTACTGAACAGTGCTGATGTTAATATTCCTGGCATTATTTTTAAACTACTATCCCTTGCCAAGGGCCTTGGAAAGGTTAGAACCAAGGCTGTATCCAGGGGAGGGGGGAGGGGGTTGACCCCCCCCCCTCAATAATAATTTTTATAGGCTTTTCGCTCTGATCTATGTCTTTTTTGTCCGACCAGAAGGCAACCCCCCCCCCCCGAAAGGCACCCCCCCCCCCAAAAAAAAAAAAAATTCCTGGATACGGGTAAATATTCTTTGAGCGATCCAGGCCCTGGATACGGGCCTGGTTAGAATTATAAGGTACAGGACAGTCTAGTACACTAGCCCGTTTTCAGGCACGGTGCCCAAATGTCTAGCACCATGCCTGGGTGCTAGACGTTCAAGCACTGTACCTTGGATTTCATGCATGGTGCATGGATTTCAGTATAGGCTACAGTGCAAGCATGAAAAACACAGTTTCTGTCATCACAACTGAGCACCAGCTCGGACAGGGCTGAAATTACTACCATGAATTAGATAAATCAAAGACAATCCTTATCAAATTTTTAATAACAAAAACAACATTGCTCGGCTGATGACAAACGTGAAAACCTCATTTCCTTTTCTACATAGTCAAGGGTTTTGCATGCAAAGTGTCCTGTGCCTCAGCTTTTTCTACCTAGCCACCAACCAGAATATTGGCTCTTGGGGCACTCTACATGGAAAATAGATAGGGTGCTGTTAGGTTTTGCATCTCCATCATCAGTGGAGCCCTTTTGTTTTTGTTGTGAAAAATTCGATAAGGATTGTCTTTGATTTCTCTAATTCATGGTAGTAATTTCTGCCCTGTCCGAACTGGTGCTCAGTTGTGATGACAGAAACTGTGTTTTTCATGCATGCACTGTATATGGAAATCCATTCACCATGCATGAAACCCATGGTACAGTGCTTGAACGTCTAGCACCCAGGCATGGTGCTAGACATTTGAGCACCATGCCTGAAAAGGGGCTAGTGTACTAGACTGGTACAGGAAGGGTATCCGACCTTATTTTTACACAACCTCGAATGTTACCACGAGAATGTTAAAACGAAATTTTCATGCTATCTTGACAGTCAAGAGTTTTTTTTTCTTTCAACAGTCATGTACAGGTGGGGTATCCAGCCTCGAATTCATATGACCTCAGACTTGGCTTGAAAACCTTAAAAGGAAATTTTCTGTGCAAAAGTCCAAAACAGGTGCTGGGTCACTGGGTTTCCTTCATGATAGTTAGGACTTTGTTAAGACACTGCATAGAAATGCCCTTCTAACCTTTTTAGGCCAGGTTCGAAGTTCGAAGCCAGGAACCTCCTGAGAAAAGAAACGCGAAAACTGACTGCAAACTACGAAGACATCTGGCAAAAAATGTCAAGGAAAATCCAAAATTATTCTGGAAACATATTTCCCTGCGGAAACCAGAAGACACTCAGTACCAGACCTGGAACATAACAGGTCAGTCATCTCGTACCCCTCAGAGAAAGCAAACATGCTTAATCAGCAGTTCGCCTCAGTGTTCTCTAAGGACGACCCCCAATCAACCCCCCCACCAGCAGAACAGGCTCACTCTCCCTTCCCAATGTCACACTCACCTGTCACACTCAAAGAAGTAACCAAACAGCTTAAGGAACTTCATGCCAACAAATAGACTGGACCTGATGGTCTCAGTCCACGACTGCTGAAGGAACTAAGCCCTGCTTTATCAGCGCCCCTGGTAAAACTATTTAGCCTTTCGCCAACACAAGTAAAGCTTCCAGGGGACTGGAAGAAGGTAATAGTCATCCCAATTCATAAGAAGGGTAGCAAAACTTCTGCAGCAAACTATAGACCTATCAGCCTTACCTGTGTGGCATGGAAGGTCATAGAGAGAATAATAAACAAGCGCATCACTAACCATCTTGAGGCCAACTCACTTATCAGCAGCAGTCAGCATGGTTTTCGCTCAAAGAGATCGGTGGATACAAATCTTCTTGAGTCCTACAGTCTCATAACTGACCTACTAGAGAAAGGATTACCTGTGGACATAATCTTGATGGATCTAGCCAAAGCATTTGACAAAGTTTGCCACCGCTACCTCATTCACAGTCTACATACACTATCTCTCAGCCCAGAAGTGATCAGTTGGATTGAGGATTTTCTGAGGGACAGAATGCAGCGAGTGAAAGTGACCACTGGACCAAACAGTCACTCACTCTCTGAGAAGTCAAAGTCACCAGTGGGGTCCCCCAGGGCAGTGTCCTGGGCCCCACCCTGTTCAACATCTACATAAATGAGCTAGCCCTTATCACTAGCAACACAACCACTCTGTATGCGGATGATTCGAAACTAATAGGTCCAGCCAACACCTCTTCTGCCCTCCAATCCCTCCAGACTGATCTCAACCACATGTGCTCCTGGGTCAAAAGATGGTTGCTGGAATTCAACACTGAAAAATGCAAGGTCATACACTTCGGACACAACAACCCCAAGCAACAGTACCTCATGACCCAAAACCCTGGGAGTCACCACACACCGGAGCATGTTCAGGAGGAGAGAGATCTTGGCGTTATTATTGACTTCCAGTTGAAATTCAGCACCCACTCACAGAACATCTCAGCCAATGCTAGCAGAGCCCTAGGCATCATCAAACATTGCATTACCAGCAGAAGTAAACACGTGATCACCAAGCTCTACAAAGGATTAGTTAGACCCAGATTGGAGGTGGGGACCATACTGGCCACCCCCCGATCCAAAAAGGACAAGGCAGCTCTTGAGCAAATCCAAAGAAGGGCTACTAAGCTGATCGCCGGTTTGGAAAACAAGCCCTACAGTGAGCGGCCGAGGGAACTCAACCTCCCCTCCTTAGTCTACAGGCCGAAACGAGGGGACATGATCCAGGCACACAAACTCCTCTCAACCAATCAAGAAGAAGAGCTCCTGGAGATTGACCCATCCCACATAACACGTGGACGCCCAAAACATATCCGCAAACATCACGCAAGGACTGGAGCAAGCTGCAACTTCTTCTCGAACAGGATTGTGAGCCTCTGGAACAACCTCAAGGAGGACACTGTTGCTGCTGAATCGACAGAAGCATTCAACCGCCGTTTGGATGCTGAGTGGAGAGACAAACCATGGAGATTTGACTGGGATGCACCAGAATCTTCCACTAGACTGTAACCAAACACAGATGCAACATTCATCCCAAGGAGTGATTCAACAGGATCAAAAGTCCTTATTTCCCTCCAAGCTGTGATCTAAGGTAATTGTGTAAATTCGAGGTTGGATACCCCTCCTGTATCCAAAAATATTCAAACTGAGTGCCTTTTTCTGTTTTGAAGCTGCTTTAAAAGAGATTTTCTGGCTAGCAACTTTGGTAGCTCTACCTTTTTCTAAAATGTAAATTACAGCAAGGAATACAAGCTCAGCATAGGTAAAAAATGAGGAGGTATTCTTCGAAAATAAAAATATGCTTAACTAGAAACATTGAAGTAAGATTTGCTTCTATAGTACAGTCTAGTACACTAGACATTTTCAGTCACAGTGCTCAAACGTCTAGCACCGTGCAGGCACCATGCCTGAGACTCGGGCAGGACTCAGGCTCAGTGCTAGACGTTGACGTCTGCTGGACGCAGCTGGACGTCTGAGCACTGTACCTTGAAATTCATGCATGGTGCATGGGTACGGATTCACTGGTGACTTATCCGTAGTCCTATAACTCAGTTTCGGACTAACCAGTGTCTAGTTGGTGCTCAACACCAATCAACAACAACAAGGTCAGAGTCATCAAAGATGTAGACGAGAACCGGTTCGGGAGGTAGGTTCTAGTGAAATCACCAGTGAGATGGAAACTGCACTAGAGAAGAAGAGCCGAACAATGGTAAAGAAGAATCAGAGACAACAAAAGCACCTATAACACACTATAACATGCAAACCTACCCTTTTGTGAAATACAATTACAGTGTCTTTTTTGGGTTCAATAATTCTTCTTTTCTTTTCTGACATATAGCTTAATCAATAACAATCCTTAGACCAAACAGCTTGTCGTTCTTCTACTTGAACTAGACATGTTCGAGGGCATCCTAAATAAGATACTTTCTAATACACTAATTGATAATTTTAACTAGACTTCCGTTTCAGAAGTATTCTGGATAATTATTGTTTTCTCAAGCGTCGCTTCCAGCTCAAACATCCATTCAGTGGCTGCAGTATTCAGCACATCATCACCAAAATGCACAACCTTTGCCAGAACGATCAACTCCTCTATTGCTCGTTTTGTTTTAATTTTTTTCTGGGCGTTAGCCATAGCCATCATCAGCGTTTCTACTTTGACGGATTTTTCCATCAAAAACGGATTTCTTGGGTCTTTGACGTGGGTCTTCGACGTTGGGTCTTTGATTTCTTGGGTATTTTGACAGATTAGAATTTGATCCGTCGGAAACTCGGATTCCGGATTTTTGACGGTTTTCAAGATCTTGCGTAAAATCTTAAACTCCCTAGTTTTCTGAATCTTTCGTCATTTGAGGAAGAGGGAATTCCGTGAACAGTTTATCATCAAACACTAACCTTTCAGGAATTAGCTTATGTAGCGTTTACACGGACAAGAAATCGCGTCGAGTAGAAAGGAATTCTGATCGACTCGAAAGGATTCCGTTCATGAAGACGAGTAGAAAAAAAGTCTAGCGGGACAGGAATCCTTTCATGATGAAACGAATTCCGGCACACTTGAAAGGAATCTTCACGGCGGCGTTGGTAAAAAGTAAAAAAAAAAGGCTAGCTAGCTTTTGAGAGCAGCAATCATCAGTACTGATGTCATAAATGCTCTAAAAACATTTTTTTAATGGATAGTGAATTTATATATCTCAGATTTTCTGGTTTGAAGAATTAATTTTTTTCCCTCTGCGTGTAAACATAATCTTGTCACCAAGACCGGATTCTGTTCAAGTTTTCCTGTACTTGTAAACGCTGCATTAGTTGCTTCGTCATTAAGAGAGAGAGAAACACGAGATCATTCCTACACCAATTAACAGAAAATCGTTAGAATGACAAAAGTTACTTACTTAAACTTGTTCAGTATCATCCGGCAGTTGGCCTGCCTGTTCGATGTCCTCTGTTTGTTTGATGAGTTTGTAGTTTGTTGATCTTAAAGCTATTTTGTCCATTCGGCCAATGTGTTGAATCTGCTGTTGTTTTCTTACCAGAACTTATTAACTCTGTTTTTGAAGCTGGTTATATTTGGCGCCTGGATGCAGGGGCGTCCCGAGGGGGGGGGGGGCTACGTTTTGGGCATTCGGTCACATTTTCGTCGACGGCGAAAAATTCGGTCAACTTTTCATAAAATCGTGTGTCCCCGCATTTTGAATTGGTGATTTAACGTGTTTATTGTTCCCCTTTCTTTATCGAATTTGCTAATTCACCCAACTTTTGTTCACTCCGCATCGATTTCACCGCATTTGGTCTGACCCTACGTAAATTCGGTGATTTAACCTGTTTATTTGGTGTCATTCATTAGCGAATTCGGTAATTCACCGGACTTTTCTCAAGATCGTATCTGTTCTATTGCATTCGGGCAGTCCATTTCATTATTCGGTCATTAATCAGATTCGTGACCGAATACGATAATTCATCCAACTTTTGTTCAATCCGCATGTATTTCGCCGCATTTGGTCCGTCCCTGCGTAAATTCGGTGATTTAACCTGTTTATTTGGTCCCATTCTCTACCGAATTCGATAGTTCGGTCAGTCCATTTCATAATTAAATTCGGTGAGATTCAGTTGGTTCTGATTCGTTACCAAATACGGTAATACACCGAATTTATCTTTAGTCCGTTTCTTTTACTAGACTTGTCGAATTCGGTTTGTTTTAGATGGTTCTAACAAGAGTTGTATTTTTCGGTATACTACGAATTCATTATTTGCCTCAACCCAGTTACTGAGTTCAGTAATTTAAGTGGTATTTATTTATCTCTCGGCCTGTACCATTTACGGTAGCTCTAGCTGGTTGCTGTTCATTTTTTTACTTCTAAGGATTGCAGTACTTCAGGAATAAGCACGTCTCTTGAGGTGAAAACTAGCCTACTTTTGTTTGCTGTAAATTCCAAATAAACGTATTTTGTATCCTATTTACCCTGAATCGCCCCTTTTGTCGCCAGACAACTCTGGGTTGAATAGGTAATCTTGGGATCGGAGAAAGGCACTTTTATCCTCAGTGTTTCCACAACATATCGCCTGCGGCGCATTTCGCACTCTTCACTAGTTTGACAAAGGTTGCCTCATTTAGTTTGCGTTTGAGGCTTGGAATTTGGGGGGGGGGGGGGGTACTGAACTGTGTTAAAAGCTAGAATTTTGATGGGAAGTAATTAAATGTTGCCAGAAAAAAGGCGGATTAAAAACATTTCGCCGGCGGTGCATTAATTATTCTTGGACACAGCCGTTAGCGACGTTGTCGCTAGGCAGCAACACCGTTTTTTTGCGATAATTAAAGTCGTGTTAGCAAAACTGGAAAGGTCTCAAAGGTAAAAGGCTAAAAAAAAACAGAAGCGGAAAAGCATGAAAACGCGCCAATTTTTCTCTTTAGACTTGTTTCTATGGACTCTACACCTATTTACGTTGTAGCTTCATGAAGGCAACTCCCTGTGTTTTTACAACTTTTTTGTAATAAATTCAGTAAATCAGGTAGCGATTCGGTCAATTTTACCAGGTACGCCCCCTCCAATGAAGAAAGGCTCGGGACGCCCCTGCTTGGATGGCGTGTTCAGGGAGGTTGTTCCAAGTGTCCACTTCTTGCGTTGAGAAAAAGTTTGCCCGAGCTCTTTTCTGGCTTCTGGCTTGTATATTTTTTCTGAGTGGCCTCTGGCCACGAACGGCTGTTAGGGTCGAAGCGTAGATCCTTCCTTCTTTCCTCGCCCTGTGGCGCACAGTTTGAATACAGCGTGTTTTGTGCAAAGCTCAGTACTTTAGCAGAAAACATATTTTCGAAATTTTAGCCTGCGGTGCAGAGTTTCTCAGTATTTTTTTACCTTGAAAGTATTTCCTACAGAAAGAGGTTTGAACATAAATTGGCTTTGAAAGCTCTGGGAGAAGGTAAAATAACGGAACTGGTGATCGCTCCACCAACTTTGTTTCATTATTTTGTCGTAAAATTAAAACCATCCGCTTGAACCTGGACTATCCTTTTTGTTCAACTGAAGAATTAGAACAAATCTATTTTATATCTCAACAGCCACTATTTTTCTTAGGAGACAGTCAAGTAAAGCACTGCCATATGCTAACTTCTGGCAAAATACCTCACTCTGTTGAAGCGATATCCTGATCACACTGACGGACGAACCTGTAGTTTTATCAAGTAAATAATGTTACCAAAAGTTTCGGCTGCGGCGCCTTTCGCAATAGCGTAAGGATTTGGGATTCGAGTCACATTAAAGGCAAGACTTTGAACGGGAAGTAGTTGAATTCTGCAAAAAGTAAGGTCAACTTTGCCACAATCACAGTCGTTAGAAGCTGCTACCAGGCTTCGCTCTCTTCAAAAAAAGGGGATGTTGTAACTGTAACCTATAACCCAGTATTCCGAACGACCTTTAGCGGGTTCTTCTAAAAATCAGTTTTAATAGCTCCGGAAATCTTCCAAAAAATTCGCCTGTGGTGTTGCGTTTCGTGCCTATTCTATCTAATCTGTAGAATTCTTTAGCATTGCTAGTCATTAACAGTCGTATGTTTCGACATGTTCCCCTTCCCCATACTCAATCATTTATTTACTTTACTTTGTTTGCCCTCTTCTATGATAGCAGGAATTTCAAAACGAACTTTATTTCCTGCTTAGGATTCAGGATTCAACAACTTTACTAAAAAAAATCATTCCGGCTTGACGACCGGTTACACGCAAAGCACATACATGCTTGAAAAACGCAACCAGTACACATTTACCATCATATTCTAGTCAAACCTTCACTTAAATAAACTAAAAGTTTATTAATTAATTTGTCAATTTGTCCTCTCTCGTCTTCCAAACCCTCCACTCACCAACTACCCTCAAGGAGATGTTTCTTTAACCGATTTTTAAACTGCGGTACACTTTCCGCTTCTCGAATTGAGTCTGGAAAAGTATTCCAGACCGCCTTACCTTAATGAAGGTATCTAAGGAGCACACCATTCTGCGCTTTACAAATTCGATGTACTACTGCTTATGCGGTAGGATATTTTTGGACGGATATCTGACAGTTTTTTTTACGGATTTCTCGTTCTCGATCGTCGGGCTTGTACGGATTCTTGGACTACCAGAACGGAAAACCTGCCATCGTGAAGTGTGAAACACTGGCCATCAGCATTCGGTTGCAAGGTTGACACATGTCGCACGATAGTGTGAATTGTCACTCTATTTAGTTTTTGTCATTCTTGTCCTACACGTAGGACATAAAAATCACTCTATTTCAGATTACGTCCAAATGTGTCCCTTTTGCAGCAGGGATTCCGAAAAGAGGTGACTATTTTACGCTTTTTCATGCAAATAAAATTATGATGTGTGGTTTTTGCAGAGGAGATTCCGACCAAAAGCAGACCAAAAGTTACCATTTCACATTTTTTCGTAAACAAAAATTTCACTCCCTATTCACTCTCTGTTTGGGCCAAAAGTCACTTTCTAAAGGTTTTTGATGTGGCAACGCTGTTCAGCTGCTCAGCAGTAAATTCAAAATGCTTGCTAAACACTGGACAGGTCATTGATGGAAAGTGAAACAACATAGAAGTGGCAAGAAAATGAGGGAGCCATGCTTTTCAACGTTTTTTGTCCTTATGTTCTTTAAAATCTTCATGGCATCTGCAGAATACATAGGTAAGTTATGGCTGTTTACAGACATATTCTTGACCTTGACTGTTGACTTGGTTGGGCTAGGCTAGCTCAGTAGCTAGTGTAGCCTGAGTGTAACTAGTAGTAGAGTAGTGGCTAGTAGTCCCCGAAGCTGCACCAAAAGTCGGTAGTGCATTGTCCGAAAATAATTTGGTGGGCCGCCACCAAAACTAATTTGCTGCACCACCTTTGGCTTTGTGGTTGGGGGTGGCGGCCTGCCGGCACCCGCTGGAAAGATTCTGAGGCTGAATCTTCTTAGCAATCCAGGAAAGGTAGGCTACCTGACCTCAATTTTTCCTTCGAACCAACCTATAGAGAGACACCATGGTTGCTACATGGCGCTTGAGTTCAGTCTGGACCGCGTTCTCCTCTTCCCGGAGCGCGACTCCGGCGGTACGGGGACGCCTCTTACAATACAAAGAGCCAGCAGGCAGGGGACACCTCCTCTCTCTAGAAGACCCGTTCCGAAACCGCGAGATACTCTGGGCACAAGAGGACGGCTCGAGCGGAGTGATCCAGCGGGCCAGAGATGACTTGGGGACAAGAGGGCGGCTCGAGCGGAGGTATCCGGCGGGCAAGAGAGGATCAGCGCGCGCCGAGAGCCTCCGGAGCAGCCTCGTGGCACGACAGATTGTTAATACTGTATTCCGCATAGATTGCGGCGACGCAACTTGAGAAATAAGAATTGAGTTGTTGTTTTTTCTTTTTCAGGGGTCGGACGAATTAAGAAGGAAAACACTAAAGACGAGTACCAACATTTGTGTCTTGTTCATTCTGTTACCGTCAAGTCGTATTGGTTGTTCCATTTTACATAAAGCAAATCAAGCTACTGTTTTGTCGATGACCGACTCTTTTCCTCCAAACGTGTATTCCAACTTATTTTTCAACATAACAGCAATCCATCCATGATTTTTAGCATCATCTATCGGAACTTCTACGATTCTGCGAAGACGAACTATTTTCAAACGAGGGGCTGCTCACTGCAGCTGTGAGCCTACATCGGATACGGGCAAGACGGAGATGACCAACGCCGTTGATTTGAGGACAGAATTTGAGTCTTCGTTTAGGCGACGTTTCTCGTACCCGTGACCTCACTATTGCTCGAAAATGGATTAGGTTGAATACAACGAGAGATCAAAATGTGACAGACATAACCGTTGATTGGTTGACAGAGAATTAGAGTCATCGTTTAGGCGACGTTTCTCATACCCGCAGGAGGACGCTGACTTATGCAGCTGTGAGTCTACACCGGTAAGGGGTAACATTAGATAGCGAACGCCGCTGACTTGTTAACAGAGAATTAGAGTCATCGTTTCGACGACGTTTCTCGTACCCATTCGAGGACGCCGACCTCACTATTTCTCGAAAATGGATTAGGCTTAAAACGTGAATACAGCGAGAGAGCAAAAATGAAATAGTCAAAGAGTCGTCGTTTAAGTTCTCCAACATTCACTAGCGTGTTTTTGGACAGTCATAAAAATTTTAATCTATAACAAAATTCTGAGTTTACCTAATATTGATTGGTTGACGCAGAACTTCTAATGTTTACAATTGCCTTCTTAAAATATAAAAGTCAGCGTAGTACCGTATCGTTTGAAGTGGGATGACACCACTCTTATGAGAGCTATTCCGGCGATCTCCGAAAAGTAAACCGAGAACCCACCAAACGCAGGAACAAACGGAAAATCGTTGGGTACAGCAGTTACAACGTAACTTCTACAACAAATCTATTTAAAACAAAAAGCCTCCACTCGACGCGCGCTTTGGTGTAAAACAAATGTTCACTTTGGAGTTCCGTTGACCTCACTATTGCTCGAAAATGGATTAGGTTGAATACAATGAGAGAGCAAAATGTGACAGACATAACCGTTGATTGGTTGACAGAGAATTAGAGTCATCGTTTAGGCGACGTTTCTCATACCCGCTAGAGGACGCTGACTTATGCAGCTGTGAGTCTACACCGGCAAGGGGTAACATTAGATAGCGAACGCCGCTGACTTGTTAACAGAGAATTAGAGTCATCGTTTAGGCGACGTTTCTCGTACCCATTCGAGGACGCCGACCTCACCATTTCTCGAAAATGGATTAGGTTTAAAATCGTGCATACAGCGAGAGAACGAACATGAGATAGCCAACGCCGCTGATTTGTTGTCAGAGAATTTGAGTCATCGTTTAGGCGACGTTTCTCATACCCGTTGGAAGACGCTGACCTCACTATTGCTCGAAAATGGATTATGTTTAAAACATGAATACAGCGAGAGAGCAAACATGAGATAGCCAACGCCGTTGATTTGTTGACGGAGAATTAGAGTCATCGTTTAGGCGACGTTTCTCGTACTCGTTGGAAGACGCTTACCTCACTATTGTTCGAGAATGGATTAGGTTTAAAATCGTGCATACAGCGAGAGAGCAAACATGAGATAGCCAACGCCGTTGATTTGTTGACAGAGAACTTGAGTCACCATTTAGGCGATGTTTCTCATACCCGTTGGAGGACGCTGACCTCACGATTGCTCGAAGATGGATTAATGTTTAAAATCATGAATACAGCGTTAAATTTTTTCTGATTCGTATCAGTATTCAGTTACATGCTTTACCGGTCAGTTACAGTTTTAAACCTTTCTCGTTGCCGGCTCTGCACACGCGGCAATCCGTTTAATCTTTCTTTTCGTAAAAACAATTTTGTTATTACGGCTACGGCTCCCGGCTTAGCGTTGTACAGATCGGTATGCGTGAAGCAACCATAGGGAGGTTCCGACGATGGGTGTCAAAAGGCGGGCGGGTGGCTAGAATACGACTGATGACGCGGTGACATTTGTTCTGGGTGGACTTATGCAAGCGCTGTGCAAGATAATAAGGGAAAAAGTGTTGTTTTGCTCTGAAGGGAAAGCATAGAATTTTTCGAAAAGCAGATATGTGTCTTATAAACGGCAACTTCACCAACACCGAGACACGGCCGGGTGGGGTATAGAACTAAAATCTGTTCACATCTAGTTAAGAGAAATATAATCAAAATCAGGCTGGTGAACAAGATCGAAGGTACCAATGGATCTCAAATATGCAATCATTTATTAGGTTCAAGGTTTAATTTACATTTCTGCATAAAATCAAAATAAATAGGGCCAAGCCGGGGACACAAGGTCGATTGACAAAAACCCGGTACAATATATAACAAACATATTTTACATACAACTAATTATATAAATAAATGTTAATAATTCCATGACTCACCACCAGACGGGAACCCGCCCCACAAACCCACAGAAACTCGGCAAGATCAACCCGAAATCCCACAAAAAAACAAGAGCTACGAGCTCATATGGCACTTTTTACGAGTAGGTGGTACACGAAAGTAGATGAGAACGTCTCGAAGTACACCCGCCATCCAAAAATGCGGTTCGGAAAGAGAAATAGGATATTTAGTTTCACTCACTTCTGAGCAGTTCCGGCATAATCTCGTATTATCTGCAGCATACTGTTCTGTTGCAGCCGAGGTTGCAGCACGACTGTTCAAACTTCCAAGTTTCAGCGCAATAAATCCACTCGTTCGACCCCTAGACGTGTTACACCATTTCCGGTACTCCCTCCATCTTCCCCTACCGTGGTCGAATCTGGTTCGGACTAAAAAATGGATCATCTAAAAAGCATCTGCTTTTATCCCATCTATCAGGTTTCACTCAAATCTGATCATTTTTGGAAAATTCCGGTACCCCCCCCCCCACACACACCGTTGGACCTCTGAATCCCCTCTTCCCCTCCATCACGTTTTATTGAAATCGGAGCATAGCTTATCTGCAAATTTTCAGTACCCCCCCCCCCCCCAGGGTTCCCGGGTGGCTAAAATACCAGCCGGTTAATACCGGCTAATAGGTGATTTCTGCCGATACGGTTAAAATCAAGTGGCATGGATAAAATCAAGTAACTGGCTAAAATCAAAACTGCTACTATGTGATTTTAATAGCACTCCGCTATTCTAAGACTGTCATACTTCTTTCATGTATTAAAGATTGTAGTTCATGTTAGCCTAGAGAGGACGGAAGTATGCAGAATAATGTCAACGCTGAATAGGTGTAAGCTAAGTCATATCTGCCATTATAAATGGCACTGAAGCTAGGTTCCTTCATTTATATGCACAAGTTTCTGCTGAGAATCCCTACAGAGCTACCGTATAACATACTATTAACAAAACAAGAAGGACAAGCTATAAAATTACAAGCTCAATTCTTGAAGTAGCCTATTTACTATCCGCGTATCGTATCAACATGTATAACAAATCGCCTCCGCAGTTTCTAATAGCCTCCTCGCTTTAATATAATACGGTACGAACTCCCGGTATAAATAAATCGCAGGAAGCAACGTGACCTGATGACTCACTCGTGTCAACCCCAAACCGGTTTTCTGGATTGGAGTAGGCGAGCTAATTAGTCCGGGAATCAACCCTGGTTGAAAAATAGTCGGAAAACAATGAACAAACAACAGTAAAGATTGATACGTAGAAAAGATCAGTGCGGTATGATTTTAGCCAGTTTTAGCCGGCAAAAATCGGTTTTTATTAATAAAAGCCGATTAAAACCGCAGGTATGGTAAAAATCAATTTTAGCCGGCAAAAACGGAACCCTGCCCCCCCCCCCCTACCTTGACTGAATCCGTCCCTAAAACCAAATAACAAATCTAGGCCGCACAAGCTTGGCACTGTCGAACTTGCATCTCATTCGGTCCAACCGTTTGGTTTTTGTGCATGTAAAATTTTTCCAACCCCAACTCCCCCCACCATGGTTGCATACAGTTCGAACGCATGTCTTACATGTCGAGTTCATAGATTCGTATCACCCATTAAGTTTCACTCGAATCAGACCACTCGTTCGCAATTTGCAGCAGTTTCCATATTTCCCTTCCCTCGCTCCCCCCAAGATGCTGCCTGCAAAGTTTCGTTCTCTTAGTACATCTGGAACTATTCTAACTCGCGACTACCGGAATTCTAGGACCCTCCCCCCCCCCAGAGCCCCGAAACCATCTGGCTCCGTCAGTTTCGTATATAGGCCTAATGCATGTTCTCCCAATTAAGTTCCGTCCCAATCCCTTTGCTTTAAGCGTTTTTTAGTTTTCCGCCCCCCCCCCATGCCCGCAGGTATCGGACCCGATCCAGACTTGACACCGAACATCTGAGGCGATAGCTCTTTCGAACTGACAAGTTTCATTTAAATCCGATCACCCGTTCAAAAGTTATGCATGCCACTAGATTCCGGACTCCCCATCCATCCACTCCCCCACGATGGTCAGATCGGAGAAACGACTATTCTCAAGTCAATCTGATCGGACCCCTTACATACCTGCAAAGTTCCATCGTCCTAGCACATCAAGAAGTACGCCGGACTTGCGGGATCACTAGAAGTCCGCCCCCCCCCCTAACTCCCCCACAGTGCCCGGATCCGGTCCAGTTATGTCAATGACGTATCTAGGACTTGTGCTTTTTCTTCCCACCAAGTTTCATCCCGATCCCTCCACTCTAAGCGTTTGTCAAGATTTCCGGTTCCCTACCCCCCCCCCCAAGTGTCATCGGATCCGGTCCGGATTTAAAGTGGGACGTCTGAGACACGAGGTCATCCTAAATATCAACTTTCATCAAGATCCGACCAACCGTTCGCAAGTTAAAAATACCTCAATTTTGGCTTCCCCGTCCCTCCCCCCCCCCCCAGATGGTCGGATCGGGGAACTGACTATTTCCTATTTAATCTGGTCGGGTCCTTGGCATGCTTGCCAATTTTCATTGTCCTAGCACATCAGGAAGCTTCGAACTCGCGGGATCACTAGAAATTAGGACTCCCCCCCCCCAACTCCCCCAAAGTGAGCGGATCCGTTCCGGTTATGTCAGTCAGGTATCTAGGACTTGTGCTTGTTCTTTCTACCAAGTTTCATCCGGATCTCTCCACTCTGAGCGTTTTTCAAGATTTCCGGTTTCCCCTTCCAACTCCCCCCAATGTCACCGGCGTCTGAGACATGAGGTCCATCCATATATCAAGTTTCGTTAAGATCGGACGACCCGTTCGTATGCTGAAAATATATAATTTTTCAAAATTTTTCCGGATTCCCCGTCCCTCCACTCCCCTCAAGACCCACCCCCAAGATTCATCGGATCCGGTCCGGACTTGAAATGAGACATCTGAGACACGAGATCTTTCCAGATATCAAGTTTCATTAAGATCCGATCACCCGTTCGAAAGTGATGAATGTCCCTATTTTCCGGATTCCGCCCCCTCCCCCACGATGGTCGGATCGGGCAAGTGACTATTTCCAACTTAGTCTGGTCGGGTCCCTGTATGCCTGCGAAGTTTCATCGTCCTAGCTTGCGTGGAAGTGCCCAAACTATTATTTATGTTTCTTGACTATGTCCAGGTTAATCAGGTCGGGTCCCCGATTCAATCTTTTAACAATACATACTTCCGCATTCGCTCCCTAATACATCCAATATTCCTGACTTGATGTAATTTGTTTAGATTATCTACTTTCTGCATAGTCCCGCATTCGCTCTCTCATACACGGAGTCTTGGCTCAGTTGGTAGAGTGGTCGCTTTACAACTCGGAGGTTCGTGGTTCGCTACCGTATTCGGGCAGCGCCTTTTTTTTGCTACGTTTCGCTCCACTTTTACTTTATATTTTCGGGACTCCCGGATCCGGGGAAAGCCGGATTGGGGAAATGATTAATTGTAAGTTGATCTGGTCCGGCCCCTGATATGCCTGCCAAGTTTCATCGTCCTAGCTTATCTGGAAGTGCCCGAACTAGCAAAACCGGGACCGACTGACGGACAGAAATTACAACCGCTATATGGCACTTGGCCGAAGGGCAAGTGCCATAAAAATACCCAATGTGCAAGCGAGGGTTACCGATGGCCGGCAACTAATATGGACCACAACCAAAACATATCAACAACAAACAAATAAAAATTTACTTTAATTTTTTTATTTTTATCGATGATTCTTGAACTTATTTGTAAGTATAGAATGAAAGTTGCTTTTTTATATTTGGAAGTGATTTATTGATATCAATATATTGTAAATAAAGATGCCATGAACCGTGATTGAAAAATATGGTGAGAACCGCGATCTCTCAGTGGTTAGTTTAAGGTGCTGCATTTTCCGTTGATGACGGGTTTCATAAGCATGGTCAGGTTGCTCAGGGAAAAAATTACTCGAACGAAAGTACGAAGGTAGTTCCGACCGGTCATATTTTACCTTAAATAAAAAAGAATGTAGAGTGAATAATTCTGAAACAGGCAAAATATTAGTTAACAAATATAGAGTTTCAGTTTTGTTAGGATAAGAAGAAGGGGACGGTAAATATTTTTTTTAAATTCGAAGAGCCCGGTTTTGAAGAGTCTGTATCGGTTTCACATGATATTTGAATGTTGCCAAATAAATCAAGGGAGAATACATAAGATGGGAGTGTATCAAAGCAAAATAAATCATCAAAAAAATAATTCTTTATACGATAGATTTTCATCAATAATTATACCAAGATACCGGAGTGAAGTTACCCTTTGAATTTGGATATTTGTAGCCTGATCATTTATTGTCGACACTTCTTTTGCTTTGTGTCCAATTCTACTATAAATGATAAATTTCGTTTTGGCGGCATTTAATGACAAACGATTAGCTTTTAGCCATACAATCAATTGGGAAAACACGATGTGCTTCTCTTTGACATCCTCTTCCGACTGTCCTGCAAGTGTTGATCCGGTATCATCGGCGAAAAGGACATTCAGGCTGTTGTTTTCTGTCGCTGATGAAGAGCAGTGGTCCCAGAATTGAACCCTGAGGGACACCAATATTTGACAATAAGCAAAAGAAATAGAAAACCGTGATTTTCGGGGTTTTTTCTTGATCAGCTAATTATTCCTCTAGGATGATGTGCGAGGGATAAACATAAATTCGGATATTTCGGTTGCACTTCCGGCAAACCGTCCTCAGCGAAAAACAAAATAAAACTAAATCATAAAACCCACATCATCCTAGAGGGATAATTAGCTGATCAAGAAAAAAAAACCCGAAAATCACGGTTTTCTATTTCTTTCGTAATGAATGGTCAGCTTAGCTTCAAACCTTATATTTGACAATAAGCATGGATCCAAAACTGTCTTATTAATAGTTGTTACTTGGGATCGACCTGTTAGGTAAGATGCGATAAAATCGTGCGCTGGTCCTCGTATCCCACCATGGCTTAATTTATATAACAATATTTCGCGACAAATCGTGTCGAATGCGTTCTCAAGGTCCAAAAAGATACTCGCCGGAATCAATTTTTTATCAAGACATTCGTGAATAAATTGGATCATAGTCAGGATGGCATCTTGCGTACTATGTCCCTTTCTAAACCCAAACTGATTTTTTGAAAAATAATCCTTCGAAGTAAGAAAATTATACACTCGATTATAAAAACATCGCTCCATTAATTTAGACAAACCTGAAAGGATAGACTTCATAATCCCGCATTTCTAAGTGGAAAGCTTCCTTTCGCCATGGGGTTATTTAAGATAGGGACGTTCAGCCACTGGAATGTTTTGTCATCGGAAAAGTAGTTCGCCCGGAATCCGGCCAAAATCGGAAAGTTTGTCAAAAGTAAAAGTTTTATTTGAAGTTGATTAGATGTTCGATTTCTGGGTAAGAAGACATGCTAAACACGATGGGGAAAACCGTTTTATCGCCGGACAAGTAGTTCGCCCGGAATCCTGCCAAAACCGGAAAGTTTGTTAAAAGTAAAAGTTTTATTTGGTGCTGATTAGATGTTCGATTCAGGAGTAAGAAGACATGCTGAACACTTATGTGACAACAATTTTCTACCCAGACAAGTAGTTCGCCCGGAATCCGGCCAAAACCGAAAATTGTTAAAAGTTAGAGCTTTATTTGTAGTTGATTAGATATTCGATTCAGGGGTAAAGAGATGGTGGAACCGTGTATGACAATCATTTTTGTACCTTCCTCAAACGGGTACGAGAAACGTCGCCTAAACGATGACTCAAATTCTGTCAACAAATCAACGGCGTTGGCTATCTCATGTTCGCTCTCTCGCTGTATGCACGATTTTAAACCTAATCCATTTTCGAGAAATAGTGAGGTCAGCGTCTCAAACGGGTACGAGAAACGTCGCCTAAACGATGACTCTAATTCTGTGTTAACAAATCAACGGCGTTCGCTATCTAATTTTTTCCTCTTATCCGGTGTAGACTCACAGCTGCAGTGAGTCAGCGTCCTCCCGCGGGTATGAGAAACGTCGCCTAAACGATGAATCTAATTCTCTGTCAACCAATCAACGGCGATGTCTGTCACATTTTGCTCTATCGCTGTATTCACGATTTTAAACCTAACCCGTTTTCGAGCAATAGTGAGGCCACGGGTACGAGAAACGTCGCCTAAACGACGACTCAAATTCTGTCCTCAAATCAACGGCGTTGGCTATCTCCGTCTTGCCCGTATCCATCCGATGTAGGCTCACAGCTGCAGTGAGCAGCTCCTCATTTGAAAACAGTCTGATCTTGTCTTCGCAGAATCGTAGAAGTCCCGACAGATGATGCTAAAAATCGTGGATTGCTGTTATGTTGAAAAATAAGTTGGAATACACGTTTGGAGGAAAAGAGTCGGTCATTGACAAAACAGGTAGCTTTGTTTGCTTTATGTAAAATGGAACAACAAATACGGCTTGACGGTAACAGAATGAACAAGACAAAAATGTTGGTACTCGTATGATCCCCATTGTGTAAGCTCTGTCTTTGGTGTTTTTCTTCTTAATTCGTCCGATCCCTGAAAAAGAAACAAGACCAAAGGTTTCGATGGGAGTCCCAAAAATCCAATATTTGATCCAGACAATTGAGCCTTGTCTTCGACAGATCCAGTCTACAGTAGACTCCTTGAACATTTTTACTATTAAAATTCAAAAACAGGTTAATCTGAGGAAAACAAGTTCAGGTATTGAATCAGCATGTGTATTTACCCCTATAAGCCATCTCTGTTTTGACGAAAACTTCCTGCCACTTCTGCCAATTTCCCGGTTTCGGCCGAATTCAGGAACTACTTTTCCGGGGAAAAAAGAAAGCTAAACAAGAGCTACGAGCTCATATGGCACTTGTTACGAGTAGGTGGTACACGAAAGTAGATGAGGACGTCTCGAAATACACCCGCCATCCAAAAATGCGGTTCGGAAAGAGAAATAGGATATTTAGTTTCACCCACTTCTGAGCAGTTCCGGCATAATCTCGTATGATGTGCAGCATATGCGCAAGACTCTTCAATCTTCCAAGTTTCAGCCCAATAAATCAACTCGTTCGACCCCTAGACGGTGTTACACCATTTCTGTACTCCCTCCATCTTCCCCTACCGTGGTCGAATCTGGTTCGGACTAAAAAATGGATCATCTAAAAAGCATATCTGCTTTTATACCATCTATCAAGTTTCACTCAAATCTGATCATTTTTGGAAAATTCCGGTATCCCCCCCTCACACCCCGTTGGACCTCTGATCCCCTCTTCCCCTCCATCACGTTTTATTGAAATCGGAGCATAGCTTATCTGCAAATTTTCAGTACCCCCCCCCCCCCCCAGGGTTCCCGGGTGGCTAAAATACCAGCCGGTTAATATCGGCTAATAGGTGATTTCTGCCGATACGGTTAAAATCAAGTGGCATGGATAAAATCAAGTAACTGGCTAAAATCAAAACTGCTACTATGTGATTTTAATAGCACTCCGCTATTCTAAGACTGTCATAATTCTTTCATGTATTAAAGATTGTAGTTCATGTTAGCCTAGAGAGGATGGAAGGATGCAGAATAATGTCAAGACTGAATAGGTGTAGGCTAAGTCATATCTGCTATTATAAATGGCACTGAAGCTAGGTTCCTTCATTTATATGCACAAGTTTCTGCTGAGAATCCCTACAGAGCTGCCGTGTAACACACTATCAAGAAAACAAGAAGGACAAGCCATAAAATTACAAGCTCAATTCTTGAAGTAGCCTATTTACTATCCGCGTATCGTATCAACATGTACAACAAATCGCCTCCGCAGTTTCTAATAGCCTCCTCGCTTTAATATAATACGGTACGAACTCCCGGTATAAATAAATCGCAGGAAGCAACGTGACCTGATGACTCACTCGTGTCAACCCCAAACCGGTTTTCTGGATTGGAGTAGGCGAGCTAATTAGTCCGGGAATCAACCCTGGTTGAAAAATAGTCGGAAAACAATGAACAAACAACAGTAAAGATTGATACGTAAAAAGATCAGTGTGGTTTGATTTTAGCCAGTTTTAGCCGGCAAAAATCGGTTTTTATTAATAAAAGCCGATTAAAACCGCAGGTAAGGTAAAATTCAATTTTAGCCGGCAAAAACGGAACCCTGCCCCCCCCCCCCTACCTTGACTGAATCCGTCCCTAAAACCAAATAACAAATCTAGGCCGCACAAGCTTGGCACTGTCGAACTTGCATCTCATTCGGTCCAACCGTTTGGTTTTTGTGCATGTAAAATTTTTCCAACCCCAACTCCCCCCACCATGGTTGCATACAGTTCGAACGCATGTCTTACATGTCGAGTTCATAGATTCGTATCACCCATTAAGTTTCACTCGAATCAGACCACTCGTTCGCAATTTGCAGCAGTTTCCATATTTCCCTTCCCTCGCTCCCCCCAAGATGCTGCCTGCAAAGTTTCGTTCTCTTAGTACATCTGGAACTATTCTAACTCGCGACTACCGAAATTATAGGCCCCCTCCCCCCAGAGCCCCGAAACCATCTGGCCCCGTCAGTTTCGTATATAGGCCTAATGCATGTTCTCCCAATTAAGTTCCGTCCCAATCCCTTTGCTTTAAACGTTTTCTTAGTTCCTCTCCCCATCCCCCGCAGGTATCGGACCCGATCCAGACTTGACACCCTGAGGCGATAGCTCTTTCAAACTGACAAGTTTCATTTAGATCCGATCACCCGTTCAAAAGTTATGCATGCCACTAGATTCCGGACTCCCCATCCATCCACTCCCCCCACGATAGTCGGATCGGAGAAACGACTATTCTCAAGTCAATCTGATCGGATCCCTTACATACCTGCAAAGTTCCATCGTCCTAGCACATCAAGAAGTACGCCGGACTCGCGGGATCACTAGAAGTCTGCCCCCCCCCTAACTCCCCCGCAGTGCCCGGATCCGGTCCAGTTATATCAATGACGTATCTAGGACTTGTGCTTTTTCTTCCCACCAAGTTTCATCCCGATCCCTCCACTCTAAGCGTTTGTCAAGATTTCCGGTTCCCTCCACCAGCTCCCCCCCCCAAGTGTCATCGGATCCGGTCCGGATTTAAAGTGGGACGTCTGAGACACGAGGTCATCCTAAATATCAGCTTTCATCAAGATCCGACCAACCGTTCGCAAGTTAAAAATACCTCAATTTTGGCTTCCCCGTCCCTCCACCCCCCCCCCCCCAGATGGTCGGATCGGGGAACTGACTATTTCCTATTTAATCTGGTCGGGTCCTTGGCATGCTTGTCAATTTTCATTGTCCTAGCACATCAGGAAGCATCGAACTCGCGGGATCACTAGAAATTAGGACTCCCCCCCCCAACTCCCCCAAAGTGAGCGGATCCGTTCCGGTTATGTCAGTCAGGTATCTAGGACTTGCGCTTGTTCTTTCTACCAAGTTTCATCCGGATCTCTCCACTCTGAGCGTTTTTCAAGATTTCCGGTTTCCCCTTCCAACTCCCCCCAATGTCACCGGCGTCTGAGACATGAGGTCCATCCATATATCAAGTTTCGTTAAGATCGGACGACCCGTTCGTAAGCTGAAAATATATAATTTTTCAAAATTTTTCCGGATTCCCCGTCCCTCCACTCCTCTCAAGACCCACCCCCAAGATTCATCGGATCCGGTCCGGACTTGAAATGAGACATCTGAGACACGAGATCTTTCCAGATATCAAGTTTCATTAAGATCCGATCACCCGTTCGAAAGTTATGAATGTCCCTATTTTCCGGATTCCGCCCCCTCCCCCACGATGGTCGGATCGAGCAAGTGACTATTTCCAAGTTAGTCTGGTCGGGTCCCTGATATGCCTGCGAAGTTTCATCGTCCTAGCTTGCGTGGAAGTGCCCAAACTATTATTTATGTTTCTTGACTATGTCCAGGTTAATCAGGTCGGGTCTCCGATTGGTACCTACAAACCATTGGTACCTTCGATCTTGTTCACCAGTCTAATTTTGATTATATTTCTCTTAACTAGATGTGAACAGATTTTAGTTCTATACCCCACCCGGCCGTGTCTCGGTTTTGGTGAAGTTGCCGTTTTTAAGACACATATCTGCTTTTCGAAAAATTCTATGCTTTCCCTTCAGAGCAAAACAACACTATTTCCCTTATTATCTTGCACAGCGCTTGCATAAGTCCACCCAGAACAAATGTCACCGCGTCATC